>CM065802.1:86106238-86444095 GCA_033398695.1 Orobanche coerulescens | reverse complement strand
TGCACAAGCCCATACCTCTCAGGTAAATGAGACACCCTAATAGACCTACGAGGTGGTTGTACTTGTATTTCAAAAGGTTCGGTTCCAATTTCTTGCAAAGGTGTCTCCTTAGGAGTTTCATTGTATTCTTCCAAAGAAATACTTTTACCTGCTCCACCGTCTTGAATGAACTCATCTTCCAGGAAGTGTGCTTATAAAGCAACAACGATCTTTCGATCTTTGGGCATGTAGAATAGATAACACATTGTCCCAGACGGGAATCCAATGAAACGTCCCTTCCGGACCTCGCTTCCAAATTTTCCACCTTAGTCTTCTTGACATAGGAGGGACATCCCCAAATCCTAATATGATTAAGACTTGGTTTCCTGCCCTCCCACATCTCATGTGGAGTTTTAGGAATAGATTTGGAAGGACATCTGTTCAATATGTAAGCGGCAGTCAGGAGTGCATACCCCCACAGGTAAATCGGTAAGTCAGTATAGCCCAGCATGGAACAGACCATGTTAAACAGGGTCCGGTTCCTTTTTTCTGACACACCATTTAACTGAGGAGTACCTGGAGGTGTTAGTTGTGAAACTATTCCATGTTCCTTAAGGAACTCGTCAAACTCCATACTCATATACTCGCCACCTCGTTCCAACCGAAGTGCTTTGATATGATTACCAGTTTGTTTCTCGACTAGGGCCTTGAATTCCTAGAATTTCTCAAAGGCCTCGGAGTTATGTTTCATTAAGTATACATAACCATACCTAGTATGATCATCTGTAAACATAATGAAATATTGATATCCGTCACGTGCTGCTTCCAAAGCACCACATACGTCGGTATGTATTAATCCCAGTTTGTCAGCGGCTCTTTCAAAAGTCCCTGTGAAGGGGGACTTAGTCATTTTACCTTTAAGGCAAGATTCACAAGTAGGAAAGGGATCCGATCCCAAGGGACCCATAAGTCTATCTTTTCCATTTTGTAAACCTTGGTCTGACCAACATGACCAATCCTAAGATGCCATTTCAAAACTTGATTGGTTTCATCCCTACCACGCTTCCTAGTCATAGTATTCACAACGACTTTGTTACTGAGGTTTAGATGATACAGTCCATTTAACAATGTAGCAGTGCCCACTAATTTATTTCTGAAATAAATTTTGCAGGAACCATCACCAAATAAAAAGGAAAAGACTTTTCGGTCCATGACCGGAATGGATACAATATTTTTATGCCCTTTGGGCAAAACAAGTACATCTTCTAAAGTCAGAACAAAACCGGATTCTAAACCTAAAAGAAGTGATCCTATGTTGGTTACCTCGACACTATGCCCACTTCCGACAGTGATCATAACTTCTCCAGCTCCAAGCTTCCTACTTTTGTTCCAGATCCTGATTCACGGTACAAATATGAGAACTATCACCAGAATCCAGTATCCAGGAAGTAGCAAATACAGTAGCAGAACAATTTGTTTCCAAAACTAAAAGTTTTGTACCTGAAGTGCCATGAAGAATAGGACGCTCTCTAGCCCAGTGGCCTAGCTCACCGCACTTGAGAAAAGCATCTGTCTTCTTGCTCTTCGGAACCGTTGGGGCCTTGCCCTTGCCCTTGAAGTCCTTGACTTGTGGTCCTGTCTGCTTCTTGGTCTTTTTCTTCTTGTTCTTAGACCTCTGAGGTCGAGAAGAAATCACAAGAGCAGACTCCTTCATCCGCGAAGTCTTCATCTGAGACTGAGCGGTCACAAGTTTGTTCATTAGTCCAGCTAAATTACATGCAATCCCATTGCAGTTGAAGTTCATAAAAAACTGTGAGAAGGAATCAGGGAGAGACTGTAGGATAAGGTCGGTCTGAAGAGAAGTATCCATTTTAAAATCAAGAGCCTCCAACCTCTCGATCATGGATATCATTTTGAGGACGTGTTCCCCAACCTTCTCACCTTCCTTCGTCCTTGCACCGAACAGTTGCTTGGATATCTCATATCTAGCAGTTCTGCTGTGCTCACCATAAAGCTCGGTTAAGTGAGATAGAATCTGCTTAGCAGAATCATTTTCTCATGATCTCTCTGAAGCTCATTTGACATAGAAGCCATCATGTATGCATGGACTTTTACGTCATCCTTAACCCACTTTTTGTGGTTTTCGATCTCTTCTTGATTGGCTCTGGTCCGCACAGGAGGCGCCAGAATGCCCGTCTCCAAGACATATCCCAGTGCCTCTATACTGAGGACAATCATCAGATTGCGGAGCCAGTCCACAAAGTTAGGTCCAATCAGGGTGTTCTTCTCGAGTAGAATTGCGAGTGGGTTCGTTGTCATATTGAGAGTTCTGTTTGCATTAAGTACGACAGATTAATTAGTGACTTGTTTAATTATGATCTGAGTATAGAATTAAGGTCTTATCTATTCTTGTTACCGAGCTCCTACTATTTTTATCGAATAATACACTCCCATGTGAAATCCGGAAGTATCGTCGCTCTACTTCATAGTGGTGATCGAGTTCTTTATAAATATTAATAGAGGGCAACCTAAGAGGTTTCTAGTCTATTAATTTTTATAAAGTGGTGTCCAACCCCAACCCATCTAATGCATGATTCGATCTTCTTTTTCACCTTGTTCACTTCCCTCAACATATACGGTTTCTATGGTTCGTGAACAAGTTAAGTTTATACCATCGACGCAAATCAGTTTCACAATTGAATCTTATCCGGCAACCTATCAGGTTTCCAGGGATAAAATTTGCTCCAACCGAAGGCATTTAATGCGCTCCCGGTAATTTATCCGTCCTCCTCGAATGACTACCCCGGTAACTTGGAAGCATAGCACATCCGGTTTGGATTTCCCGAAAGCTCGATGGAGGGAAGGAAAACCTTGAAACCTTATAAACTTAATAATTTATCGTGGGAGAATTTTAGCGATTAATGTTACACTTTGCACATTAATTCATTTAAGCGCATTTGTTGCCTTCATACAATATGAACAACTATTCACAACCTAATTGCTACCAACATGTGGTTCATGAACCGTTCCCAGAATCAAAAACTTAGTAATCTAATTACAAGTCTTCGTCTTGAATCTTTGTCTTCTCGAACGGATCTTCCTCTGGTCTTCGTCATTACATATAAATTTTACATTGAAAAATTGCATCCTAGATACAAATAATTCTAGTAAAATAAATAGGCTCAAAACGGCCTTTACAACCCAATCGAATAAAACCGAACGATTCAAAACTAAGTCCATGAACCACATCCCCATTCAAAAGCATTCATCCAATAAATACTAAATAAATGGATAACACATTAAATATATTGATCCAACCAATATAAATAAATAACCATCTATTAGAATTAATCCAATTAATTCACAAGCATGGTAGTTTTAATTCGTTCGTATAAACCGGACGATAAATATTTCACAATAATAAATTTACTCAAAATAAAATACCAAATATTTTATTTAGTCATATTAAATCCCTGGAAATTATTATAACGAAACATAAACACAAAACGGAGTCGAAATAAAATCGCCCGGGCCTAGCCCGTGGTCCGGGATCACAACCGGTCTATTGCCGAGGGGCTGATCTGCCCAATGCAGGAAGCAAGATGCCCGGCAGTGGTCCAGCACCCCTGGGCAGCCCCGGGCAGCCCGGGCAGTCCCCCGGGCAGGCGATTTTCCGACTCTTTTTCGTCCCATTTCAAAAATTATATTTTTTAATTTTAATATTACCCCTATAATTCAGTTTTAATAAATAAAACCGATTTATTTAGTAACATAAAAATATGGAAAAATTAAATTTTTGACGAACAATTAAAACAACGAATTAAACGGTCATGATTCCAAATCACTAATCATTTAATAAAGCATTCCAAATGTTATATATCGTATATACGATCACAAGACCTACGCTCTGATACCACTGTTGGGATTCGATCGGTGCCTAAAAACGAAGGCCCAGCGGAAGCGGTAAAATGAAAATTAATTCGATCTGAATCCCTACGAGGATCGATCGTGCTACGTATATACGAAAATTAAAACGAAATACAAGAGATATAAGAGACTCGCCCTTGTAGTCCGTTGATTAAATGGATTCCTTCTCTTGAGCTATTCTCCAAGCTTGAAATGAATTCCCTACGATCCAATGCGCTCCAAGCACTTGAATGATCGAACGCCGAAAATACAACATCTCTACTTGTCACACGCCGGTGAAATGATCGGAATGACTAAACCTCGTTATCCTCCAAGGATACAACTAGAACAAGGTTGTAGAAGCTTGTTTATCAAGATTATAACACTCTAAGTATATAATCTTTGATCTCTCTATTAATCTCTATTTTTCTCCAAGCAAAAACTCAAGAACAATAAGGAAAGATGAAGACTTGAGAAAAATGAATTCTCTCTCTCTCTCTCTCTCTCTTGGTATTCTCACGTATGGAATGAGTACGGTGAGAGTTTTTCAAGTCTTCATTTTATTCCTCAAGGAATCAAGACCAAATCCACAACAAAATTATCACACTTGATATTTTGTCCCCTTAGTTGTCACAAGTCTTCCACTTAACAAGGGCAAGACCAAGACCAAGGGAGGGGTTAGGTATGGGGGCCATCTAGAAGGAATCGGACGAGTTCGATTCGTTTCGGACTCACGTGAGTCCAAACAGATAAACTCTCATTCCGTTCCGATGTATTTATATCAATTATTTAATCATATCAAATACATAATAACATTATTAATTTCTCCAAGAATAATTATATTCATGAATTAAATTAATCACCCAGTAATTTATTTAATTCATTAGGCCGTAAATTAATTTATCCAAAAAACCAATTTAGACATCCAATGTCCCAATAAATTAGATATCCAATATCTAATATTTATAAATTAGATCTATTCCGTCGTCAATCATATTGCGCAACTCGGTAGGTCCATCTCAGTCAGCAATGGGAGGAACCAAAGAGTAGTAGCACCACCTAGCCAGCCTGGCGGCCTACACTGCACCCCAACTGACAACAAATGATTGGGATCATTCAAAAACCATTCTGTCGTGAATACCAGTATACGTATAAACCCTTCTTTTAAATGTCCCAATCAAGTTATAAGTGTCACGGTCAGTCAAACCCTATCTGTACTCGACACTATGCATGTGTTAATGCAAATCGAGATCATCGAGCTCTCGTGTATCCAATACAACTAGCTCCGATGCTTTGGCCAAAGACTTATGATCTTATCTGCTAATAACCGCATAGGACATATAACCCGCTCACTAACAGGAGAAATAATTATATCTTGGTATTCAGTATGACCTGCTACTTGCCCATCAAGACGCATGTCGAGGTTGACCCCCGCCTTTCGGTTTACAGGGTCGAACTACTCTAATGAAAATCTTGACGTCACAAGCACATCCCTACTCAAACCTCAAGTCGAAGTTTCAGGAATACCTAGCACAACCTTTTGATTCCATCATTGACTGTCCCGGAGTGAAATCCGTGTGACGAATCGAGTGTGAGTCGGTTCGAGTATACTAATCCAATTAGCATACCTATAACGTGTGCTCCTACCGACCATTAATGTTCGACAGGCACTCTCCATGTCAAAGAACACGTCATACAAGTCTTCACATAAACTTAACGCCTAGTCAAGTTTCATCGACTTGCGAACGATTAAGTATTTGAGCTATAAACCTTTCCAGTGCCGACCCCATTATCCAATAAGGAGTGGAACGTTTTGCTCTCAAATACACATACTAGTTTCTATATATATTTACGAGTTAGGAATGCCAGTAACTACCAGTAAATAAAGAAACATCCATTTGCCTTATGATAATGAATTACATAATTAAAAGTACAATGCCCTCACTCAACATCCTCTGAGTGGTATTCGAGGGCATACTCCTAACATCAAAAACCCTCAATGTTCATCCATCTAAGTTCTATTAACAAGGGTGACAATAATCACAAGTCTTGATCATTTCTAAAACATCATCCTCAATATCATCATCTCCAGAAATCACTACGAGTCATGAATTGTGCTTGAAGAATACTTTATACTACACATGGATTATTCTTGGTCAAAATCCTAAGAATTCATCTTCCCTGAATATCCCCATTCTAAGTGACGGTATTATCAATACATTGGTAAACAAGTGACTCATAATCAACATCCAAATATGTAACAAATCTCAGAAACTATGTCATAGGTTCAACTCGAAAATGCTTGGTTAATAATCTTCTTACTCAAGGAAGGTCTCAAATAAGTTCGTCTTAACTTCTAACAACATAGTGTTTAACTTAAAGGGTTACTCTAATCCAATGATCTCAGAAGCATGCTCATATCATTTCTTAAGAACAAGGATTAGAGTTTCGAAAGTATCAACATACCTTAACGTAGAAGACAATGATGAACACTTGATGAAAATCCAACACCGAAAGCTTGAGTATCAATCTAAGGTGCTTCCAATCTTCAATGATCAAGTAGAGATGATATAAAGGTGTTTAAGTGGCAGGAGGTTCTCTGGACTCGAAGGAAACGAAGGAGAAATGAAAGAAAATGAAGTGGAGTGGAATGGGTGTTGTCCCATATATATACTGTCTTGAGCCTTACGTACCTTAGCCTCAGTGCGTTACGTACGTTATCCAATTAGCGTACACTATCTGATATCCTTAGCGTACGTTATAGTCCAATGATAGCTTACTGCCTCGTTCCTGTTCTCTCTTACATACGCTACATCAACACAGTTATGTACTTAATCGACTATAATTAGCGTACGCTATATACACCACTTAGCGTACATTAATCCCCATTGACCCAAAACTGTGCAAGTTCATGCCGCGGGAATCTTATCCGAGCCCACCACCAACTGGCCCATGTGCCGCCGCCTTGATCAATTATTGGCTGTCTTACGTACGCTATGCTTCATTCATAGCGTATGCTATGCTTCATTCATAGCGTACGCTATCCGTAGCACATAACGTACGTTACGCTTACTAGCTAGTGTTTGCATGTGAAAAATTACAAGTTGATATTATCATGCATGTGGATACGAATACGGAAAAGATCATACTTCGATTATCGATATCACAGATTCAAATAATACAAGATTCAAATACAGATGAAAATACTCAACAATTTATCCGGATATTACAGTTCACATGTACAGGAAGTGACACCATACTCCCCCTTAATATATTCCAAATTTATTAGGAATTCATTCCCAATATTAGCTAGTAGTGATATTAATCGAGAACAAATATTTGAAGACATGATGTGTCTATATCACCATATAGATATTTTACTGACATATCACATCATCTTTCGGTGCCATTATTGCACATCATTATCAACATGGAGTCGCTGCTCCCATGTGCATATTATGTTATTATTTAAATATAGAATCGTGGTTCATATGCTTCGGGATATGAGCTATTCAAACGCGGAGTCAAACCTCATACGCGTAATTCCAATCTATAAATAGATTATCATTGTATTCACAATCACCCATACCGGGGGTTTGATTATCATAATGGATTCAATGCTTTCGAATCTTTGTAAATATTACACATCTCTTCCGGTGAATATCATAAAAAGAATTTATCGAGCTCGACTCGAAAGATTAAGGGTGCTAATGAGAAATGTCATCCTAGAAGATATTCGGTGGTTGATCGAAGCACAAGTACAATTATCTGGTGAATTTTCAAATTCATTTAAGTACATGTCAGGTACAGGTAGAGTAATTTTGCAAAGAAACAGAGAGCAAAAAGATTAGGTTGATGCTAGAAATGTGCTCGATGGACATGTGACACACGATGCAAATCTATGGGGTTTGTATCCAAAAATCGAGAAGATAAAATAGCATTTATCAAGGATGGATTGAGTAAGGAATCTGTGGATCATGATATCCAACAGATTCTTGATACACATCACAGTGGATACATTCATTGTGAACTATTGGCTCTGTGGACACAATTTAATGATGAACTGGAACGCTATAGTCATGAAAAATTAGTCTCAAAAGATCCAGTTTGTAAATCTATTCTGTCAAAGTTGGTATATGGTAAATAGCAAAATAATACAAGTTAATGAATATTGTTTTTCAATATTTAAATTTCTCAGCTGCCGATCGATAACGTCATTTTTATTAAAAAATATAATATCATATCTTTCGTTTTCTTCTGCAATTTTGAAAATATTAAAAGTAGTGACTTATCTACTGCTCATTTTTCAATGAAAATAGTGCAGTCATTTGTCTTCTAGAAAGAAGTCTGTTCTTTAAATTTGGGATACAAATCAAAAACTGTATATCTCATAAAAGTATTTTCAAAATCTAGTATAGAGGGATGGAATTCTTAGAATCCTCATATAGATCTCATCCAATTAAAATTCTATGTATTTTAGGTGGATCCAAACTGATTGGTCATATCTAGCATATAGATATGGCATATCAATTCATAAAAGAATTAGGAAAGCAAAAAATCAATATATTGTATGGTGGGAGTAACCATAGATTTTTGGTTATCTTTTAGAGGCTGCACAAAATGGGAGAATAAGAGTAACAAGTGTCTTACACTTTCCCACAGTTAGAACCAGTAGTATAGGGGGTTCAACTGGATTGATGCTTCAAGCACAGTCTGTGCATGATAGTATGATGTATATGGTGAATAATAGTGATGCCTTTATTGTTTTTCCAGGTGGCTATGGTACACTCAATGAGATATTCAATATCACATCAGGGGCTGAGCGGGACTTCCATACCAAACCTATAGGTTTATTGAATATTAATAGTTTCTTCAGCAATTTTCTTGCTTTTCTGGATCAAGGAGTAGATCACAAATTTATCTCTCAACCATCAAGAGATATTCTTATATGTGCTGACGCAGTTGCTGATCTACTTATACAATTTCAAGCATATATTTCAGTTAAAAATTTGGAAGTCAAAGCTCATCAGCCACAGAGTATTGGCACCAAACGAAAAAGAAGTTTAGATCATTTAGATCTTTCATTATAAACCCTGATGCCAGGGGTGGCAGAGTTATGGAGTTTTATACTCTCGAGACGCACCCCTTTTTATGGGTTTCATATGTATTTTCTTTTTCGCATATTTGTCGAGTGTTTATTACCTTTTCGGCTAGTTTCAATATTTTTTGCTTTGACTTTTTTCTGCTTCTTCCAGCAATAATAAGCATCTTCTGTCTTTATGCAAATACATTATTTTCACGAATATGTGACATATGATTCTCCATAAACAATGTCATATCAATATGATTTCGATGATCCCACCATGTGATATAATCAATATGTGATTTATTGAGCAATTATTTTTCGATGATAGTTTTTCATATCACTTGTCAGATGATCCCACCATGCGATGTATTTGCATGGAATTTTCTTTAATTTGATCGATTATATCTTCTGGTATCGATTGCTCAATTTTCTCCATCTGCTTTTAATAATCATGGAGATCGGATATTATATCTATCAACTATTTCTTCTTTCGAGAGTAGAATTTGAATCATTGATCAACTACTTCTTCAAGGTAAGATTTATTTTTATCAACTGCTTCTTCGAGAGAAGGATTTATGAACCATTCATGTGGTGTAACCAACCACAATGGTGATATATAATATATAAATTGCATATATGTAAAACCATCCATCTTGTGATAATTCAACTCATCATATAGAAGGTATAGTAAATATGTAAAACCATCCGTCTTGTGACAAATATATTTATCACATAGGAGGTATCACCATCCATCTTGTGATAATTAGACTTGTTACATGGGAGGTATCACCATCCATCTTGTGGTAATTAAATTTATCATATGGAATGTATCACTATCCGTCTTGTGATAATTAAACTCATCACTCGACAGGTCACCATCCATCTTATGATAACTATACTTATCACATGGGAGGTATTGTAATATATAAATTACATAAAGTAAGCTCAATAAATAGGTGGTTTCAACCACCACTTGAAGATAATTACAATAAAGTCAGGAATTAGATTAGTAAATATTTAACATGCTTCTTCTGGAGCAGGTTCGTCCAACCATTTTCTCAAAGTATAATAATGTGGTAGTAGGTTGAATAATTAAAAGTCATCATCGACGGCAATTTCCGGCATCAGTGCCGCCTAGTCATCCCGCAATATTATACTACATACCACTTTATAAATTTCCACAGTACAATAATATATATCCACAAGTCCTTTCAATATTTTTGAAGGAATCAAGGTAATAATTCATATATTTTTAATAAAATTTAGTAATAACATATATTAAAAGAATTATTACCCCGTATCAATATTAATATCAAATTGAAGCTCTCGTAAAATGGATCACGATGGTATCAATAAAAATTAATTCCGATATAATATGTATCTTATATGTAAAAAAATGAATATATGATTTAATAAATTAAAAGAATATTTTATTATTTTTTTATTTTTCTTTTGCTTCTTACCTTCCCAACATTGTCTTAGTGTTTTTCCCTTTCTCCTTTTTTTTCAACTTCTTCTTGAACAACAGAGAGGCACACATATTGACAAATAGTACTAACACATATCACAGATCACATATGCAAGCGGTCCGTATTTCCAACCGGTCAACGCCGCCACGGCCGCTGAATTTGTGATCATCCTGTTGTTACCCAAAATATTATCCGGAGACAATATTGCTGGAATGGTCGAGTAATAAAAAATGCGAGAGCACGTCCGTAGGGAAAGTAAATAACACAAGATTTACCGGGGTTGTTAGTCCCGGGCTGGAATGCTCTCGCGAGATGTTATTAATATGAATACTAGTGTTAGAGTACAATTACAATAAGTGTAAAGACTCTAGTTATCTTAGCTATCGAGTGCTGAAGATTGCCGGAAAAACCAGAGTTGAAGCTCTGTGAGTTCTTGTTACAAAGATGGAAAGTTATCTATATAGTTTGCTTTTGGCCTTCTGTGCTTTTGTTTACGATTTTCACTGTCTGAGTTTTTGAGAATCTCTTTTCCTGTCGTTCGGCCACTGCTGGAGTCCTTATATTTATAGGAGAAGAGGTTGCTAGGTCCTCCCTGTAACACCCCGAGATATTCGGAGTATATTACAGCGCCGTGGACCCCTACATGGGACCCAACAGGCTACAACAAGCGAACACCCCTCGACTAACCATCTCGGTTAGCGAGGATACACAATCAAATAATACATGAAAATACACCCGAAGCAACCGACGAAATGAGCAACAATCGACAATGTAGCAATTTAAAATAATACAACACGGGGTTTGAATTGAAAAGCCTAAGTACTCGCAAGTACAGTCTATCAGTTTATAAACATAGGAAACAACCATATTGAAGTGGACAAAAGAAATAAGTAGACCCAAGTGCACATGTCAACGACCCTGGCCAACATCCTCGTATTATCCCAGCGCTTGCTCGTCCGGATGATCATAACCTGAAATCCATACGGGTCCCCCAAAGGGGTTAGCAATTACGCTAGTACAAGTAATCAAGGCAAACCAATCGCTTACACATTTCATAGTACATGCACCAATATCATTTCAAAAACCAAAACCAGACATGTCTTTTCCGGAAATAAACAGTCAAACAATTTGCCATGGGAACAGGGCTATACCATTGATCCCGCTCCGTGATCCCTAAGGACCCTCCCGAGCTGGCCATATTATAAAACAAATCACGCACACGCATCGCCTTGGGAACAGGGCTATACCATTGATCCCGCTCTGTGATTCTTAAGGACCCTCCCGAGCTGGCTAGCGAAACAAACTCGTGAATCCAGGGCTATACCATTGGATTCCCTCTGTGATCCCTTCGGACCCTCCCGAGGTGAGCAATCACACACAATATATATTACCATTTCACGTTAAGTATAAAGGTTTTCAAAAATACTTGCCTTGAATAATTGACGACGCAACGAATGGAAAGGATAATCACCGACGAACGCTAGGAATCAACGGAACCGAACCTAACGATTCGAAGAACATAATTACAACCAACTCTAAGACGAATACGGAAATGGAATACACCCGAAAACCCGCCTACGATTCATGTATATCCGTATATAAACAACAACGAGGGTGGATCACAACCAATCCCTCTCGATTCCACAAAAACTACGAAATATACCATGAATCCGTAGGGAAACTAAGAATACCAACAGGATTAATCATAATCATCATGAATCCACCAACAAAACGGAACGGATCGGAAGAAAATCCCAAAACCCCCAAATCGCCCAAAAGTAGGGTTCTAGGAGATTTACCTTGGATTGAGGATGAAGAACACAAGTAGGTGTTGTTAATCTACTTCAAAAACTCAAGGTAGAGGGTGCCTGAAATAATCGGAGGAAGGGATCGCTCGGAGATCGCCTGGAGAAGCTCTGCGTCGCGGAGAGGAGAAGAATGAAAATAATCTGCTCATCTGGGTCAACTCCCTGGTTTATATAGCCAGGGAGTGTTAGCGCGCGCTAATCCTCAAGGTTAGCGTGTGCTAACGGGATAAAATTACAGGCCAAACAGTTAGCGTCCAGTCCAGTAGCCAGACTTCTGGCCGTTAGCGTGCGCTACTCGAGACGTAGCGTGCGCTAAAAACCTCCCGGTGGCGCGCGCTATCGACCAATAGCTTGCGCTACCTGGACATCAGCCGAGTCCAGAAGCTAACTGTCCACTACTCACCTGACCCGTTAGCGTGCGCTATCATACAAGCGTAGCGTGCGCTAACTGGCACCTGACCGAGTTCAGTAGTAAACTGTCCAGTACTGGACACTCACGCTAGCGCACGCTACCGGGTATCATCAGCGTGCGCTAGCCTCCCGACATTAGCGTGCGCTAGTCTACGTAGCGTACGCTAATACGCCACCCGTAAGGCCGGGAAAATAAGACCGCCACTCCCGTGGCTTGCTCTCTAGCGCGCATTTAATCGTCGTAGCGTGCGCTACTAAGGGACCCCTAGCGCGCGCTATGCAGAAAAGATAGCGTGCGCTAGGTTACGAAATATAAACGGTTCACAACACCGGAATATGAACGAAACATCAAACGGAACACCTCAAAGCGTATCAAAACATAGAATGGATCCACGGCAACCCCGAAACAGCGGTTCCGCACAACAATAACGAGTCTCAGATCAATAGATGATGGGAAAGATATACTGTAAGGTACATGAGGGTCACCACGACCGAGAAACGCACCGAAAAAGAAAATACAAGGGGGAAGAAAAATGCGGATATTACATTCTACCCCTCTAAAAACAAGTTTCGTCCCGAAACATAAGAAACAAACAACTCAGGGTACCTAGCACGCATGCTATCCTCGGTTTCCCAAGTTGCCTCCTCGACACCGTGTCTCGACCACTGCACCTTGACCAAAAGGATGGTCTTATGCCTCAGTCGTTTCTCCCGATGCTCTAAAATCTTCAAAGGACGCTCCTCAAAAGTAATATCCTCGGCGACGTCAATCTCATCATAATCGATGATGTGACTAGGGTCCGGGACATATTTCCTCAGCTGGGAAACATGAAAAACGCTATGAACATGACTCAAGGCCGGGGGTAACGCCAAACGGTATGCTAACCCACCGACTCGCTCGAGAATCTCGAAGGATCCAATAAATCTAGGACTCAACTTCCCCTTCTTCCCGAAACGGAAAATTCCCCTCGTCGGCGACACCTTCAGCAAAACGTGGTCTCCCACCTCGAATTATAAAGGTCGACGAAGGACATCGGCATATGACTTCTATCGACTCTGGGCAGTCAACATTCGTTCCCGAATTGATTCTATCTTCCGTCTCGTCTCTAAAACGACATCTGGTTCGGTCCCGACCAAATCGGACGTCTCATTCCAACAAATCGGCGATCGACAACGCCGCCCGTAGAGCGCCTCATACGGTGCCATCCGAATCTTCGCGTGCCAACTATTGTTGTACGTGAATTCGATTAATGGCAATTGCTCCTCCCAGTCACTACTCCAGTCGAGAGCACAAGCACGCAACATGTCCTCGAATGTCTGGATAGTACATTCCGACTGTCCATCTGACTGGGGATGAAAAGAGGTACTCAAATGCAAACGGGTACCCAACGCCTTATGCACCGCCTGCCAAAAGTGCGATACGAAACGGCCATCACAATCCGAAACAATAGACTTCGGAGTACCGTGAAGCCTCCAAATCTGCGCGATAAACACACGAGCCAACTTTTCTGGACCCCAAGTGTCCTTGATGCCCAGAAAATGTGCCAACTTGGTCAGACGATCAACAATCACCCATACCATATTCATGCCCGACCTCGATCTCGGCAAACTCGTAACAAAATCCATCGATAAATCTTCCCATTTCCATTCTGGAACGGGAAGTGACTGCAATAACCCAGCCGGTCGCTGATACTCGATTTTGACCTGCTGACAAGTCAAACATCTCGCTACAAACTGTGTGACCTCCTCCTTCATATCATTCCACCATAAATTCCTCCTCAGGTCCTTGTACATCTTACTCGAACCAGGATGAACGGAGTAAGATGTAGCATGGGCTTCACGCAAAATACTTTGTCTCAATTCTGAGTCGTTCGGCACACAAAGCCGACTCTGGAATCTCAAAATACTATCCTCGTGAATCACAAACCCAGGAGACTTTCCTTTAAGAACGTTCTCTCGGATTTTAGTAATCATCGTATCCTCTAATTGCTTCAGCTTAATTTCATCGATCAAAGACGACGAAATCTCTAAAGCACAAAGTTGCCCGACAGCTCCAGGCAACAAAACCTCAACATCTAACTCAATCAAGGCCCGCCAAAGCTCAGACTGAGACGTAAGGATCTCAAGCGTTCGCAACGCGATCGGTTTTCGACTCAAGGCGTCGGCCACGACGTTCGCCTTGCCCGGATGATAAAGGATTTCGAGGTCATAATCCTTAATCAGTTCTAACCACCTCCTCTGCCTCATATTCAACTCCCGCTGAGTAAATATGTATTTCAGACTTTTATGATCGGTAAGAATCTGACATGCAGAGCCGAAAAGATAGTGACGCCAAATCTTGAGCGCAAAGACAACCGCCGCTAACTCCAAATCATGAGTAGGGTAGTTAAGATCATATGGCCTCAACTGTCTCGACGCATAGGCAATGGTCTTGCCGTGCTGCATCAACACGCACCCAAGACCTTGTCCCGAAGCATCGCTATAAACGGCGAATCCCTCGTTGTCACATGGCAATGCAAAAACCGGGGCTGAAGTCAAATGCTTCTTGAGTTCCTCAAAACTCGACTGTCTCTCGTCATTCCAGACAAACTTCTCAGATTTCTGGAGCAACTGTGTAAGTGGCCAAGCTAGTTTTGAGAAACCCTCGACGAACCTACGGTAGTATCCAGCCAAACCCAAGAAACTACGGACCTCCTTCACATTTGTGGGCGATGCCCAATCCAACACTGCCTCAATTTTCTGCGGATCCACACGAACTCCCTCGGCTGAAATCACGTGACCCAAAAACATCACTTCCCTCAGCCAGAACTCACATTTCGAGAACTTCGCATAGAGTTGCTCGGTCCTCAAAATGTGTAACACTATCCGCAAATGATGGGCATGCTCTTCCTCGTTCCTCGAATAAATAAGAATATCGTCAATGAAAATGACGACACACTTATCCAAATACTCGATAAAGACTTTGTTCATCAACTGCATGAACACCGCCGGCGCATTAGTTAACCCGAAAGGCATAACTACAAACTCATAATGTCCGTATCTCGTCCGAAAAGCTGTTTTCGGCACGTCGGACTCTCTCACCCGAAGCTGATAGTACCCCGATTTTAAATCAATCTTCGAGAATACCGCAGCTCCCTGCAACTGATCGAACAAGTCATCAATTCTCGACAAAGGATACTTGTTCTTGATGGTCACCTTGTTTAGTTTGCGATAGTCGATACACAAACGTAGTGAACCATCCTTCTTCCGCACAAACAGGACCGGTGCGCCCCAAGGCGAGGTGCTCGGTCGAACATACCCCGACTCAAGAAGCTCGCTCAACTGCTTCTTCAATTCTGACATCTCTGAAGGTGCCATGCGATACGGCACCTTCGAAATTGGAACCGCAACCGGCTCTAACTCTATAGCAAACTCAACCTCACGATCTGGTGGCAATCCCGGTAACTCATCAGGAAATACATCAGGAAACTCACTAACGACTGGAATCGACGAAAGCTCGACTCCACCATCCTCCACCTTCAAGGCATAGCACCAATAACCAATACACCCCTTTCGCAGGAGACTCATCGCCTTCAAGGCATTAATAACGAACTTCTGGTTTCCCCTCTTTCGTCCTGCGAAAGAGTGTTCGGTGCTGTCCTCGGCTAACATAGTGATGATTCTCGTGCGGTAGTTCATGATTGCTCCATGTCACTCGAGCCAATCATCCCCGAGAATCAAATCCTCACCCTCAATATTAACGACAATAAGATTAGAGAGCCAAGCTCTCTAACAAATAAACACAGAGCAGTCTCGGACCTCTCGATCACCGACAATTCTATCACCGCTAGGAAGTTTAATGACGAAAGGCTCGCAAGGTGACAAGCAGTCGAGACTCAAACGGCGTACACACTCGAGAGAAATGAATGAATGTGTAGCACCCGAATCAAAAAGCACACCGACAGGATGAGAATGGATATGAACGGTACCTGTCGCCACAGTAGCTGCTGGGTCATCGACCCTCCTAATCTCGTATATACGCGGCTGGGCAGAGCCGACACTGGAAGCTACTCCCCTAGCGGGCTGACCCCGACCCCTACCTCGGCCGGCACTCGGTGGAGGCGGCGGAGCAAATGAGCCCTGGTTCACACTCGGCTCCATAGGTGCTGGGTGAGAAGAACGGGCACTACGAAGCTGTCTGAGCTGTTCACAAAAAGAAGCCTTGTGGCCCGACTGACCACAAGTATGACAAGTTAAAGGCGGACGAGGACACTCCCGGTTCATATGACCCGAAAAGCCACAGTTAAAGCATGTGGGTTCACGAGCGGAGGTTCCGGCGGCACCCCGAAAGCTCCCAGAGAAACGAGCCGAGCCGCCCGTAGAAATATTCGCAGCTCGAGATTTCAGCTGGCCTCCACTCTTGGGACCAGAAAAATTTCCGACCGACTTCTGCTTCTTGCTCTCACGAGCCAAATCACTAGCCGTCACCGACATATCATAAGCGAGGGCCCTACTCTAATAGTCCTTCAAGGTAGTGCAGACGAGTCCAGACATATAGTCCCGAATGGACAGTTTCATCCTCCTGGAAAAATTGAAAATTTTGTCGCTCTCAACGACAACTTGGGTCTTCACATACCCCAACTCCTTGTTGAAATCAGCAATAGCTTAGGATACGGGAATATCCCGAGGTTGAGCATCATAGAAGGCATACACTCTCGCTTGTCTGACCGGCCACGGACAATATTCGGTCTCCATCAGTTCCTGAAATTCGGCCCACGAAGCAACATGATCTTTGGGACCAACGGCCTCCCACCAATCCGTAGCGTCTCCCGTGAGAAAGTACTGGGCGATAGGGACCTTACGGTCCTCGGGACAGTTGGTGGCAATGAAGACCTTAGATATCTCCTTGATCCACCCCTCCCAGCCGATCGGGTCTGATGCTCCCAAAAACTGAGGAGGATGCATCTTGATGACATCTTGGAGCCAAAGGTCTGTTCCCCGATTAGCATGGGCCTGATCGGGGTTTTGGACCACTTGAGCTATCGCCGCCATTTGGTTTACCATCTGCTACATAACGACCTCAATACCAAGGTCGGCGCGCTCCTCAGAATAAGCATGACTGTGACGGTCGCCGGTACTGCCGGCTCCCAAAGAATGTGACGTGGCCACCCCACCGGCTGCCGCACGTCCTCGGCCGCGTCCACGACCACGACCACAGTTTCTTCCAGCATCCATACTGGTGTTAAGAGATAACAGAAGTATATCGAGGATGAGTAAGGAAGGAAAAAGCAACTACGATGATAAGCAAATGAGGGAGAATAACCACAGTTCAAGAAACGGAATACAGTACGAGAAAGTAAAGAATCGAGTAAGGAAACTTACGAACACTGGAAGTACTGAGATGCCGGCAGCGGTGTGACAATGTGCAAAACAACACACGACTAGACCCAAATAACCGACAAGCCTAGGTATCCATAAACCTAGAGCTCCGATACCATTTTCTGTAACACCCCGAGATATTCGGAGTATATTACAGCGCCGTAGACCCCTACATGTGACCCACCAGGCTACAACAAGCGAACACCCCTCGACTAACCATCTCGGTTAGCGAGGATACACAATCAAATAATACATCACATGAAAATACACCCGAAGCAACCGACGAAATGAGCAACAATCGATAATGTAGCAATTTAAAATAATACAACACGGGGTTTGAATTGAAAAGCCTAAGTACTCGCGAGTACAGTCTATCAGTTTATAAACATAGGAAACAACCATATTGAAGTGGACAAAAGAAATAAGTAGACCCAAGTGCACATGCCAACGACCCTGGCCAACATCCTCGTACTGTCCCAGCGCTCGCTCGTCTGGATGATCATAACCTGAAATCCATAACAAGAATTTCCCCAAAACGGGTCCCACAAAGGGGTTAGCAATTACGCTAGTACAAGTAATCAAGGCAAACCAATCGCTTACACATTTCATAGTACATGCACCAATATCATTTCAAAAACCAAAACCAGACATGTCTTTTCCGGAAATAAACAGTCAAACAATTTGCCATGGGAACAGGGCTATACCATTGATCCCGCTCCGTGATCCCTAAGGACCCTCCCGAGCTGGCCATATTATAAAACAAATCACGCACACGCATCGCCTTGGGAACAGGGCTATACCATTGATCCTGCTCCGTGATCCCTAAGGACCCTCCCGAGCTGGCTAGCGAAACAAACTCGTGAATCTAGGGCTATACCATTGGATTCCCTCCGTGATCCCGTCGGACCCTCCCGAGGTGAGCAATCACACACAATATACATTACCATTTCACGTTAAGCATAAAGGTTTCCAAAAATACTTGCCTTGAATAATTGACGACGCAACGAACGGAAAGGATAATCACCGACGAACGCTAGGAATCAACGGAACCGAACCTAACGATTCGAAGAACATAATTACAACCAACTCTAAGACGAATACGGAAATGGAATACACCCGAAAACCCACCTACGATTCATGTATATCCGTATATAAACAACAACGAGGGTGGATCACAACTAATCCCTCTCGATTCCGCAAAAACTACGAAATATACCATGAATCTGTCGGGAAACTAAGAATACCAACAGGATTAATCATAATCATCATGAATCCACCAACAAAACGGAACGGATCGGAAGAAAATCCCAAAACCCCCAAATCGCCCAAAAGTAGGGTTCTAAGAGATTTACCTTGGATTAAGGATGAAGAACACAAGTAGGTGTTGTTAATCTACTTCAAAAACTCAAGGTAGAGGATGCCTGAAATAATCGGAGGAAGGGATCGCTCGGAGATCGCCTGGAGAAGCTCTGCGTCGCGGAGAGGAGAAGAATGAAAATAATCTGCTCATCTGGGTCAACTCCCTGGTTTATATAGACAGGGAGTGTTAGCGCGCGCTAATCCTCAAGGTTAGCGTGTGCTAACGGGATAAAATTACAGGCCAAACAGTTAGCGTCCAGTCCAGTAGCCAGACTTCTGGCCGTTAGCGTGCGCTACTCGAGATGTAGCGTGCGCTAAAAACCTCCCGGTAGCGCGCGCTATCGACCAATAGCGTGCGCTACCTGGACATCAGCCGAGTCCAGAAGCTAACTGTCCACTACTCACCTGACCCGTTAGCGTGCGCTACCATACAAGCGTAGCATGCGCTAACTGGCACCTGACCGAGTTCAGTAGTAAACTGTCAAGTACTGGACACTCACGCTACCGGGTATCATCAGCGTGCGCTAGCCTCCCGACATTAGCGTGCGCTAGTCTACGTAGCGTACGCTAATACGCCAGTCCAGAAGGCTGGGAAAATAGCACTGCCACTCCCAGGGCTTGCTCTCTAGCGCGCGCTACGAATCAATCGTAGCGTGCGCTACTAAGGGACCCCTAGCGCGCGCTATGCAGAAAAGATAGCGTGCGCTAGGTTGCGAAATATAAACGGTTCACAACACCGGAATATGAACGAAACATCAAACGGAACACCTCAAAGCGTATCAAAACATAGAATGGATCCAGGACAACCACGAAACAGCGGTTCCGCACAACAATAACGAGTCTCAGATCAATAGATGATGGGAAAGATATACTGTACGGTACATGAGGGTCACCACGACCGAGAAATACACCGAAAAAGAAAATACAAGGGGGAAGAAAAATGCGGATATTACACTTCCTGTCCATCGCGGGCGACCGCCGTTTCCTATATTAAAATAAGGTGGGCAATCGTCCCTGCACGTGGGACTGTTTCCTTAAAGTCCGCGACTACTGCTGGTAGCCAGATGCGCGAGCTAATGAGAAGTCTGCACGCATCCTGAGTCGCCGTCTCGGGAGGTCCCACTTCGCACCTTTTGGCGGGTCTGTCGGTAGGTGAGAAGATGGTGACAGGCTGGGGTCAAAGGGCCTTATCCTGTGGCGCCTTTTGCGGATCTGCACGTGGGTCTTCATCCGAGATTCGGTCTTCGAAGACTTTGACAGGTGTCGGATTCATACGTGGCACGGGATGATCGTCTCTATTCGGCCATTACAGGCGATCTCCAGATGCCAATAGACGATCGCCTTGGACATCGACCGCTAAGCGCTTGCCCATCATCTGTCTTCTTTAGCTGACTCCATACTATTATGTCGATCGCCATCGCTGCGTATAAATCGCCGCACAACAATTGCCCCCCAGCTCGCTCCGATGTCGAAGACGTGGGGTGAGGTGGCACTGCTGGCGATCGCCTGTTTTAGACGAGTGACTCATCTATTTATGACAAGGACGATCGTCGCCTGGACGAACTTGTTTTGACTTCGGACAATCTCCTTAGGCGCTGGAAATAGCGGGAAGTGGAGGCGGGCTTTCGAAACGTCACAGGGACATGCGTCGCGCTCCCGTTGGGGGAGTCCGACGGTTTTTGTCAGACTTGTCGCTTGGCGTGCCCTCGAAATGACACGTACGCGGGTTTCGAGGGCTGCATTTAATTGTCTCCCCGACGGTTGCACTTCAGCCCCCGGGATTCTGCCTATTTGCACAGAGGTCCCTGCTCTCGCCTATAAAAGGGCTAGGGCTGCTAGAGTTTAGATCTTTATGCGCCCTTGCATTTAGACGAACACTCTGCAGAAATTCCTTGAAGCTTCTTGCGCCGATCGACATTTTCTCTAGGTAAGAACAAAAATTCTCTTCCCCCTTTTCTCTTCGAACATGTCTGGAGGAGGACCCAATGTGCATGAGGCTGGTAGCTCTTCTGCCGCCGCGACTTCGCCTGCCTGGAAAGAAACCTCCATGGATCTTCACATGGAGATGGCCGTCGAGGCCATTCATGCGGGGATTGCATCCGCGGAGATTGAAGAGCTTTTCAACGAGGCTGACGTGGCGAGGTCGGCGGCGGCGGGGCAGAAGGGCTCGCCGGTAGATGAGGATGAGGCGGTGAGGATATATTGGGAGCAGAATAGTGCGTTTGGCCGGGCCTTTATGGAATTCGCCGGACTTATGGAGAGGTTGGCTAGAACACGACCTTAGTTTGACTTCGGTGCATACTCGGTCGCCCACCCCTATGAACCCATGAAGCGGACGTCATTCTGGGCTACTGACCGCTCCCCGTGGACCCTCGGTCAGATCCGTAGTTCGGCGACCAGGAAGGACTTGATTCGCTGGAGGGCGAAGTTCCATATCCCTTCTGATGTCTCATTGTACGTGTCCTCGGAGAACGAACGCGCCGACCAACCTCCCGAGGGTATGGTCACCATTAACGAACTGATCTTGGAGGCCGGTTTACGGTTCCCATTGCCGTTTGCCGTGTCATTCCTACTGACCGCCTGGAATGTGGCTGCAGATTATTAGTACCTTGACACTTTTTGGCGGTCATCGGCTGTTCCGTCTACCTTCCGTGCTAGAAATGAACTACCTTTTCAAGCTGACTGCACAGAAGGGTTCAATTGGCGGCTATCATATTCAGGGTCGCATGGGTAGGGTGGTCCTCGGAGTGCCGAACAAAGTTCGGGGCAACCTGGCAAAATGGTGCTCGGTTGCCGGAGCGTGGAGGTCGGCGGTGAGCGATAGACCAGTGGATGAGTTGGATATCCCCACCAGCTTTCGGGAGAGGAATCCGAGTAAGGGTTTTAACTCTCCCTTTGTTCGGATACACCTTGAACTGATCTAATTTGGTTTCCTTTTTGCAGGCTCCCTTGTTCCAGCGATCGGCGACCTTCCATTTGACTTCTTGATCGTCTGGGAGCGAATCCACGATCTGCCGGACAACTACATCGACGCTCGCATGGTCAACAACGAAGCTCATTGGTTGGGCGCTCGGTTGTTTCGCTTCCCTCGCCACCTGAAGGTTCCAGGTATTAATGTTTACTATCTCTTTTCTGCTTGACGATCGTCTGATTGAAAGATATGTCTAACTTGGTTGAATTCTCTTCTTTGATAGAGATCCACTTTCCCCGCTACTCGGAGCCCCCGAGAGAGATTATAATGTCGAACCCCGGCCTTATGAGTCTTCTCCGCCAAGGGAAGACGGCGGGTCGTGCCCCTACAACGACGTCCCGTCCTATCCCCGAGGAGAGACCTATCATAGCGCCGGTCGTCGAGCCGGAAGCTCGGGATGAGGAGCAGCTCCAACACAACCGCAAGAGGCGGAGGCCGGAGGAGCCCCTGCCCACTGTTGCTGCGGAGGCGTCCATTGTGGTGCCGCCGGTTGACGCGTCTCCTATTTTTGCCATTCCGATGGCGGAGGGGTCTACGGCCTCAGTGGCCTTCCTAAAGACTGCGGCGATTGCTGATGCCGAGACTCCGCGGGGCAAGCCCTTTTTCGGCCGCGACCCCGAGAAGATCGCAAGGTAAGACTGGTTCGATCTTTCTGAGTTTAAGCTACTTGTGTAGGGTGCATACTAACTCCTTTGTTTTTTTGTGTTGCAGGGTCCGCCTTGCCGATCCGAACACCTCGCCGATGGTGCTGGATTTTCTGGCGAGCAAATCCCCGCGCGAGCCTATCGACGTCCCTTCCTACATCTCCTGGGCCATCTCCTCTCTTCCGAAGGCTTGGACGACCAACTTGGACGCGATTGCGCGCCGGCGGTCTGGAGATGCCATGCAGGCGACACTTGCCCTGACCCTCCAAGCGGCGACGATGGCCGCTCAAGCTATTAAGGATTATGAGGGGCGGCCCTCTACTGCTCTCCATCACTCAGATTTTGAGGCAGCTCGGAACCAGAACGCCGAGTTTGCCGATAGGATCGTGGCCATGGAGAAGGAGTATACTGAGACGGCCAAGCGAGCTAAACAATATCTTGACCGGATGAGGCAGGAGCTCGACCGGTCCCGGGCGGTGGTCGATAGGATGCGTGACCAGGTGACGGAGGCTCTTCGGTTGCATGCGGCCTCACAGGAGGAGGTCAGCGGGCTGAAGGCGGTGGTGGATTGGCTGAAAGGCGAGCTGGAGTCGTCGAAGGGGGAACTGGCTGCCAAGGTCGCCGAGCTCAAGGATGCGGACAAGACAGCCACGGGGTTGAAGGAGAAGTTGGAGGCGATCGAGACCGATCCCTACCTCAGCGTGGAGTACGTCGGCGAGTTCGCATATTACATGGCTTATGCCGATGCCATCCGTGCTGCCTAGAAGGGAGGGGTCGAGGTTGGCTCTCTGATTGAAAATGTCAAAGCCTACGTGCTCGGGCATCCTTTGCAGCCGGACTTCTCTCTGTCGATCCTTGACCTCACCGATCTTGGGATCGATCTGAGCTGGTACCCTTCGCCGGACAAACTTGTTTATCCGGAAGCCAGTGAGGAAGCGCGCGTCGATCCGTCTGCTGGAGGCGAAGGCCAGGCGGGGTGGCCTGAGCGAGACCGCTGTTTATGATGTTTTTCTTTCCTTGTAATTTCCATTTTCTTCTAGTTTTGCCTTCGGGTGTGTTTGTACAAATAATTTGAATGGAATAAAATACGCTTTTTTTTGCATCTGACTCTTTATTTGTGCGATCGCCTCTCTGAATATTTGCATAAGAATTTACACAAGTGTTTATACAATTGCACCTGATGCCTTGTTTGTATGATCGTCTTGTCTGAATGTTTCGCATCATTTCGACTTTGCACAATTGTCTGAATAGATAGGAATGTATTGGTACACTTGAAATTCTTACATGTAAATTTCTTGAACAAAATCGATCGTCACGTGTGTGTTTGAACAAAGCCGATCGTGTGTGGTTACGTCATCCTGATTGCATGTGTGAATAGCTCCGCTTTGCCCGTTGTTTTTGTTTACTTAGCAAAAGTAAGGGAACGAAAATAATACGTTTGGTGAGATATCTTAAGTTTGTTTCTTAAGGAACATGGAATAGTATAACAACTTACACCTCCAGGCACTCCTCATTTAAATGGTGTGTCAAAAAGAAGGAACCAGACCTTGTTGGACATAGTCCGTTCCATGATGGGCTATACTAACTTACTGATTTACCTGTGGGGTATACACTCCTGACTGCTGCATATATCTTGAATAGATGTCCTTCCAAATCCATTCCTAAAACTCCACATGAGATGTGGGAGGGCAGGAAACCAAGTCTTAATCACATGAGAATTTGGGGATGTCCCACCTATGTTAAGAAGACTAAGGTGGAAAAAACGGAAGCAAGGTCCGTGAGGAGACGTTTCATTAGATTCCCATCTGAGACGATGGGTTATCTATTCTACATGCCCAAAGATCGAAAGATCGTTGTTGCTTTGCATGCACACTTCCTGGAAGAAGAGTTCATCCAGGAAGGCGGAGCAGGTAGAAAATTTTCTTTGGAAGAATACAATGAAACTCCTCAAGAGACACCTGTGCAAGAAATTGGAACCGAACCTTCTGAAACACAAGTACAACCACCTCGTAGGTCTAGTAGGGTGTCTCAAATACCTGAGAGGTATAGTTTTCTATTGTAACACCCCCAAAACCTTACGGGAGTATTACATGTCGTGGGCCCCACGCCGGAACCCACCAGGCTAAAAACCAATTGCGAAACGCCAAAAAGGCCGATGACGGTAGTATTTTCCAAAACTCACAAAATCATTTGACAACACACAACTACCGTCAAGACGATTAAGGCCAAAAACTCGGTTAAGGGAATCGGTTTTCGAAATCAAACTCAGTTGGCATAAAGCCGAAAGTCATTTGAAAGATGTAATACCCGGTTGTAATTCAGTCATTATCATTCAGTATTTTCATTTGGT
The DNA here is from genome assembly GCA_033398695.1 of Orobanche coerulescens. Classification (NCBI taxonomy): domain Eukaryota; kingdom Viridiplantae; phylum Streptophyta; class Magnoliopsida; order Lamiales; family Orobanchaceae; genus Orobanche; species Orobanche coerulescens. The sequence goes on along the minus strand of CM065802.1, from coordinate 86,418,754 downwards.
AATTGTCACTATGTAGTTTTTCACTTGATAATAATCATTCATCTGTGTTCACCGTTCGGAATAACTTCGAGTTGTGTGTCGATATTGTTCATTGTTTAAACCTTACTCGAGAATCGAGACAAGAGTATTATCTTGATCGTGGTAATCGATTCATTAGTCGTTGTTGACGTTTGAGTTCATGTCATTTCTAATCTTCTCATTATTCAAATTGTGTTTTGTTGGGCGAACCCTTGTAATCATGGCTTGGAACCACCGTTTTGGGGTTTCCGTACTTCCAGTTCGTGTTATTATTTCCCAAATATTGATTCCTATTGCTTTATTCTCTTCCCGGATCATTTTTCATCATTTTAGGACCCAAGGGGGGTGTGGTCCGCAGCACAAGGAATGTGCGCTGCGGCACACACATGTTCCAGTTTTTGGCCAAGCAGCCTGTACTGTGAGCCGCAGCACATGCCGGCAGGGCCGCGGCACACTGCCGAATCACTGCCGCGGCACACTCGTCCGGGCCGCGGCACACTCATGTTGTAACTTATCGGCCAACCCTTCTGTACCTTTGGCCGCGGCTCATGTCGACAGGGCCGCGGCACACTGCCGAGTCACTGCTGCGGCACATTCGTCCGGGCCGCGGCACACTGCCGATCACTGGGTGCAGTTTTGGCCCTATGCAGCGGCACACTTCGGCTGGGCTGCGGCACATAGGGCAGTCAACTCTATAATTGCGTTTTTCTGAGCGTGATCAGCTCATTCTTCCCATTTTTTCAACTATACGAGAGAGAGAGAGGCTTGAGAGGGAGATTTTCCTTCATCTATCACTTGAGTGTGTGATTTTATTCATCTCCTTTCGATCGTGAAGCCCGGATAATTGATCTAACGCGTGTTTTTCGGATCAAAGTGCTTGGATCTTCAAGAGGTAATTTCTTCAATATCTTGGATTTCGATTTTGTATTGAGATATGATGTTTTGGATGTTAAGATCACGTTGTATGAAGTGATATACGCATGATTATGGATATGCTTGATTATTCATTGGATTATTGAAGGATTATTCAAGAACACTTTGAATATTAAGTTAGATTTGGGGGTTTTCGATTAATCGTTGTTGTAATCACAATTTTGGATATTCATAATGGATTATTGATCGTATTGAAGATGTTTTGTTGGTTTGAAACACTTCTTGGGGATTTGATGTTGGTATTTTTGAGGTTTGGTTATAAACAATCGAAGTTTGGCCACAAAGTGTTCGATATAATGCCCCAATGAACTTGGTTTAATCGTATCGACGTTTTGAGTTCGTTATATTCGTGTTTGATACGTATATTGAACGGATTGTTGGTAATTATATTATTCAAGGTTGTTCGAGTGACCGATATCTCAATTAGGACGTTGTTCGTGGAAGGATAATTGTCACCGGTGTTGTGTAAGTTAATTCTTACTCGGTTAAAAGGATATTCATTCCTTTTGTTGTTGTTCATTCATAATCATAACTCATTCATGATTGTATTAACCATATCAAAACTTTTCAATTAATCACTTCAGTCACAAGGAACGATGGTTCCAATCATTTCATTGAGTTATCATTCATTTCACTATCATTTCATCTCGGTGAGTCATTATTCATTTTCGATGTCACTTTTGTTATATCGTGGCATTCCGGGTCATACTGGCGTACCGGTTGGTATGTGTAGGATTTTCATGTCGGGCACATTTAAGTCATGTGTTGGTTGTTGGCCTCACATTGGACTGTGCACACGATTCGATTGCTTCGTGAGACTGATTAGGTACAAGACTACACGTGTATTCGATCGATACTCGTTGGTGGCTTGTGCACGGACACATTTCCATCCCGGGCGTAGTGTGGCGCCACCCTTTGAGCCGTACTGTTAGTTGATTCATACAACATGTTTGATTGTGTATGTTTTCAACAAGATTGGGTTATAATCTAACCGATTCATTTTTGATCGAACTTGTGGTTTATACAACATATATATGATTGTGTTTATTCAACTCTTGAGGATTGTTGTTCTGTGTAACTGACCCCGTTGGGGGATATTGTTTTTCAGGTCATGGAAAGGCGAAAGCATGGGGAGATCACGTTGACGGCGAGGAGTCCCAATGATACTAGAAGGGGGCCCCAGTCTTTTCAGTCATTTATGTTTCCTTCATTTATTCCACTGCAGACATTCCGTTTGAATACTCATTTCACTCAGTATTGTATATTTTATCTCCATATAAAATATACATGTATTCTGTATTATCCTGGATGTGTTGTATGAAACTCCTCATCGGAGTAATTATTGTTGTAATGTGGTTCGGTACTACATTTACCCTGTGTAATTCATTCATTTTCATTCGCCTAGTGGGTCCCAGTCGGGGGTCCACGGCACTGTAATATCCACCTAGTTTGGGGTGTTACAGAGTTGGTATTGGAGAGTAGTTTTGAATACTACCTTCCGAGTCATGTCTCATTTGAAATCATCGTCATCGGACTAGTATCATTGGACTTTCACGTCACGTGTGACCTGTGCAAATGCCGAGCCAATCAGACCAATAACTGTAAGATTTCTAACGCCATGGTATAATTTCTGGAAATAATCATTCATTCATACTTCATCAGTTAACAATCCTCAATCATCATTTTCATTTTGACCAGGACGGTCATGTTAACTCATTAATCACTCAATTGATTTCATTACTCAGTTGTTGATCTGTAAGATCATATCATTAATCTTGTTAACTTGTTCAAGATAATCATTTCAAGAATTTCATCAGATAATCATGTCGCCTCAGTTAATCATTCATGTAATCACTGTGTTAGAGCGTGTATGCTCATTTTCACCATCTCATGACATAATCATAACGTGATATTCATGCGGGGAATATAATAATCTTGTGACTTTCCTACTTCAGTATGGAGAGAGCAAGAAGAGGACGCGGAGGACGAGGCCATGGTGCGGGCCGAATCCCGAGACCTCGTGTGAATACACGTGCGAATGCGAGAAATAATGCTAATTCATAGAGTAGCGACGCTGCCACTCATTCACCTGGACGTGATCATTAACTATCGGGGAGTCGTACCCGGGGTACAGCTCAGTCAGAAGGTGTTCGGGTTGACCCACTCACTTTTATGCAGGGCATGATGGCCCAAATGACTCAGATGGCACAACTAATGGAGACGATGCATAATTCAGCTAATCAAAATCAACAGGCTCCTCCACCGCCACCTCAGAGGCAAGAGAGGTGTGTAAGCAGTATCATTGGCGATATCTCTCGCCAGCGACCATCTACCTTCGAGGGCTCATCTGAGCCGGCGGATATTGTTCATTGGCTTGAGCATTTCGAGAAGTTATTTGCTATGGTGGATTGCCCTGAAGGGCATAAAGTTTCAGTTGCGGCTTACTATCTGGGTAAAAGCGCACATTCTTGGTGGTTGTCGTTGAAGCCCACCGAAGGATCATGTACTTGGGATCAGTTCAAAACTCTCATGATGGAGAGGTATTATCCAGCCCCACTCAGGGAGGCTAAATTGTCTGAATTACTCACTCCCGACCACTCAGCGGACGACGATATTCTTGTCATCGCCGAAAAATTTCAGGAACTTCTTCCGTTCGCCTCATCTATCATTCACTCTGAGGCAGACAAGATCAAGTATTTCAGCAAGAGGCTGAAACCTCGTATGCGGCTACAGTTGCTTAATCATAATTGCACCACTCTGGCCGAATTCATCGAGAAAGCTCTTACTTACGAGCTTACTGCTAAGGAGATTGCTAAGCAACAACCTTCATCTGCTGGCAAGAAGTCTAAGAACCGTAATTAGTCTTACGGCAGTCAGGACACTTTCAAAAAACCACGTGCGGGCTCTACCTTTTCTGAGCGACCTCCTATGGCGCCTAAACCCGCGGAATCTCAGTCACGAGCGGCCAGTTCGGCCGTCACCTGTTTCAACTGTGAAGAACAGGGTCATTTCAGCACCAAATGTCCGAAACAGTCTGTCACGTGCCATAACTGTGGAATTGCTGGGCATAGGGCCCGTTTTTGCCGAAGGGACTCTAAACCCACTCCGGCATCATCTCAGGCCCCAGGACATTCAGTGGTGAAGAATCAGGCCACTCAGTCAGCATCGTTCAAGATGACAGGAGCTAACAAAGGCGGAGCCAAGAGCTATCAAACGGGAGCGTCTGGTTCGGGGGCCGGCAAGCCCCGAATTTACGAGATGAAGAAGACCGACGATCCAGAGGCCCGAATAATCTCAGGTACACTCGATATTCTATCTCAACCTGTGTGTACCCTTTTTGATACTGGTGCATCGCATTCATTCATTTCCGAGTCATGTTTGAGTAGACTACGCCTGGGTAGTGTTACTAGTTATGAGCCTTATGTCATTGGTCTACCTGATGGTAGACGAATTATCAGAAATCGTGAGATTCAGAATTATCCGATTCAGCTTCATGGCCGTGTATGGCCAGCGGACCTAATCGTAGTAGATTTTCCGAGAGAAGACGTCATCTTGGGTATTGATTGGATGGATCGTCATGATGCCATCATTAGTGTCCGTAAGCGTATGGTCACTATCATTTCAGATGATGGGGTTGAATGTGTGTTTCAGAGAGGTAATCCCGGCTGTTCTGGTAAGGTCATTAATTTGATGAAAGCAGTGAGATTACTCAATCAGGGGTGTGTTGGTTATTGGTGCTATATGACCAAAACCGAGAAATCATCAGTAATGTTGACGGATATTCCGGTAGTGAGGGAATATGCCGATGTTTTTCCAGACGAGTTATCTGGTTTGCCTCCACAGAGAGATGTGGAATTCACGATTGAGTTGGAGCCCGGTACGTCCCCGATATCGAAGGCACCGTACCGGATGGCCCCGACCGAAATGCAGGAATTAAAGAACCAACTTGAGGAGTTGTTCGAGAAAGGTTATATCCGTCCGAGTGCGTCCCAGTGGGGAGCACCAGTGTTGTTTGTCAAGAAGAAGGATGGTTCGTTCCGCTTGTGTATTGATTACCGGCAATTGAACCGGGTGATGATCAAGAATAAGTATCCTTTACCCCGTATCGATGATCTTTTGAATCAACTTCAGGGAGCTTCAGTATTTTCCAAGATCGACTTAAGATCTGGATGTCATCAGTTGCGGATTCGGGAGTCGGATATTGCGAGGACGGCGTTTTGAACACGCTATGGTCATTATGAGTTTGTGGTTATGCCGTTTGGATTGACTAATGCACCTGCGATATTGATGGAGTTAATGAATCGGGTTTTCATCGACTTTTTGGATCAGTTTGTTGTTGTCTTCATCGATGACATTTTGATTTATTCTCGTAACCGAGAGGAACACGAGGTTCATCTTCATCAGGTTCTCGACGTGTTAAGACGAGAGCAACTTTATGGAAAGTTTTCCAAGTGTGAGTTATGGATGTCCGAAGTGACTTTTCTCGGGCATGTAATTTCATCAGATGGAGTGCGTGTTGATCGTCAGAAGACGGAGGCTATCCAAGATTGGTTACCTCCGAAGAATGTTAAGGAAATCCGAAGCTTTCTCGGATTAGCCGGTTATTACCGGTGGTTTGTGGAAGGATTTTTTAAAATCGCTCAACCAATGACGAACCTTTTGCGAAAGGATAAGAAATACACGTGGTCCGAAGCGTGTCAGCAGAGTTTTGAGGAACTCAAGAGCCGGTTGATTTCAGCACCTGTACTTTCCTTGCCGCAAGGGACGGAAGGATTTGTGGTTTATAGTGATGCGTCCGGGCAGGGTCTCGGATGTGTACTCATGCAAAATGGGAAGGTGATTGCTTATGCTTCACGGCAATTGAGACCTTACGAGGTTAATTATCCGACCCACGACCTGGAGTTAGCAGCCGTGGTTTTCGCGTTGAAAATTTGGCGTCATTACCTTTATGGCGTCACCTGTCAGATTTTCACCGATCACAAGAGTTTGAAGTATATATTTACTCAGAAGGAGTTAAATATGCGACAAAGACGGTGGTTGGAACTAATCAAAGATTACGATATCGAGATCCTTTAGCACCCGGGCAAGGCGAACGTTGTCGCCAGCGCCTTGAGTCGTAAGTCCGTTCAGGAGCAGATGCTTGCTCGTTTAACAGTTCAGAAGGAACTTCAGCAGGAATTTCTGAGACCCGAGATCGAGGTCTGGTTACAGCGAGTACAAGGGCAACTTTGTACGTTGGAAATTTCATCGCCACTTGAGGAGGCGATCAGGGAGAATTAGGGTTCAGACCCATTTTTGTTACGCATTCGAGAGGATGTGACTCATGGGAAAGCCCCCAGATTTGTGGTCCATGAGGATGGACTTTTGCGTTTTAAGAATCGGTTGTGCGTACTGGCGAATGACGAGTTGAAAAACTTGATTTTGAGAGAAGCTCATGATACCCCTTATTCCATTCACCCGGGGTCTAGCAAGATGTATAAAGACTTGAAACAAAATTACTGGTGGAGTAATATGAAGCGAGAAGTCGCGGAATTTGTTTTGAGATGCTTAACCTGTCAGCAAGTCAAGATAGAACATCAGCGACTGGCGGGTATGCTGAAACCTCTCCCTATTCCAGAATGGAAGTGGGAAGACATTTCTGGGGATTTTATCACGAGTTTGCCGACGAGTCGTCGTGGCATGAATACGATCTGGGTGATTGTGGACCGCTTAACTAAATCAGCTCACTTTCTCGAGATTAAGGATACTTGGGGTCCCGAGAGACTTGCCCAGCTGTTCATAAAAGAAATAGTGAGATTGCACGGTACTCCTAAGAGTATCTTTCCGATCGTGACGGACGGTTTGTGTATCATTTTTGGAAATCAGTTCATCGTGCTATGGGAACTCAGCTTAATTTCAGCAGATCTTTTCATCCTCAGTCCGACAGACAATCAGAGAGGACTATTCAGACATTGGAGGACATGTTGAGGGCATGTGTCCTCGATTGTAAAGATGATTGGGAAGCCCAACTACCGTTGGTCGAGTTCACGTATAATAATAGTTGGCATGCTTCGATTAAGATGGCACCTTACGAGGCCTTGTACGGTCGTCGTTGTCGATCTCCTTTGTGTTGGGATGACTTATCAGAATCCATCAGCACCGAGCCCGATATGCTTATAGCCGCCCGTGAGAAGGTAGCTTTGATCAAGAGTCGTTTGTTGACCGCTCAGAGTCGACAGAAATCTTATGCAGACAATCGTCGTCGACCACTAGAGTTCGAGACGGGTGACCACGTGTTGATCAAAGTGTCCCCGAGTCGAGGTATTTTTCGTTTCGTAAAACGGGGGAAATTGAGTCCAAGATTTATTGGACCGTTTGAAATTTTGGAACGAGTAGGCGAGCTAGCTTATCGTTTGGCCTTACCTCCGGCGTTGAGCCGAATTCATAATGTGTTTCACGTCTCTCAGCTACGGAAGTATATTGTCGACCCGAGTCACATACTTCAGTTCGACGAAATCGAGATCGCGGATGATCATTCGTATGAGGAGCGTCCCATATGAGTCTTAGAGCGACGAATCAAACAGTTGAGGAATAAGGAGATTCCTTTGGTTAAAATTCAGTGGTCTAGACATGGAGTCGAAGAGGCTACTTGGGAAACCGAGGATAGTATGCGGGAGAGTTATCCCGAGTTGTTTGACCCTTAGTTTCGGGGACGAAACTCTTTTAAGGGGGGTGTATGTAATACCCGGTTGTAATTCAGTCATTATCATTCAGTATTTTCATTCGGTAATTGTCACTATGTAGTTTTTCACTTGATAATAATCATTCATCTGTGTTCACCGTTCGGAATAACTTCGAGTTGTGTGTCGATATTGTTCATTGTTTCAACCTTACTCGGGAATCGAGACAAGAGTATTATCTTGATCGTGGTAATCGATTCATTAGTCGTCGTTGACGTTGGAGTTCATGTCATTTCTAATCTTCTCATTATTCAAATTGTGTTTTGTTGGGCGAACCCTTGTAATCATGGCTTGGAACCACCGTTTTGGGGTTTCCGTACTTCCAGTTTGTGTTATTGTTTCCCAAATATTGATTCATATTTCTTTATTCTCTTCCCAGATCATTTTTCATCATTTTAGGACCCAAGGGGGGTGTGGGCCGCGGCACAAGGAATGTGCGCCGCGGCACACACATGTTCCAGTTTTTGGCCGAGCAGCCTGTACTGTGAGCCGCGGCACATGCCGGCAGGGCTGCGACACACTGCCGAGTCACTGCCGCGGCACACTCGTCCGGGCCGCGGCACACTCATGTTGCAACTTATCGGCCAACCCTTCTGTACCTTGGGCCGCGGCTCATGCCGACAGGGCCGCGGCACACTGCCGAGTCACTACCGCGGCACATTCGTCCGGGCCACGGCACACTGCCGATCACTGGGCGCAGTTTTGGCCCTGTGCCGCGGCACACTGCGGCTGGGCCACGGCACACAGGGCAGTCAACTCTATAATTGCGTTTTTCTGAGCGTGATCAGCTCATTCTTCCCATTTTTTCAACTATACGAGAGAGAGAGAGAGAGAGAGAGAGAGAGAGAGAGAGAGGCTTGAGAGGGAGATTTTCCTTCATCTATCACTTGAGTGTGTGATTTTCTTCATCTCCTTTCGATCGTGAAGCCCGGATAATTGATCTAACGCGTGTTCTTCGGATCAAAGTGCTTGGATCTTCAAGAGGTAATTTCTTCAACATCTTTGATTTTGATTTTGTATTGAGATATGATGTTTCGGATGTTAAGATCACGTTGTATGAAGTGATATACGCATGATTATGGATATGTTTGATTATTCATTGGATTATTGAAGGATTATTCAAGAACACTTTGAATATTGAGTTAGATTTGGGGGTTTTCGATTAATCGTTGTTGTAATCACGATTTTGGATATTCATAATGGATTATTGATCGTATTAAAGATGTTTTGTTAATTTGAAACACTTCTTGGGGATTTGATGTTGGTATTTTTGAGGTTTGGTTATAAACAATTGAAGTTTGGCCACAAAGTGTTCGATATAATGCCCTAATGAACTTGGTTTAATCGTATCGACGTTTTGAGTTCGTTATATTCGTGTTTGATTCGTATATTGAATGAATTGTTGGTAATTGTATTATTCAAGGTTGTTCGAGCGATCGATATCTCAATTAGGACGTTGTTCGTGGAAGGATAATTGTCACCGGTGTTGTGTAAGTTAATTCTTACTCGGTTAAAAGGATATTCATTCCTTTTGTTGTTGTTCATTCATAATCATAACTCATTCATCATTGTATTAACCGTATCGAAACTTGTCAATTAATCACTTCAGTCACAAGGAACGACGGTTCCAATCATTTCATTGAGCTATCATTCATTTCACTATCATTTCATCTCGGTGAGTCATTATTCATTTTCGATGTCACTTTTGTTATATCGTGGCATTCCGGGTCATACTGGCGTGCTAGTTGGTATGTGTAGGATTTTCATGTCGGGCACATTTAAGTCGTGTGTTGGTTGTTGGCCTCACATTGGACTGTGCACACGAGTCGATTGCTTCGTGAGACTGATTAGGTACAAGGCCACACGTGTATTCGATCGATACTCGTTGGTGGCTTGTGCATGGACACATTTCCATCCCGGGCGTAGTGTGGCGCCACCCTTTGAGCCGTACTGTTAGTTGATTCATACAGCATGTTTGATTGCGTATGTTTTCAACAAGATTGGGTTATAATCTAACCGATTCATTTTTGATCGAACTTGTGGTTTATACAACATATATATGATTGTGTTTATTCAACTCTTGAGGGTTGTTGTTACGTATGGCCCGTTGGGGGATATTGTTTTTCAGGTCATGGCAAGGCGAAAGCACGGGGAGAGCACGTTGACGGCGAGGAGTCCCAATGATACTAGAAGGGGGGCCCAGTCTTTTCAGTCATTTATGTTTCCTTCATTTATTCTGCTGCAGACATTCCGTTTGAATACTCATTTCACTCAGTGTTGTATATTTTATCTCCATATAAAATATACATGTATTCTGTATTATCCTGGATGTGTTGTATGAAACTCCTCATCGGAGTAATTATTGTTGTAATGTGGTTCGGTACTACATTTACCCTGTGTAATTCATTCATTTTCATTCGCCTAGTGGGTCCCAGTCGGGGGTCCACGGCACTGTAATATCCGCCTAGTTTGGGGTGTTACAAAAGAACTCACGCAGCGGATAGAAATACAATCCAAGATACATAAACATCAATAATGATATACACAAACAAAATACACGATTCCCCAATAATATGCCATAGTCAGTATCGTTTGGAATCCTCGCCTCACGACCGCTACCATCAAAATCCTCAATACCTGTAAAACAAGTCCCACAACGGGGTCAGCAATAATGCCCGACAAATAACCGCAAGTACATAAACATAAATATTCACATGCCATGCATCATGAGAATAATAACCTCAACGATAACCTTACCACTTCCGGTAATCCAACGATTCTCATCAAAATCCCAATATCACGATAATACCACATAATACCTCAATACCGAATACTTTCCTATACACAATCTTCAATGTACGATTGCCATAAGCCATACCTCTATCCGGATATCCTTCCGAAATGCATACCACAAACCAAGAATATCCATAATGACATGAACAATATCCGAATACTACAATCTTCCCAAGATTGTCCAAGTATCTCAACAATCATCAAGTGTGCATTCTAATTCTTTTGGAACATCACTGAACATTCGTCAATATGCAATACAACATAAAATACTTAAGAAATGTAAATGGAATTACTCATCAAAACATTACAACCGAACAAGTAAACACTTGCCTGGATACCAACATGACAAAACCAAAACCGAACTCATCGCCCTCGTCTACGAGCCCTTCAGTCCCAACTGGACGGAATCTACGGCCTTTCACCGCGGCAAAACGATTATACCTATTGGTTAATCAACCTAGAACAATAACAATATCAATAATCGAACTAACTTGGTAATAATGATCATAACATATTCAATCCGGAATTCAACCTCATATCAAAAGTGCGATGACCTGATGCACGATATCCAATATATAAACGAAAAATATATCCAAAAAATCGGGGTATTACACTCTACCCCCCTTAAAAATAAGTTTCGTCCTCCGATACCATATTTGTAACACCCCCAAAACCAACCGGGAATATTACACGTCGTGGGCCCTGCGCCGGAACCCACCAGGCTAAAAACCAATTACAAGAATGACAAGAAGGCCGATGACGGTAGTATTTTATATCAAAACTCACAAAATCATTTGAAAACACCAACTACCGTAAAAACGATCAAGCCAAAAACTCGGTTAAGGGAATCGGTTTTCGAAATGAAACTCAGTTGACAAATAGCCGAAAGCCATTTGAAAGAACTCACGTAGCGGATAGAAATACAGTCCAAGATACATATACATCAATAATGATATACACAAACAAAATACATGATTCCCCAACAATATGCCATAGCCAGTATCGTCCGAAATCCTCGCCTCACGACCGCTACCATCAAATTCTCAATACCGGAAAAATAAGTCCCACAACGGGGTCAGCAATAATGCCCGACAAATAACCACAAGTACATAAACATAAATATTCACATGCCATACATCATGAGAATAATAACCTCAACGATAACCTTACCACTTCAGGTAATCCAACGATTCTCATCAAAATCCCAATATCACGATAATACCACATAATACCTCAATACCGAATACTTTCCCGTACACAATCTTCTATGTACGATTGCCATAAAACATACCTCTATCCGGACATCCTTCCGAAATGCATGCCACAGACCAAGAATATCCAAAAATGACATCAATAATATCCGAATACTACAATCTTCCCAAGATTGTCCATGTATCTCAACAATCATCAACCGTGCATTCTAATCCTTTTAGAACATCACTGAACATTCGTCAATATGCAATACAACATAAAATACTTATGAAATGTAAATGGAATTACTCATCAAAACATTATAACCGAACAAGTAAACACTTGCCTGGATACCAACATGACAAAACCAACACCGAACTCATTGCCCTCGTCTACGAGCTCTTCAGCCCCGACTGGACGGAATCTACGGCCTTTCACCGCGGGCAAAACGATTATACATATTGGTTAATCAACCTAGAACAATAACCATATCAATAATCGAACTAACTTGGTAACAATGATCAGAACATATTCAATCCGGAATTCAACCTCATATCAAAAGTGCAATGACCTGATGTACGATATCCAATATATAAACGAAAAATATATCCAAAAAATCGGGGTATTACACTCTACCCCCCTTAAAAATAAGTTTCGTCCTCGAAACTTGCAATCACTCACACAAACAACATTTCAACGTAAAATCAATCACCAAGATAACCAAGAATTATCGAATAATCCGAACAGCATACTTACAGGTCAGTGAAGACGAAGATCTCCCGTGATACTAGCATATGACACCATTTCAAAAATCTCGACATAACAAGAATAATCATAATTTGAAAACGATTGGTCTCCGCCAAGACCACAACAAGTTTAGAGCACTGTCGAGTTTTGTGGGATCTGTGACGCTGTGTCTCCTCACCTAAAGCGCATGAGCCACTCCTTGTCACATGCACGTATCACCGGCGTTCCACTCCACATCGAAAGCCGCACATTGCACGTGCCTCGCACCGGCATTCGCTTCCCGATTGCAGCCGCACATTGCACATGACCACGGCACCGGCGTTCACTCCCGCCTCGTCGGTCTCGGAAACACCAACAATCCCCAAACCCACACATCACCACGACAGTACTCAAAAAATCACACAGAACCAAAACAACACAGTCCAAAATAGCCAGAAATCCAGTTACACAAAAATCACGCAACTACCACACTGGTAGAGCCACATAACACACATGCCCGGTTATCACAAAACTATGGGCTCCGATACCATATTTGTAACACCCCCAAAACCTTACGGGAGTATTACAAGTCGTGGACCCCGCGCCGAAACCCACCAGGCTAAAAACCAATTACAAAACGCCAAAAAGGCCGATGACGGTAGTATTTTCCAAAACTCACAAAATCATTTGACAACACCCAACTACCGTCAAGACGATCAAGGCCAAAAACTCGGTTAAGGGAATCGGTTTTCGAAATCAAACTTAGTTGGCATAAAGCCGAAATCCATTTGAAAGAACTCACGCAGCGGATAGAAATACAGTCCAAGATACATATACATCAATAATGATATACACAAACAAAATACACGATTCCCCAACAATATGACATAGCCAGTATCGTTTGGAATCCTCGCCTCACGACAGCTACCATCAAAATCCTCAATACCTGTAAAACAAGTCCCACAATGGGGTCAGCAATAATGTACGACAAATAACCGCAAGTACATAAACATAAATATTCACATGCCATGCATCATGAGAATAATAACCTCAATGATAACCTTACCACTTCCGGTAATCCAACGATTCTCATCAAAATCCCAATATCACGATAATACCACATAATACCTCAATACCAAATACTTTCCCGTACACAATCTTCTATGTACGATTGCCATAAACCATACCTCTATCCGGATATCCTTCCGAAATGCATACCACAGACCAATAATATCCATAATGACATCAACAATATCTGAATACTACTTCCCAAGATTGTCCAAGTATCTCAACAATCATCAACTGTGCATTCTAATCCTTTTAGAACATCACTTAACATTCGTCAATATGCAATACAACATAAAATACTTATGAAATGTAAATGGAATTTGTAATGCCCGGTTATCCCCTAAGCCAATAACCATTTAATACCTAAATACAATTACATAATATGCATTATGGAAGCATGGCATACAAGTAGACATTTCATGAGCATGAATAACTGCTATGTCCATTCGCATTACATTTTATACGACATGTTAATTATCTCCTCTAACATAATAAAGGTCATTGTGAGATGTTTTGTTGCAGTGAGGAGCTCAGTTTCTCAAATAAGGAGATCGATGTGCTAAACGATTATAAAACAATAATTGTAATACCCTAAAAATTTCAAAGACTTAATTAAGTGCTATTTATTTTGCTAATGGTCATGGATTTCAATAATTACAAGTTGTACAATACTTGGATCGATATGTTTCCAACATAAAATGAAAGATTTAAAAAGTAAAGATTTCAAAATAAATTATAAGGATTATTTTAGAATTTATGAAAGTAATTTCGAAAATTTTCGACGAATTGATACGATAAAATTTTCATTTCAGAACACTTATACTGCAAAAATAATATTAAATTATTATTTTAATATTATCGAAAATTGGTTCCGAGCATATCGAAGATTTAACTCGGGCAGTGCGGAACAGGTCGGAAAATCGAATTTGGACATCGGGAAGGGGTCGAACCGGTGAGCCAAGTTGACGGACATTTGCGGTCACCGGACACGCCGATCGACAATCACGGTCATGGCGGCCGAAGCTTCTAGGCCACTATCAGGATAAGGGTGTCCAATTTGTCAGGATAAGGTCGATCCACGACCGGAAGCTTCTCGACCACTATCCGGATAAGGTCATCCGGTGTCGGATAAGGTCGGTCACGACCAAACGAAGCTTCTCGGCACTGTCAGGATAAGGGTTCATGTCCGGTAAGGTTGATTTTCAACCGACTTTGAGCCCTTATTTATACATGTTCCCGGACGTAGTTTTGTACATATCATATATCATTTTGAAGCTGTGAAACTCTACTTTAAAACGCCCGAAACAGAAATCCCGATCAAACAGAAAAATCCCGATCAAACAGATAGCTCAAATCTGACAGTTTTTCAAAGGTGATTGATAAAAGTCCCCAAAGAGGTTTCAGATTTTCTTCAAGGATTTTAGCACATCCATCTATAGAAACTGATCTTTTCACATCAACAGGCACATGACTTGAGGTAAGATGATGCTTTTCCTTGCTGTATCATAAGGATCATATATTGATTGATATTTGCATATGTGACTGTTATTGAACGATCATGCATAACATGTGTATGTGAAAGAATGTTTAAGAACAGGAAGTATGGTACTTGATTGATGGCGGGTAGGCACGGGATGCGGGGGACCGACGGACCCAACACATGGTGGCAAATACTTGCGGCTGAAAGTCGGTCAAGGAAAACCACACTGAATGAAAAAGTTGAATACGACTAATACCATTGGTTGAAAAACTAGTATGGGAACCCCCGTATACATCTTTTATTGGCCAATTATATGAACAGGTTCCGAAAACCATGGCCTATCACTATTAGTCGAGTACCACACTTCAAGGGTACCCGAAGAAAGGATTTTACAAGAACATGACTATATATATAGTAGTTATTCATTGATAAATGTGCTACGTGATACTTTGCTATTACTGAGCCATTAGCTCATTAGATTCTTATGATACAGGTGATGATGCTCATGTTTAGGAGTTGACTATCTTCAGTGTTGACAGCCGGAGACTTGTCCATATGCCATTCCCAGCTATTTCGCCCCTATGCTGGAAGACTATGTTTTGTTTTTAATAAGATCACTCTGTTATGGTTTTGCTATGTATTAAACTTAAGGTTGTGTAATGTTTTGAATAAATAATACCGGTTTGCATTATTTCCTTGAGTATTCGCATTACCAAATCTACTTTTTATTGATTTTCAAAGTTTAAAAGCGTGAGACTCCCCAACTTAGTAGCACGGACCCCTTTGCGGTTCAGCTGCTAGGTTAGTGGGTGTTACAGTTGTGGTATCAGAGCGAAGGTTTAAATCTTTCCTATAGACAGAAGATGGCATATGGGCATTCTCGACTGAAGGATATGGTCAACTTTTATCTATTAAGTATTATGGTTAATAAATTACAATATATTAGTTGTCATCATCATCGTTATGTGATCGTTATTGGCTTATGAATGGGTAAGATTGGGCAGTACAACGGATGTGATGGCACCCAAAAGAAAGGCAAGAGATGATCCAAATCCAAACCATAACCTTCTTGAGAATTTGGCTGAGCTAATGCAACAACAGACAAGGATGTATGGTGAACAAATGCAACAATTGCTGAACATGCAACAAAGAAACGAAGAACAAAACCGACAACCTCCACCAAGAAACAATAATGGACCAGCAGTGTATGAAAAATTTAGGAAGATGGAACCTCCTGATTTTCATGGTGGGGCTGATCCTATGGTTGCGGAAGAATGGGTCAAATCACTTGATGTTATCTTTGACTACATGCACATCGACGATGCTGAGAAGATACTTTGTGCGATCTTTCAACTCAAAAAGGATGCCAGAACTTGGTGGGAAGGAGCCAAACTTGCAGTCAACTTGGAAGGGTTGACGTGGGAGAGATTTAAAGTAATATTCTATGATAAATACTTCACCAGGGATGCACGGTCTCTCAAGGTCAAGGAGTTTTTGGAGCTGAAACAAGGGGATATGTCTGTTTGTGAATATATTCGGAAATTTGAAGAAGGCTGTAGGTATGTTCCCTATATTGCTAGGGATAATGCTGAGAAGGTGGATCATTTCCTAAGAGGCCTCCGACCTGAAATTAGAAGAGATGTGAGGATGTCTACATCAAGCGAGTTCGAGAAATAGTTGATAAAGCAACGCCGCATGAAGGCGACGAAAAGGAGATACAAAGGTCTTATCAACAGAAGAGGCAAGCGTTTGCTTCAAAAAATTCAGCACATTGGAAGAAATCGGAGCAAAAACCAGGCAAAGCCAATCAGAAGCATCCTACAGCGAGAGATGATAGAAATACAACTGAGAAGCCCAAGTGTACTAAATGTGGGAAAAATCACTTTGGAGAATGTTTTGTTGGGTCCAATAATTGTTTCAGATGCAAGAAGCCCGAACATATGGCGAGAGATTGCCCAAACACAGAGAATAAAGTTCAGGGAAGGGTCTTTGAAATGACTCGAGAAGAAGCTGATGCAGATGCTTCCGTAGTCTCAGGTACCATTCTGATCTCAGGAATTTCTGCACTTACATTGATAGACCCAGGATCTACACATTCATTTGCATCATTTGCATTTATGAGAAAATCGGGCATTAAACCAGAACTCTTGAGAGTTGGTTATAATGTGGCTGCTCCGTTTGGAGAAAATATGGATTCTGACCAAATGTTGAGGGCACATGCGATTCGAATTGGCGGGAGGATACTCTACGCCGACCTTGTTGTCCTACCAATATCTAATTTTGATGTTATCCTTGGTATGGGTGGCTATCTAAATATTGTGCAAATGTTGATTGTAATAAGAAGGTTGTGGCCTTTCAACCAGTAAATGGAGGAGGGTTTATTTTTAAAGGTAATTCATATTCGTGCTCTTTGCCAATTATAACTGCACTGAAAGCTAGGAAGATGTTAAATAAGGGATGTACTGGCTATTTGGCTAATGTTTTGGACACCTCCCTTGAAATGAAATTGAAGCCAGAAGATGTAGATGTGGTTAGAGAATTTCCTGAGGTGTTTCCAGATGATCTACCAAGGTTGCCCCCAGATCGGGAAATTGAGTTTGCAATCGATGTAATGCCAGGGACTACCCCTATTTCTATAGCCCCATACAGAATGGCACCAACAGAATTGAAAGAATTAAAAACCCAGCTACAAGAATTACTTGATAAGGGATTCATTCATCCTAGTTGTTCACCTTGGGGAGCCCCTGTCTTATTTGTGAAAAAGAAAGATGGCTCATTGCGATTATGCATTGACTATAGGGAATTGAATAAGGTGACCATCAAGAACAAATATCCTCTTCCAAGGATAGATGATTTATTTGATCAGTTTCAAGGAGCATCGGTATTCTCAAAGATTGATTTACGTTCCAGATATCATCAACTGAAGGTCAAAGAAGAAGATATCCAAAAGACAGCATTTAGAACGCGATATGGTCACTATGAATTTTTAGTGATGCCTTTTGGTTTGACAAATGCTCCAGCATCATTTATGGATCTGATGAACCGGATATTCAAAGATTTCCTTGATAAATTTGTGGTGGTGTTTATTGATGACATCCTTATCTATTCATATGATAGAGATGAGCATAAAGAACACCTCAGAATTGTGCTTCAAATTCTCAAAGAAAAACGGTTATATGCTAAATTCAAGAAATGTGAATTCTGGATAGAACAAGTGGTATTTTTAGGGCATGTAGTATCTAAGGATGGCATTTCAGTTGATCCAAACAAGATAGAAGCGGTGAGTAACTGGCCAACACCAACGAATGTATCAGAGGTTCAAAGTTTCTTAGGACTAGCCGGCTACTACCGACGATTCGTACAAGGATTCTCGAAGATTGCAACCCCATTAACATTGTTAACAAGGAAGAATACAAAGTTTATTTGGACTGATGCTTGCGAGGGGAGTTTCCAGGAATTGAAGCGTAGATTAACTACGGCTCCTGTCCTTGCCACTCCTATGGGAACAGTGGCTTTGTAGTTTACACCGATGCTTCTAAGAATGGTTTGGGTCTTTGTATTAATGCAACATGGAAAGGTAATAGCCTATGCCTCTAGGCAATTAAAAGAGTATGAGAAGAATTATCCAACACATGATCTAGAACTAGTCACGTTGTCTTTGCACTAAAAATTTGGAGGCATTACCTATATGGTGAAAAGTGCGAAATCTATCTGAGACCATAAGAGTTTGAAGTACTTTTTCACACGAAGGAGCTGAATATGCGGCAATGAGATGGTTAGAATTGGTGAAAGACTATGATTGTGAGATCAATTATCATCCTGGTAAGGCAAATGTGGTTGCGGATGCATTAAGTAGAAAGTCTATGTCTTCCTTTCTAATCACACGAAGCCATTATTATTAGACTTGCAAAAGTTAGAACTGGAAATTGTGCCCAAAAAGAAAGATTTGTTCGTTATCAGCACTCATATTGAAACCTGCACTTCAAGATATAATGAAAGAAACCCAGAAGGCGGATCAGTACATTGGCAAATTAAGGGAAAAAGTTGATGAAGGCAAATTACCAAACTTCGCAGTCTCTGGTGAAAAAATATTACGATATAAAGGAGACTGTGTGCCGGTGACACAACCATCATAGGGGAAATTCTGAAGGAAGCTCATTCCAGTCCTTATTCAATACATCCAGGTAGCACAAAAATGTATAAAGACTTGCAACAACATTATTGGTGGCCTAACATGAAGAAAGATATCGCAAAATTCGTCGCAGAATGTCTAACTTGTCAGCAGATCAAAACTGAACATTAGAGACCAGTAGGATTATTGAAGCCTTTACTAATTCCGGAATGGAAATGGGAACACATTACAATGGATTTTTTGCTTGGGCTACCAAGGACTCAAAGTGGGTATAATTCCATATGGGTGATTGTTGATAGATTGATCAAATCTGCTCATTTCTTGCCAGTAAAATCCACATATAATATGGATCGATACGCTCAGGAATATATTAAAGAGATAGTCCGGCTACATGGGGTGCCAATATCTATAGTATCTGACAGGGACCCTAAATTCACATCTGCATTTTGGAAAAGTTTGCATAATGCAATGGGTACGAAGCTTGCTTTCAGCACCGCATTTCATCCACAAAGTGATGGGCAGTCAGAAAGAGTTATTCAAATACTCGAAGATATGTTGAGAGCATGCATACTAGATTTCAAGGGCAATTGGGATACAAAGCTTCCATTGGTAGAGTTCACCTACAACAACAGTTACCAATCTACAATTGGGATGGCACCTTATGAAGCACTATATGGGAGAAAATGTAGATCTCCCGTACACTGGGATGAAGTTGGAGAAAGAAGTCTACTGGGCCAGAAATGATACAACAGACTACTATGGCGGTAGAAAAGATAAGAGAACGAATGAAAATTGCACAAAGTAGACAGAAGAGTTATGCAGATAATCGAAGAAGAGATTTGGAATTCGCAGTTGGAGACTATGTCTTCTTGAGGGTATCCCCGATGAAAAGCATAATGAGATTTGGGAAGAAAGGAAAACTTAGCCCGAGATATGTTGGACCATTTGAAATCCTTGAGAGAGTTGGTGACAGAGCTTATAGAATAGCCTTACCTCCTTCGCTATCTGGTGTACACAACGTCTTCCATGTGTCCATGTTAAAGAGGTACATTTCCAACCCCTCACATGTGTTAAATTATAAGCCGTTGGAATTATCCCCAGACTTGTCCTATGAAGAGAAGCCGGTACAGGTTCTTGATAAGAAAATAAAGAAACTAAGGAACAAGGAAATTCATTTGGTAAAGATTTTGTGGAGGAATCATGCCGTTGAAGAGGCTACATGGGAAAGAGAGGAGGAAATGCAAAGCAAATATCCAGAACTGTTCGGTATGTCAATTTCGAGGACGAAATTTTATAAGGAGGGGAGGACTGTAATGCCCGGTTATCCCCTAAGCTAATAACCATTTAATACCTAAATACAATTACATAATATGCATTATGGAAACATGGCATACAAGTAGACATTTCATGAGCATGAATAACTGCTATGTCCATTCGCAATACATTTTATACGACATGTTAATTATCTCCTCTAACATAATAAAGGTCATTGTGAGATGTTTTGTGGCATTGAGGAGCTCAGTTTCTCAAATAAGGAGATCGATGTGCTAAACGATTATAAAACAATAATTGTAATACCCTAAAAATTTCAAAGACTTAATTAAGTGCTATTTATTTTGCTAATGGTCATGGATTTCAATAATTACAAGTTGTCCAATACTTGGATCGATATGTTTCCAACATAAAATGAAAGATTTAAAAAGTAAATATTTCAAAATAAATTATAAGGATTATTTTAGAATTTATGAAAGTAATTTGAAAATTTTCGGCGAATTGATACGATAAAATTTTCATTTGAACACTTATATCGCAAAAATAATATTAAATTATTATTTTAATATTATCAAAAATTGGTTTCGAGCATATCGAAGATTTAACTCGGGCAGTGCAGGGCAGTCGGAAATTCGAATTTGGACATCGGGAAGGGGTCGAACCAGGTGAGCCAAGTTGACGGACATTTGCGGCCACCATGGACACGCCGTCGACAAGCTACGGTCATGGCCGTGAAGCTTCTAGGCCACTATCCGGATAAAGGTCATCGGTGTCCGAATAAGGTCGATCCACGACCGAAGCTTCTCGACCACTATCCGGATAAAGGTGTCCACTGTCCGGATAAGGTCGGTCACGACCAAACGAAGCTTCTCGGCGGTGTCAGGATAAGGGTTCATTTGTCCGGGTAAGGTTGATTTTCAACCGACATTGAGCCCTTATTTATACATGTTCCCGGACGTAGTTTTGTACATATCATATATCATTTTGAAGCTGTGAAACTCTACTTTAAAACGCCCGAAACAAAAATCCCGATCAAACAGAAAAATCCCGATCAAACAGATAGCTCAAATCTGACAGTTTTTCGAAGGTGATTGATAAAAGTCCCCAAAGAGGTTTCAGATTTTCTTCAAGGATTTTAGCACATCCATCTATAGAAACTGATCTTTTCACATCAACAGGCACAGGACTTGAGGTAAGATGATGCTTTTCCTTGCTGTATCATAAGGATCATATATTGATTTATATTTGCATATGTGACTGTTATTAAACGATCATGCATAACATGTGTATGTGAAAGAATGTTTAAGAACAGGAAGTATGGTACTTGATTGATGGCGGGTAGGCACGGGACGCGGGGGACCGGCGGACCCAACACATGGTGGCAAATACTTGCGGCTGAAAGTCGGTCAAGGAAAATCACACTGAATGAAAAAGTTGAATACGACTAATACCATTGGTTGAAAAACCAGTATGGGAACCCCGTATACATCTTTTATTGGCCAATTATATGAACAGGTTCCGAAAACCATGGCCAATCACTATCAGTCGAGTACCACACTTCAAGGGTACCCGAAGAAAGGATTTTACAAGAACATGACTATATATATAGTAGTTATTCATTGATAAATGTGCTACGTGATACTTTGCTATTACAGAAGTCTCATCTTACTGAGCCATTAGCTCATTAGATTCTTATGATACAGGTGATGATGCTCATGTTTAGGAGTTGACTATCTTCAGTGTTGACAGCCGGAGACTTGTCCATATGCCATTCCCAGCTATTTCGCCCCTACGCTGGAAGACTATGTTTTGTCTTTAATAAGATCACTCTGTTATGGTTTTGCTATGTATTAAACTTAAGGTTGTGTAATGTTTTGAATAAATAATACCGGTTTGCATTATTTCCTTGAGTACTCGCATTACCAAATCTACTTTTTACTGATTTTCAAAGTTTAAAAGCGTGAGACTCCCCAACTTAGTAGCACGGACCCCTTTGCGGTTCAGCTGCTAGGTTAGGGGGTGTTACAGTTGTGGTATCAGAGCAAAGGTTTAAATCTTTCCTGCAGACAGAAGATGGCATATGGGCATTCTCGACTGAAGGATATGGTCAACTTTTATCTATTAAGTATTATGGTTAATAAATTACAATATATTAGTTGTCATCATCATCATTATGTGATCGTTATTGGCTTATGAATGGGTAAGATTGGGCAGTACAACGGATGTGATGGCACCCAAAAGAAAGGCAAGAGATGATCCAAATCCAAACCATAACCTTCTTGAGAATTTGGCTAAGCTGATGCAACAACAGATAAGGATGTATGGTGAACAAATGCAACAATTGCTTAACATGCAACAAAGAAACGAAGAACAAAACCGACAACCTCCACCAAGAAACAATAATGGACCAGCAGTGTATGAAAAATTTAGGAAGATGGAACCTCCTACAGCGAGAGATGCTCCAAATACAACTGAGAAGCCCAAGTGTACTAAATGTGGGAAAAATCACTTTGGAGAATGTTTTGTTGGGTCCAATAATTGTTTCAGATGCAAGAAGCCCGGACATATGGCGAGAGATTGCCCAAATATAGAGAATAAAGTTCAGGGAAGGGTATTTGCAATGACTCGAGAAGAAGCTGATGCAGATGCTTCCGTAGTCTCAGGTACCATTCTGATCTCAGGAATTTCTGCACTTACATTGATAGACCCAGGATCTACATATTCATTTGCATCATTTGCATTTATGAGAAAATCGGGCATTAAACCAGAACTCTTGAGAGTTGGTTATAATGTGGCTGCTCCGTTTGGAGAAAATATGGATTCTGACCAAATGTTGAGGGCACATGTCTGATTCGAATTGGCGGGAGGATACTCTACGCCGACCTTGTTGTCCTACCAATATCTAATTTTGATGTTATCCTTGGTATGGACTGGCTATCTAAATATTGTGCAAATGTTGATTGTAATAAGAAGGTTGTGGCCTTTCAACCAGTAAATGGAGGAGGGTTTATTTTTAAAGGTAATTCATATTCGTGCTCTTTGCCAATTATAACTGCACTGAAAGCTAGGAAGATGTTAAATAAGGGGTGTACTGGCTATTTGGCTAATGTTTTGGACACCTCCCTTGAAATGAAATTGAAGCCAGAAGATGTAGATGTGGTTAGAGAATTTCCTGAGGTGTTTCCAGATGATCTACCAAGGTTGCCCCCAGATCGGGAAATTGAGTTTGCAATCGATGTAATGCCAGGGACTACCCCTATTTCTAAAGCCCCATACAGAATGGCACCAACAGAATTGAAAGAATTAAAAACCCAGCTACAAGAATTACTTGATAAGGGATTCATTCATCCTAGTTGTTCACCTTGGGGAGCCCCTGTCTTATTTGTGAAAAAGAAAGATGGATCATTGCGATTATGCATTGACTATAGGGAATTGAATAAGGTGACCATCAAGAACAAATATCCTCTTCCAAGGATAGATGATTTATTTGATCAGTTGCAAGGAGCATCGGTATTCTCAAAGATTGATTTACGTTCCAGATATCATCAACTGAAGGTCAAAGAAGAAGATATCCAAAAGACAGCATTTAGAACGCGATATGGTCACTATGAATTTTTAGTGATGCCTTTTGGTTTGACAAATGCTCCAGCATCATTTATGGATCTGATGAACCGGATATTCAAAGATTTCCTTGATAAATTTGTGGTGGTGTTTATTGATGACATCCTTATCTATTCACATGATAGAGATGAGCATAAAGAACACCTCAGAATTGTGCTTCAAATTCTCAAAGAAAAACGGTTATATGCTAAATTCAAGAAATGTGAATTCTGGATAGAACAAGTGGTATTTTTAGGGCATGTAGTATCTAAGGATGGCATTTCAGTTGATCCAAACAAGATAGAAGCGGTGAGTAACTGGCCAACACCAACGAATGTATCAGAGGTTCAAAGTTTCTTAGGACTAGCCGGCTACTACCGACGATTCGTACAAGGATTCTCGAAGATTGCAACCTTAACAAGGAAGAATACAAAGTTTATTTGGACTGATGCTTGCGAGGGGAGTTTCCAGGAATTGAAGCGTAGATTAACTACGGCTCCTGTCCTTGCCACTCCTATGGGAACAGGTGGCTTTGTAGTTTACACTAATGCTTCTAAGAATGGTTTGGGTGTTGTATTAATGCAACATGGAAAGGTAATAGCCTATGCCTCTAGGCAATTAAAAGAGTATGAGAAGAATTATCCAACACATGATCTAGAACTAGCTGCTGTTGTCTTTGCACTAAAAATTTGGAGGCATTACCTATATGGTGAAAAGTGCGAAATCTATACAGACCATAAGAGTTTGAAGTACTTTTTCACACAGAAGGAGCTGAATATGCGACAGCGGAGATGGTTAGAATTGGTGAAAGACTATGATTGTGAGAGCAATTATCATCCTGGTAAGGCAAATGTGGTTGCAGATGCATTAAGTAGAAAGTCTATGTCTTCCTTTCTAATCACACAGAAGCCATTATTATTAGACTTGCAAAAGTTAGAACTGGAAATTGTGCCCAAAAGAAAGATTTGTTCGTTATCAGCACTCATATTGAAACCTGCACTTCAAGATATAATCAAAGAAACCCAGAAGGCGGATCAGTACATTGGCAAATTAAGGGAAAAAGTTGATGAAGGCAAATTACCAAACTTCGCAGTCTCTGGTGACAAAATATTACGATATAAAGGGAGACTGTGTGTGCCAGCTGACACAACCATCATAGGGGAAATTCTGAAGGAAGCTCATTCCAGTCCTTATTCAATACATCCAGGTAGCACAAAAATGTATAAAGACTTGCAACAACATTATTGGTGGCCTAACATGAAGAAAGATATCGCAAAATTCGTCGCAGAATGTCTAACTTGTCAGCAGATCAAAACTGAACATCAGAGACCAGTAGGATTATTGAAGCCTTTACTAATTCCGGAATGGAAATGGGAACACATTACAATGGATTTTGTGCTTGGGCTACCAAGGACTCAAAGTGGGTATAATTCCATATGGGTGATTGTTGATAGATTGACCAAATCTCCTCATTTCTTGCCAGTAAAATCCACATATAATATGGATCGATACGCTCAGGAATATATTAAAGAGATAGTCCGGCTACATGGGGTGCGAATATCTATAGTATCTGACAGGGACCCTAAATTCACATCTGCATTTTGGAAAAGTTTACATAATGCTGATAGTGAAGCTTGCTTTCGGACCGCATTTCATCCACAAAGTGATGGGCGATCGGAAAGAGTTATTCAAATACTCGAAGATATGTTGAGAGCATGCATACTAGATTTCAAGGGCAATTGGGATACAAAGCTTCCATTGGTAGAGTTCACCTACAACAACGATTACCAATCTACAATTGGGATGGCACCTTATGAAGCACTATATGGGAGAAAATGTAGATCTCATTACCTTTGGGATGAAGTTGGAGAAAGAAGTCTCGGGCCCCGAAATGATACAATGATCGCTATGGCGGTAGAAAAGATAAGAGAACGAATGAAAATTGCACAAAGTAGACAGAAGAGTTATGCAGATAATCGAAGAAGAGATTTGGAATTCGCAGTTGGAGACTATTTCTTCTTGAGGGTATCCCCGATGAAAAGCATAATGAGATTTGGGAAGAAAGGAAAACTTAGCCCGAGATATGTTGGACCATTTGAAATCCTTGAGAGAGTTGGTGTGAGCTTATAGAATAGCCTTACCTCCTTCGCTATCTGGTGTACACAACGTCTTCCATGTGTCCATGTTAAAGAGGTACATTTCCAACCCCTCACATGTGTTAAATTATGAGCCGTTGGAATTATCCCCAGACTTGTCCTATGAAGAGAAGCCGGTACAGGTTCTTGATAAGAAAATAAAGAAACTAAGGAACAAGGAAATTCATTTGGTAAAGATTTTGTGGAGGAATCATGCCGTTGAAGAGGCTACATGGGAAAGAGAGGAGGAAATGCAAAGCAAATATCTGAAGCTGTTCGGTATGTCAATTTCGAGACGAAATTTTATAAGGAGGAGGATCAGTAATGCCCGGTTATCCCTAAGCCAATAACCATTTAATACCTAAATACAATTACATAATATGCATTATGGAAGCATGGCATACAAGTAGACATTTCATGAGCATGAATAACTGCTATGTCCATTCGCATTACATTTTATACGACATGTTAATTATCTCCTCTAACATAATAAAGGTCATTGTGAGATGTTTTGTTGCATTGAGGAGCTCAGTTTCTCAAATAAGGAGATCGATGTGCTAAACGATTATAAAACAATAATTGTAATACCCTAAAAATTTCAAAGACTTAATTAAGTGCTATTTATTTTGCTAATGGTCATGGATTTCAATAATTACAAGTTGTCCAATACTGGGATCGATATGTTTCCAACATAAAATGAAAGATTTAAAAAGTAAAGATTTCAAAATAAATTATAAGGATTATTTTAGAATTTATGAAAGTAATTTCAAAAATTTTCGACGAATTGATACGATAAAATTTTCATTTCAGAACACTTATACTGCAAAAATAATATTAAATTATTATTTTAATATTATCGAAAATTGGTTAGAGCATATCGAAGATTTAACTCAAAGTAGTCAGAGCAGTCGGAAAATCGAATTTGGACATCGGGAAGGGGTCGAACCGGTGAGCAAGTTGACGGACATTTGCCGGTCACCGCCGGACACGCCGACTAACAAGCTCACGGTCATGGCCGATGAAGCTTCTAGGCCACTATCCGGATAAAATTTGTCCAATTTGTCCAGGATAAGGTCGATCCACGACCGAAGCTTCTCGACCACTATCCGGATAAAGGTCATCCCATGCTGGATAAGGTCGGTCACGACCGACAGAAGCTTCTCGGCCAGCTGTCCGGATAAGGGTTCCAGCTGTCCGGGTAAGGTTGATTTTCAACCGACTTTGAGCCCTTATTTATACATGTTCCCGGACGTAGT
Source organism: Orobanche coerulescens (assembly GCA_033398695.1). Lineage (NCBI taxonomy): Eukaryota > Viridiplantae > Streptophyta > Magnoliopsida > Lamiales > Orobanchaceae > Orobanche > Orobanche coerulescens. Next base: position 86,391,431 of record CM065802.1, on the reverse strand, counting down.
TTTGTACATATCATATATCATTTTGAAGCTTTGAAACTCTACTTTAAAACGCCCGAAACAAAAATCCCGATCAAACAGAAAAATCCCGATCAAACAGATAGCTCAAATCTGACAGTTTTTCAAAGGTGATTGATAAAAGTCCCCAAAGAGGTTTCAGATTTTCTTCAAGGATTTTAGCACATCCATCTATAGAAACTGATCTTTTCACATCAACAGGCACAGGACTTGAGGTAAGATGATGCTTTTCCTTGCTGTATCATAAGGATCATATATTGATTGATATTTGCATATGTGACTGTTATTGAACGATCATGCATAACATGTGTATGTGAAAGAATGTTTAAGAACAGGAAGTATGGTACTTGATTGATGGCAGGTAGGCACGGGACGCGGGGGACCGGCGGACCCAACACATGGTGGCAAATACTTGCGGCTGAAAGTCGGTCAAGGAAAACCACACTGAATGAAAAAGTTGAATATGACTAATACCATTGGTTGAAAAACCAGTATGGGAACCCCCGTATACATCTTTTATTGGCCAATTATATGAACAGGTTCCGAAAACCATGGCCTATCACTATCAGTCGAGTACCACACTTCAAGGGTACCCGAAGAAAGGATTTTACAAGAACATGACTATATATATAGTAGTTATTCATTGATAAATGTGCTACGTGATACTTTGCTATTACAGAAGTCTCATCTTACTGAGCCATTAGCTCATTAGATTCTTATGATACAGGTGATGATGCTCATGTTTAGGAGTTGACTATCTTCAGTGTTGACAGCCGGAGACTTGTCCATATGCCATTCCCAGCTATTTCGCCCCTATGCTGGAAGACTATGTTTTGTTTTTAATAAGATCACTCTGTTATGGTTTTGCTATGTATTAAACTTAAGGTTGTGTAATGTTTTGAATAAATAATACCGGTTTGCATTATTTCCTTGAGTACTCGCATTACCAAATCTACTTTTTATTGATTTTCAAAGTTTAAAAGCGTGAGACTCCCCAACTTAGTAGCACGGACCCCTTTGCGGTTCAGCTGCTAGGTTAGGGGGTGTTACAGAATTACTCATCAAAACATTATAACCGAACAAGTAAACACTTGCCTGGATACCAACATGACAAAACCAACACCGAACTCATCGCCCTCGTCTACGAGCTCTTCAGCCCCAACTGGACGGAATCTACGGCCTTTCACTGCGGCAAAACGATTATACCTATTGGTTAATCAACCTAGAACAATAACCATATCAATAATCGAACTAACTTGGTAATAATGATCATAACATATTCAATCCGGAATTCAACCTCATATCAAAAGTGCGATGACCTGATGCACGATATCCAATATATAAACGAAAAATATATCCGAAAAATCGGGGTATTACACTCTACCCCCCTTAAAAATAAGTTTCGTCCTCTGATACCATATTTGTAACACCCCCAAAACCAACCGGGAATATTACACGTCGTGGGGCCCACGCCGGAACCCACCAGGCTAAAAACCAATTACAAGAACGATAAGAAGGCCGATGGCGGTAGTATTTTATATCAAAACTCACAAAATCATTTGAAAACATCAACTACCGTAAAAACGATCAAGGCCAAAAACTCGGTTAAGGGAATCGGTTTTCGAAATGAAACTCAGTTGGCAAAAAGCCGAAAGCCATTTGAAAGAACTCACGCAGCGGATAGAAATACAGTCCAAGATACATATACATCAATAATGATATACATAAACAAAATACACGATTCCCCAACAATATGCCATAGCCAGTATCGTCCGAAATCCTCGCCTCACGACCGCTACCATCAAATTCTCAATACCTGAAAAACAAGTCCCACAACGGGGTCAACAATAATGCCCGACAAATAACCACAAGTACATAAACATAAATATTCACATGCCATACATCATGAGAATAATAACCTCAACGATAACCTTACCACTTCAGGTAATCCAACGATTCTCATCAAAATCCCAATATCACGATAATACCACATAATACCTCAATATCGAATACTTTCCCGTTCACAATCTTCTATGTACGATTGCCATAAAACATACCTCTATCTGGACATCCTTCCGAAATGCATGCCAAAGACCAAGAATATCCAAAAATGACATCAACAATATCCGAATACTACAATCTTCCCAAGATTGTCCAAGTATCTCAACAATCATCAACTGTGCATTCTAATCCTTTTAGAACATCACTTAACATTCGTCAATATGCAATACAACATAAAACACTTATGAAATGTAAATCGAATTACTCATCAAAACATTACAACCGAACAAGTAAACACTTGCCTGGATACCAACATGACAAAACCAACACCGAACTCATCGCCCTCGTCTACGAGCTCTTCAGCCCCGACTGGATGGAATCTACGGCCTTTCACCACGGCAAAACAATTATACCTATTGGTTAATCAACCTAGAACAATAACCATATCAATAATCGATCTAATTTGGTAACAATGATCATAACATATTCAATTCGAAATTCAACCTCATATCAACGTGCGATGACCTGATGCACGATATCCAATATATAAACGAAAAATATCTCCGAAAAATTGGGGTATTACATTTATGCACTTGGAGGAACTGGGTTTCCACGAGGTTCCAGGTGATAAACAAGAGACCGACCCATGACCAATGATCTAGCAATGGTGGATGTAGACTCCATGAAATAGATTGTAGCAGTCTTTATGTAGTTCGGACCTTCGTTTTGACGAGGCAGTCAAAGAGTTTGACTTCGTGCACAATGAAAAGGATCCTTGTGTATACAAGAGGGTTAGTGGGAGCAAGATCGCATTCTTAATACTATATATAGATGACATTCTACTCATAGGAAATAATGTGGAGGAATGCTCAGTTCTGTGAAAGCTAGGCTTTCGAGTAATTTCTCCATGAAAGACTTGGGAGAAGCTACCTATATTCTTGGTATTCGGCTCTACCGGGATAGAGCGAAGAGAACAATAGGTTTTTCCCAAGCCCTCTATATAGATAAGATCTTAAAGAGGGTTCCTTCTGATGCGACATGGAATAAAACTCTCCTCGAAGATGTGTCCTTAAAGTGAGGAACATCGAAAGGATATGAGTAATATACCATATGCATTGGCTGTGGGTAGCCTAATATATACTATGTTGTGTATGAGACCTGAAATTGCGCATGCTGGGAGCGTGGTAAGTAGGCTTCGGGCTAACACAGTTAGGGATCATTAGACCGCCGTAAAAGAACGTTCTCAAGTACTTTAGAAGGACTAGAGATCTGGTTCTTAAATATGGTGGTGGAGAACTGAATGTAATGGGATTCACTGTATTGGACTTCCAAGGACAGAAAGACGATTATATGTCTACTTCTGGGTACATTTACTCTTAATGGAGGAGCAGTATCTTGGCATAATGCCAAGTATAGCGCGACTGCTAGTTCCACCTGTTAGGCTGAGTATAAAGCGGCCTCGGAGGCCTCCAAATGAAGGGTTAAGAAGTTACTGGGTAAACTTCACGTGACACCATGTGTTGTACTGTATATTTTTATTTTTATATGATAATAATAGGGCGGTAGCAGAGGCCTGGGAGCCGAGGTTTCACAATAGTACCAAACATATTGAGAGAGAGTATCATCTCGTAAGAGAATTTGTTCGCAAAAGAGATATATTGTGCTGCATAGAGTAGACTCGGCCGACTACGTCGCTGATCCACTGACCAAGCCACATTCTCAGATTAGCTTGGAGCGTAATCTGGAGAACATGGGTATTAGATACCATAGTGTGTGGCATTGAGTGCAAGTGGGAGATTGTTGGGAGTATGCCCTCGAATGCCACTCAGAGGATGTTGAGTGAGGGCATTGTACTTGTTATTATGTAATTTATTAATATAAGGCAATGGATGTTTCTTTATTTACTGGTAGTTACTGGCATTCCTGACTCATAAATATATATATAAAGAAACTAGTCCGTTTATTTGAGAGCAAAACATTTCACTCCTTATTGGATAAGGGGGTCGGCACTGGAAAGGTTTATAGCTCAAATACTTAATCGTTCGCAAGTCGATGAAACTTGGCTGGGCGTTAAGTTTATGTGAAGACTTGTATGACGTGTTCTTTGACATGGAGAGTGCATGTTGAACACTAATGGTTAGTGGGAGCACACGTTATAGGTATGCTAATTGGATTTGTATACTCGAACCGACTCACCCTCGATTCGTCACACGGATTTCACTCTGGGACAGTCAATGACGGAATCGAAAGGTTGTGATAGGTATTCGTGAACCTTCGACTTGAGGATTTAGTAGGGATGTGCTTGTGACGTCAAGATTTTCATTAGAGTAGTTCGACCCTGTAAACCGGAAGGTGGGGGTCAACCTCGACGTGCATCTTGACGGGCAAGTAGCAAGTCCTACTGAATACCAAGATAGATTTCTTTCTCCCGTTAGTGAGCGGGTTCTATGTCTTATGTGGTTACTGGAAGATGAGATCATAAGTCTTTGGCCAAAGCATTGGAGCTAGCTATATTAGATACATGAGAGCTCGACGATCTCGATTTGCATTCAAAAGCATTCATCCAATAAATACTAAATAAATGGATAACACATTAAATATATTGATCCAACCAATATAAATAAATAACCATCTACTAGAATTAATCCAATTGATTCACAAGCATGGTAGTTTTAATTCGTTCGTATAAACCGGACGATAAATATTTCACAATAATAAATTTACTCAAAATAAAATACCAAATATTTTATTTAGTCATATTAAATCCCTGGAAATTATTATAACGAAACATAAACACAAAACGGAGTCGAAATAAAATCGCCCGGGCCTAGCCCGTGGTTCGGCATCACAGCCGGTCCATTGCCGAGGGGCTGATTCGCCTGATCAGAAGCAAGTGCCGGCGGTGGTCCAGCACCCAAAGACTTCCGGGCAGGCGATTTTCCGACTCTTTTTCGTCCCATTTCAAAAATTATATTTTTTAATTTTAATATTACCCATATAATTCAGTTTTAATAAATAAAACCGATTTATATAGTAACATAAAAACATGGAAAAATTAAATTTTCGACGAATAATTAAAACAACGAATTAAACGGTCGTGATTCCAAATCACTAATCATTTAATCAAGCATTCCAAATATTATATATCGTATATATGATCACAAGACCTACGCTCTGATACCACTGTTGGGATTCGGTGCCTAAAAACCAAGGCCCAGCGGAAGCGGTAAAACGAAAATTAATTCGATCCGAATCCCTGCGAGGATCGATCATGCTACGTATATACGAAAATTAAAACGAAATACAAGAGATATAAGAGACTCGCCCTTGTAGTCCGTTGATTAAATGGATTCCTTCTTTTGAGATATTCTCCAAGCTTGAAATGAATTCCCTACGATCCAATGCGCTCCAAGCACTTGAATGATCCAACGCCGAAAATACAACATCTCTACTAGTCACGCGCCGGTGAAATGATCGGAATGACTAAACCTCGTTATTCTCCAAGGATAAAGCTAGAACAAGGTTGTAGAAGCTTGTTTATCAAGATTATAACACTCTAAGTATATAATCTTTGATCTCTCTATTAATCTCTATTTTTCTCCAAGGAAAAACTCAAGAACAATATTAAGGAAAGATGAAGACTTGAGAAAAATGAATTCTCTCTCTCTCTCTCTCTCTCTCTCTCTCTTGGTATTCTCACGTATGGAATGAGTACGGTGAGAGTTTTTCAAGTCTTCATTTTATTCCTCAAGGAATCAAGACCAAATCCACAACAAAATTATCACACTTGATATTTTGTCCCCTTAGTTGTCACAAGTCTTCCACTTAACAAGGGGAAAACCAAGACCAAGGGAGGGGTTAGGTATGGGGGCCATCTAGAAGGAATCGGACGAGTTCGATTCGTTTCGGACTCACGTGAGTCCAAACAGATAAACTCTGATTCCATTCCGATGTATTTATATCAATTAATTATTTCAATTAATTAATCATATCAAATACATAATAACATTATTAATTTCTCCAAGAATAATTATATTCATGAATTAAATTAATCACCCAGTAATTTATTTAATTCATTAGGCCATAAATTAATTTATCCAAAAAATCAATTTAGACATCCAATGTCCCAATAAATTAGATATCCAATATCTAATATTTATAAATTAGATCTATTCCGTTGTCAATCCTATTGCGCGACTCGGTAGGTCCATCTCAGTCAGCAATGGGAGGAACCAAAGAGTAGTAGCACCACCTAGCCAGCCTGGCGGCCTACACTGCACCCCAACTGAAAACAAATGATTGGGATCATTCAAAAACCATTCTGTCGTGAATACCATTATACGTATAAACCCTTCTTTTAAATGTCCCAATCAAGTTATAGGGTCACGGTCAGTCAAACCCTATCTGTACTCGACACTATGCATGCGTTAATGCAAATCGAGATCATCGAGCTCTCGTGTATTCAATACAACTAGCTCCGATGCTTTGGCCAAAGACTTATGATCTTATCTGCCAATAACCGCATAGTACATATAACCCGCTCACTAACGGGAGAAATAATTCTATCTTGGTATTCAGTAGGACCTGCTACTTGCCCGTCAAGACGCATGTCGAGGTTGACCCCCGCCTCTCGGTTTACAGAGTCGAACTACTCTAATGAAAATCTTGACGTCACAAGCACATCCCTACTAAAATCTCAAGTCGAAGTTTCACGAATACCTATCACAACCTTTCGATTCCGTCATTGACTGTCCCGGAGTGAAATCCGTGTGATGAATCCAGTGTGAGTCGGTTCGAGTATACTAATCCAATTAGCATACCTATAACGTGTGCTCCTACTGACCATTAATGTTCGACAGGCACTCTCCATGTCAAAGAACACGTCATACAAGTCTTCACATAAACTTAACGCCCAGTCAAGTTTCATCGACTTGCGAACGATTAAGTATTTGAGCTATAAACCTTTTCAGTGCCGACCCCCTTATCCAATAAGGAGTGGAACGTTTTGCTCTCAAATACATATACTAGTTTCTATATATATATTTACGAGTTAGGAATGCCAGTAACTACCAGTAAATAAAGAAACATCCATTTGCCTTATGATAATGAATTACATAATTACAAGTACAATGCCCTCACTCAACATCCTCTGAGTGGCATTCGAGGGCATACTCCTATCATCAAAAACCCTCAATGTTCATCCATCTAAGTTCTATTAACAAGGGTGACAATAATCACAAGTCTTGATCATTTCTAAAACATCATCCCCAATATCATCATCTCCAGAAATCACTACGAGTCATGAATTGTGCTTGAAGAATACTTTATACTACACATGGATTATTCTTGGTCAAAATCCTAAGAATTCATCTTCCCTGAATATCCCCATTCTAAGTGATGGTATTAGCAATACATTGGTAAACAAGTGACTCATAATCAACATCCAAATATGTAACAAATCTCAGAAACTATGTCATAGGTTCAACTCGAAAATGCTTGGTTAATAATCTTCTTACTCAAGGAAGGTCTCAAATAAGTTCTTCTTAACTTCTAACAACATAGTGTTTAACTTAAAGGGTTACTCTAATCCAATGATCTCAGAAGCATGCTCATATCATTTCTTAAGAACAAGGATTAGAGTTTGGAAAGTATCGACATACCTTAATGTAGAAGACAATGATGAACACTTGATGAAAATCCAACACCGGAAGCTTGAGTATCAATCTAAGGTGCTTCCAATCTTCAATGATCAAGTAGAGATGATATAAAGGTGTTTAAGTGGCAGGGGGTTCTCTGGACTCGAAGGAAACGAAGGAGAAATGAAAGAAAATGAAGTGGAGTGGAATGGGTGTTGTCCCATATATATACTGTCTTGAGCCTTATGTACCTTAGCCTCAGTGCGTTACGTACGTTATCCAATTAGCGTACGCTATCTGATATCCTTAGCGTACGTTATAGTCTAATGATAGCTTACTGCCTCATTCCTGTTCTCTCTTACGTATGCTACATCAACACAGTTACGTACTTAATCGACTATAATTAGCGTATGCTATATACATCACTTAGCGTACGTTAATCCCCATTGACCTAAAACTGTCCAAGTTCATGCCGCGGGAATCTTATCCGAGCCCACCACCAACTGGCCCATGTGCTGCCGCCTTGATCAATTATTGGCTGTCTTACGTACGCTATGCTTCATTCATAGCGTACGCTATCCGTAGCACATAACGTACGTTACGCTTACTAGCTAGCGTTTGCATGTGAAAAATTACAAGTTGATATTATCATGCATGTGGATACGAATACGGAAAAGATCATACTTCGATTATCGATATCACAGATTCAAATAATACAAGATTCAAATACAGATGAAAATACTCAACAATTTATCCGGATATTACACTTCACATGTACAGGAAGTGGGACCATACTCCCCCTTAATATATTCCAAATTTATTAGGAATTCATTCCCAATATTAGCTAGTAGTGATATTAATCGAGAACAAATATTTGAAGACATGATGTGTCTATATCACCATATAGATATTTTACCGACATATCACATCATCTTTCGGTGCCATTATTGCACATCATTATCAACATGGAGTCGCTGCTCCCACGTGCATATTATGTTATTATTCAAATACAGAATCGTGGTTCATATGCTTCGGGATATGAGCTATTCAAACGCGGAGTCAAACCTCATACGCGTAATTCCAATCTATAAATAGATTATCATTGTATTCACAATCACCCATACCGGGGGTTTGATTATCATAATGGATTGAATGCTTTCGAATCTTTGTAAATATTATACATCTCTTTCGGTGAATATCATAAAAAGAATTTATCGAGCTCGACTCGAAAGATTAAGGGTGCTAATGAGAAATGGCATCCCAGAAGATATTCGGTGGTTGATCGAAGCACAAGTACAATTATCTGGTGAATTTTTAAATTCATTTAAGTACATGCCAGGTACAGGTAGAGTAATTTTGCAAAGAAACAGAGAGCAAAAAGATTAGTTTGATGCTAGAAATGTGCTCGATGGACATGTGACACACGATGCAAATCTGTGGGGTTTGTATCCAAAAATTGAGAAGATAAAATAGCATTTATCAAGGATGGATTGAGTAAGGAATCTGTGGATCATGATATCCAACAGATTCTTGATACACATCACAGTGGATACATTCATTGTGAACTATTGGCTCTGTGGACACAATTTAATGATGAACTGGAACGCTATAGTCATGAAAAATTAGTCTCAAAAGATCCAGTTTGTGAATACATTCTGTCAAAGTTGGTATATGGTAAATAGCAAAATAATACAGGTTAATGAATATTGTTTTCCAATATTTAAATTTCTCAACTGTCGATCGATAACGTCATTTTCATTAAAAAATATAATATCATATCTTTCGTTTTTGTAATATCCGAGATTTTTATTCTGATTTATTCGAATTTTCTTTTTCTTAGACCGGAAATTTCTCAGTTTCCGAGCGTTGATATTATTTTTCTCGACAATCGATTTTGTGTTTATGGCCATATGTGATGATTTGTTGTATATTATTTTCATTTCGGATCGATGTTGTTGTCCACGAGCGTTTCGGCGTGTTCGTTCCATGCGTTTTTAAGAATCGAGTCGTCAGGCCACGGCAGCCGGGCGCTGGCCGGACGGTTGCGGGAGGAACCGGCACGGTAGCTGGGCTCTGGCCGGACGGGCGCGGCAGGGACCGGCATAGCATACGCTACTGCCGGGAGGCTGCGCGCGCTAACCGGCAGTCGTAGCGCACGCTATGCGGCACCCAGCGCACGCTACCTGGGCCGGGCAGTGAGGCCCCAGAGGTTCTGGACTCCAAAGAATTGGCCGTGGCGCCACGCTCTGGCGGTCGGCTGCGCTAACGGGCAGACGTAGCGCACGCTGCTCGGCATCTAGCGCGCGCTACAGGCGAGGATCAGTCCAGAGCCTGCGGATCGACCATGGTCGGGCCGCTAGCGCACGCTGCCGGCACGCTAGCGCACGCTAGGGCGGTCTGCCTATATAATTGACCGAGCAGCCCTGTTTTCACCAATTTTTCACTTCCCTTCCTTCATGTCCGCGGCTGGATCTTTTGAGAGATAAGAGACATGTTATTGAACAACAAATCCACGAAGATCCTGAGTCCATATCATTGATCGATCAATCCATAACATCCTTCAATCGACCGAATCAAGGTTAGTTTTTCCTAAAATCCAAACTTTGGGAAATTTGGGGATCTTGGTAGATTTCGTCCGTTTGAGCCTTATGAACTTAAATTACTGATGGATAATTGTATATTAAGTTGTATTCTATCATTTTCACCATCTTTCCACGGTTTTACCATTTCCGATTCGTCGATTATATGAACTTCCGTTTGACTCCTTTAAGGTGTCCGGGGAAATGCCGCAGAGAGGAATTTGGTCGTTTTGTGATGTTTTTCCTCGTGTGATTGATTGTTTATTCGATGATAGGATATTAGGGACGATTTCCCTACAAAAATCTGGTGTTGAGCCCTTCCGATCGTTGTTTTCGTTGGAGTTCCGGATTTTGCCAACCGACCGTACCTTCGGAGTATTCGCGAGAGATTACCAAGGCAAGTACCTTGATATACGAATTGTAACTGCGTGAAATCATCGTTGTCGAAGTGTATGAATTTATACGGATATATATATATATATATATATATATATATATATGTGTGTGTGTGTGTGTGTGTGTGTGTGTGTGTATATATATATGTGTGTATATATATATATAGATTTATATATATTTATATGTTAAATATATGTATGTATATACGTATATTGATATATATGCCTATGTCGGTGAACGACGAGTGGTGAATGCTAACACTAGTTGGCGTACTCAACTTGGATTGATGGATGAACTATAGTTATTCATATAATATAGTAAGGTTATATGTATATATATATATATATATATATATTCGGTTGAGTCGCAATATAAAGATATATGTGTAGCGTTGGTTGGTTGTGCCGAAGGCTTATTGTGTTGGATCTTGATTGATAATGTGCGTGTTATTGTTTATTGTGTGGTTATGGACTGGCGGATAAATTGTGTGAATTGGTGTATTGATTTGATAATTGTTGAAATGATTGATTGTGTACTTGATGTTTGTAATAATGTGAACACTTGTTGTGAGGGACGTCGTACCCGGGAATCTCTGAGGGCGGGGTGTGTACTCCGGCCTGGTGTACACTGCAATGTGCGGCTCCATATGTTTGGTGAACACCGGTGTTACCTAATGCGCGTGCAAGGGGCGGCTCTGTTAGGAGTGATCGCCGGCGCGGTGACATGTTCAAGGGGCGGCCAACATAGTGGAGTGAACGCCGGTGCACAGGTGTGCAAGGGAGGCGCCTGGCAGGCTTATTGGTAACGGATATTCGAGTGATAGCTAAGACCTCATACGAACAATCCCCGTATTTCAAAGTTCTTTCAACTCTTTTCAAATACTGGTCTCGATATAGACTGTGATTCGTGTTTTTGAAAGCTTGTTTCAAATTGTTTTTAAAACGTTGGTATCAGGGTTAATTAACCAAGGATGTTTGACGAAATCTCCGAGGGTTAATTAATCAAGGGTCTTGAGCAGGAATTGTCGAATGAGAGGTTGTGCCTTTGATTGTACTGTGATGATTATTCTGTGCATTGGGTCGAGGACCCCGAATAACGTTGTAATGGTTTTCTTGTAAATTGTTTTCCACATGTTGGGTCGAGGATCCGAGAGTTTTTGAAGTATTTTCTAAAAGTATTCCCGTTTGATTTTCAAAACCCCATGATGGCCTGAGTCAATAATAATGTTTTCAAACTTTCTTATCAAAATACTTTTCCTTTTATAAAAAGGGATTTTTCTGACTCCTTGGGCTCGTTTAAAGTTTCATTGGTGTTATGTTCCGTACAGAGGATATGACTATGTGATTATCTTTCACTTTGTGTATGTGATGCTATTCTGTGTGGACTATGGGAATGTGTGGTTTGTGTTAAGGCTTCACGACTGTTGCGATTTATGTTGTTATTATTCGTATATCTTGTATATTATGTACTTGCACTAGCAAAATTCCAGTTTGCTAACCCCCGAGTTTTCGGGGGTGGGTGCATTATGCGCTCGAGTTTTGGCGGCTGAGCAGTCACAGGATTGGCTTGGAAGGAGATGGAGGACAATGATACTAATCACACCAGAGTCGGAGTCTTTTCTTTTGTTTCATTCTGGTCGGTATTTCTCTGTCGTTCGAGTATTCACCCTTGCATGGGTGTAGTTTTCATTTATTAAATTGAGTTGTCATTCTTTTCGGTGTTCAAGTTTATTATTGTCATTGTAATATGAATGTCGTTAGTTCTGAATTGGTTAATGACCTTGTCGGTCTGCTTTGTATTTAATTTTGACCACGGTCGGTCAATCATTGAGTAGTCTTTTGGAGTTTATCCTGGTAGATCCTTGTAGTAAGGGTCTACGGCGTGTGACATTCCCGGTCATATTCTGGGGGTGTTACATTTATGGTATCAGAGCTTAGGTTTGCGAAAAACCTAGGCCGTTGGGTCAAGTCCATGTCTTGTGTAAGTCGCGCGCATCAGAGTTGTGATTAGTATCGTGGTTCCGACATCATCTTCCGGCAATCTGTGATGGTAAGCCTCCCGATCGTAAGTCCCCTTATATACGTATTTGATTATGTTGTGCTAATATGTTTAATGTGAACTAGGGAATTGGAACTTGTTGGTGATATTATTGTTTTAGGATATAACATGCGTATGCGGTCCGAGCAAAAATGGTTATGTAATATGCTTCGGAAGTCGAGCATATTTATCTGTTTCTGCACTTTATTAGAATAAATTTATGAGTGTTAATTTTATCCGCTGCGTGAGTATTTTGAGATGGCTTTTGGTATCTTGCAAGCCGAGTTTTCATATTTTGGTCTTGCACGTTTTGATAGTATTCTTATGACGGTATTTGATATTTTTATAAGTGACCTTAGTGAGTATTTGAGAATATTACCGACATCGGCCTTTTTGGCAATTTGAACATTTTTTTAAAAATGATTTTTAGCCTGGTAGGTTCCGGCACGGGGCCCACGGCACTGTAGTATCACGAATATTTTAAAGTGATGCTTTGAAATTTTCTAACATTGTGAAAAGCCATGATTTAATATCGTCATGTTAAATGGTCGCGTATCTCGGTGAAAAAAAAAATCTTTCGAATAAACATTTTGGAAGAAGAGGAAAGATTTTCAAAATTGTGGTAATTGGGACTCAACACTTTTGAAATATTTCAAATTAGTTACAATTCAATTTTCGATTTTTCTTTTATACATCACTCGAAAATAATTTTTAGAGTCGTTATATAAACTTCCTCTTCCGAAATAAAAGACAGTATTTATGAGTCTTGGGCGCAACATGACTAGCCCTCTTTTCCAAAAATTTGTTTTTATTAAGTGCATACATATAATGATCGTCCTCGTCGAAGGACTCGAAATTGACTTCATAAAACTTTACGCTTTACGTTATTCTATAGATGTTAACTAAACCTTGTGTTGATAATTGTGGTATATTGTGCAACTGATTATTTGATAACGCTGAACGGTACTATCTGTATTAGTATGTAGAGCCTTGGCAGACGTAAGTGTGATGACGGAAGTGGAAGCGACAAGGTGGTTCGTACGACAACGATTCATGCTACGGTGAAGGAGTATCAAGATCAAACGATATCCTATGAAATCTCCTCAATGGTCGAGCCCACGAGCGAAACGAAGAGACCGAGGACATCTGGGAAATTTTTGGGCGATGAAGATTCTAAGGCTCCCAAACCCCCGCGTCGTTCGGACGCGTCGTCTTTCTTGATCGGGAGTGAGCCCAGGGATCCCAAGCCAACATCGGTGATTCTCGGTAAGAAGAGAAGGTGCTTCAACTGCAATCGTCAGGGACATGATCGTGCAAATTGTCCCTTTCCACTCTTGACTTGTTACCGGTGTGGGTGCGAAGGTCATCGGGAGAAACATTGTGAGACAGTTTCCGAATTGGCAAAGAATGCCGCCCTAAGAGAGAGCAGAGCTAGGGACCGGGAAGTGTCCCGAAATCCTATGTTTCCTTCTGAAGATCCTAGCATGGGAGAGTGAAGATTTTGTACTATGTCTTAATCGTTGCTGTTTCAAACAATCGTGACTTCGATCGTATTTCGTTTCATTGCTTTACGTTTCCAACTCTTGTTGTTCTAAGTTTCGGGATCATAATGTCCTCTTAGTATGGGGGAATTTATTACCCGTACTCTTCTTAGTATTTTCGGTATGGGACGACTTTCGTCGTTGGTAATTCATCTGCGCACCTTTCGACCATTTTAAACTGCCTTGTACTTGCTAGGTCAGTTCATCGTATTTCTGGAACCTTGCACTCGCGCTTTGCTCGTGATGATTTGAAATTTGAGCAAGTAGTTATTTCCTTGATTGTTCCGCCACTCTCTATTTTAAGTTTCGGGACGAAACTTATTTTAAGGGGGGTAGAATGTAATATCCGAGATTTTTATTCTGATTTATTCGAATTTTCTTTTTCTTAGACCGGAAATTTCTCAGTTTCCGAGCGTTGATATTATTTTTCTCGACAATCAATTTTGTGTTTATGGCCATATGTGGTGATTTGTTGTATATTATTTTCATTTCGGATCGATGTTGTTGTCCACGAGCGTTTCGTCGTGTTCGTTCCGTGCGTTTTTAAGAATCGAGTCGTCAGGCCACGGCAGCCGGGCGCTGGCCGGACGGTTGCGGGAGGAACCGGCACGGTAGCTGGGCTCTCGCCGGACGGGCGCGGCAGGGACCGGCATAGCGTACGCTACTGCCGGGAGGCTGCGTGCGCTAACCGGCAGTCGTAGCGCACGCTATGTGGCACCCAGCGCACGCTACAGGCGGCGGTGAGGCCCCACGTGTTCGACTCAGAGAATTGGCGGTGGCGCACGCATTACGGCCGTCGCTGCGCTAACCGGCAGACGTAGCGCCGCCTCGGCATCTAGCGCGCTACAGGCGAGGATCAGTCCGAGCCTCGGATCGACCATGGTCGGCCCGCTAGCGCACGCTGCCGGCACGCTAGCGCACGCTAGGGCGGTCTGCCTATATAATTGACCGAGCAGCCCTGTTTTCATCAATTTTTCACTTCCCTTCCTTCATGTCCGCGGCTGGATCTTTTGAGAGATAGGAGACATGTTATTGAACAACAAATCCACGAAGATCCTGAGTCCATATCATTGATCGATCAATCCATAACATCCTTCAATCGACCGAATCAAGGTTAGTTTTTCCTAAAATCCAAACTTTGGGAAATTTGGGGATCTTGGTAGATTTCGTCCGTTTGAGCCTTATGAACTTAAATTACTGATGGATAATTGTAGATTAAGTTGTATTCTATCATTTTCACCATCTTTCCACGGTTTTACTATTTCCAATTCGTCGATTATATGAACTTCCGTTTGACGCCTTCAAGGTGTCCGGGGAAATGCCGCAGAGAGGAATTTGGTCGTTTTGTGATGTTTTTCCTCGTATGATTGATTGTTTATTCGATGATAGGATATTAGGGACGATTTCCCTACAAAAATCTGGTGTTGAGCCCTTCCGATCGTTGTTTTCGTTGGAGTTCCGGATTTTGCCAACCGACCGTACCTTCGGAGTATTCGCGAGAGATTACCAAGGCAAGTACCTTGATATACGAATTGTAACTGCGTGAAATCATCGTTGTCTAAGTGTATGAATTTATACGGATATATATATATATATATATATATATATATATATATATATATATATGTGTGTGTGTGTGTGTGTGTGTGTGTGTGTGTGTGTGTATATATGTGTGTATATATATAGATTTATATATATATTTATATGTTAAATATATGTATGTATATACGTATATTGATATATATGCCTATGTCGGTGAACGACGAGTGCTGAATGCTAACACTAGTTGGCGTACTCAACTTGGATTGATGGATGAACTATAGTTATTCATATAATATAGTAAGGTTATATGTGTATATATATATATATATATATATATATATATTCGGTTGAGTCGCAATATAAAGATATATGTGTAGCGTTGGTTGGTTGTGCCGAAGGCTTATTGTGTTGGATCTTGATTGATAATGTGCGTGTTATTGTTTATTGTGTGGTTATGGACTGGCGGATAAATTGTGTGAATTGGTGTATTGATTTGATAATTGTTGAAATGATTGATTATGTACTTGATGTTTGTAATAATGTGAACACTTGTTGTGAGGGACGTCGTATCCGGGAATCTCTGAGGGCGGGGTGTGTACTCCGGCCTGGTGTACGCTGCAATGTGCGGCTCCATATGTTTGGTGAACACCGGTGTTACCTAATGCGCGTGCAAGGGGCGGCTCTGTTAGGAGTGATCGCCGGCGCGGTGACATGTTCAAGGGGCGGCCAACATAGTGGAGTGAACGCCGGTGCACAGGTCTGCAAGGGAGGCGCCTGGCAGGCTTATTGGTAACGGATATTCGAGTGATAGCTAAGACCCCGTTACCGAACAATCCTCGTATTTCAAAGTTCTTTCAACTCTTTTCAAATACTGGTCTCGATATAGACTGTGATTCGTGTTTTTGAAAGCTTGTTTCAAATTGTTTTTAAAACGTTGGTATCAGGGTTAATTAACCAAGGATGTTTGACGAAATCTCCGAGGGTTAATTAATCAAGGGTCTTGAGCAGGAATTGTCGAATGAGAGGTTGTGCCTTTGATTGTACTGTGATGATTATTCTGTGCATTGGGTCGAGGACCCCGAATAACGTTGTAATAGTTTTCTTGTAAATTGTTTTCCACATGTTGGGTCGAGGATCCGAGAGTTTTTGAAGTATTTTCTAAAAGTATTCCCGTTTGATTTTCAAAACCCCATGATGGCCTGAGTCAATAATAATGTTTTCAAACTTTCTTATCAAAATACTTTTCCTTTTATAAAAAGGGATTTTCCTGACTTCTTGGGCTCGTTTAAAGTTTCATTGGTGTTATGTTCCGTACAGAGGATATGACTATGTGATTATCTTTCACTTTGTGTATGTGATGCTATTCTGTGTAGACTATGGGAATGTGTGGTTTGTGTTAAGGCTTCACGACTGTTGAGATTTATGTTGTTATTATTCGTATATCTTGTATATTATGTACTTGCACTAGCAAAATTCCAGTTTGCTAACCCCCGAGTTTTCGGGGGGTGGGTGCCTGTTATGCGCTCAGGTTTTGGCAGCTCGGGAGCAGTCACAGGATTGACTTGGAAGGAGATGGAGGACAATGATACTAATCACACCAGAGTCGGAGTCTTTTCTTTTGTTTCATTCTGGTCGGTATTTCTCTGTCGTTCGAGTATTCACCCTTGCATGGGTGTAGTTTTCATTTATTAAATTGAGTTGTCATTCTTTTCGGTGTTCAAGTTTATTATTGTCATTTTAATATGAATGTCGTTAGTTCTGAATTGGTTAATGACCTTGTCGGTCTGCTTTGTATTAAATTTTGACCCCGGTCGGTCAATCATTGAGTAGTCTTTTGGAGTTTAGCCTGGTAGATCCTTGTAATAAGGGTCTACGGCGTGTGACATTCCCGGTCGTATTCTGGGGGTGTTACAGTTTTCTTCTGCAATTTTGAAAATATTAAAAGTAGTGACTTATCTACTGCTCATTTTTCAATGAAAATAGTGCAGTCATTTGTCTTCTAGAAAGAAGTCTGTTCTTTAAATTTGGGATCCACAAATCAAAAACTGTATATCTCATAAAAGTATTTTCAAAATCTAGTATAGAGGGATGGAATTCTTAGAATCCTTATATAGATCTCATCCAATTAAAATTCTATGTATTTTAGGTGGATCCAAACTGATAGGTCATATCTAGCATATAGATATGGCATATCAATTCATAAAAGAATTAGGAAAGCAAAAAATCAATATATTGTATGGTGGGAGTAACCATAGATTTTTGGTTATCTTTTAGAGGCTGCACAAAATGGGAGAATAAGAGTAACAAGTGTCTTACACTTTCCCACAGTTAGAACCAGTAGTATAGGGGGTTCAACTGGATTGATGCTTCAAGCACAGTCTGTGCATGATAGTATGATGTATATGGTGAATAATAGTGATGCCTTTATTGTTTTTCCAGGTGGCTATGGCACACTCAATGAGATATTCAATATCACATCATTGGCTGAGCGGGACTTCCATACCAAACCTATAGGTTTGTTGAATATTAATAGTTTCTTTAGCAATTTGCTTGCTTTTCTGGATCAAGGAGTAGATCACAAATTTATCTCTCAACCATCAAGAGATATTCTTATATGTGCTGACGCAGTTGCTGATCTACTTATAAAATTTCAAGCATATATTTCAGTTAAGAATTTGGAAGTCAAAGCTCATCAGCCACAGACTATTGGCACCAAACGAAAAAGAAGTTTAGATCATTTTGATATTTCATTATAAACCCTGATGCCAGGAGTGGCAGAGTTATGGAGTTTTATACTCTCGAGACGCACCCCTTTTTATGGGTTTCATATGTATTTTCTTTTTCGCATATTTGTCGAGTGTTTATTACCTTTTCGTCTAGTTTCAATATTTTTCGCTTCGACTTTTTTCTGCTTCTTCCAGCAATAATAAGCATCTTCTGCCTTTATGCAAATACATTATTTTCACGAATATGTGACATATGATTCTCCATAAACAATGTCATATCAATATGATTTCAATGATCCCACCATGTGATATAATCAATATGTGATTTATTGAGCAATTATTTTTCGATGGTAGTTTTTCATATCACCTGTCAGATGATCCCACCATGCGATGTATTTGCATGGGATTTTCTTTAATTTGATCGATTATATCTTCTGGTATCGATTTCTCAATTTTCTCCATCTGCTTTTAATAATCATGGAGATCGGATATTATTTCTATCAACTATTTCTTCTTTCGAGAGTAGAATTTGAATCATTGATCAACTACTTCTTCAGGGTAAGATTTATTTTTATCAACTGCTTCTTCGAGAGAAGGATTTATGAACCATTCATGTGGTGTAACCAACCATGATGGTGATATATAATATATAAATTGCATATATGTAAAACCATCCATCTTGTGATAATTGAACTCATCATATAGAAGGTATAGTAAATATGTAAAACCATCCGTCTTGTGACAAATATATTTATCACATAGGAGGTATCACCATCCATCTTGTGATAATTAGACTTGTTACATGGGAGGTATCACCATCCATCTTGTGGTAATTAAATTTATCATATGGAAGGTATCACTATCCGTCTTGTGATAATTAAACTCATCACTCGAGAGGTCACCATCCATCTTATGATAACTATACTTATCGAGGTATTGTAATATATAAATTACATAATGTAAGCTCAATAAATAGGTGGTTTCAACCACCACTTGAAGATAATTACAATAAAGTCAGGAATTAGATTAGTAAATATTTAACATGCTTCTTCTGGAGCAGGTTCGTTCAACCATTTTCTCAAAGTATAATAATGTGGTAGTAGGTTGAATAATTAAAAGTCATCATCGACGGCAATTGCCGGCATCAGTGCCGCCTAGTCATCCCGCAATATTATACTACATACCACTTTATAAATTTCCACAGTACAATAATATATATCCACAAGTCCTTTCAATATTTTTGAAGGAATCAAGGTAATAATTCATATATTTTTAATAAAATTTAGTAATAACATATATTAAAAGAATTATTACCCCGTATCAATATTAATATCAAATTGAAGCTCTCGTAAAATGGATCACGATGGTATCAATAAAAATTAATTCCGATATAATATGTATCTTATATGTAAAAAAATGAATATATGATTTAATAAATTAAAAGAATATTTTATTATTTTTTTATTTTTCTTTTGCTTCTTACCTTCCCACCATTGTCTTAGTGTTTTTCCCTTTCTCCTTTTTTTTCAACTTCTTCTTGAACAACAGAGAGGCACACGTATTGACAAATAGTACTAACACATATCACAGATCACATATGCAAGCGGTCCGTATTTCCATCCGGTTAACGCCGCCACTGCCGCTGAATTTGAGATCATCCTGTTGTTACCCAAAATATTATCCGGAGACGATATTGCTGGAATGGTCGAGTAACAAACAAATGCGAGAGCACCTCCGTAGGAAAGTAAATAACACAAGATTTGCCGGGGTTGTTAGTCCCGGGCTTGAATGCTCTCGCGAGATGTTATTAATATGAATACTAGTGAGTACAAATATTAATGTTAGAGTACAACTACAATGAGTGTAAAGACTCTAGTTATCTTAGCTATCGAGTGCTGAAGATTGCCGGAAGAACCAGAGTTGAAGCTCTGTGAGTTCTTGTTACAAAGATGGAGAGTTATCTGTATAGTTTGCTTTTGGCGTTCTGTGCTTTTGTTTACGATTTTCACTGTCTGAGTTTTTGAGAATCTCTTTTCCTGTCGTTCGGCCACTGCTGGAGGCCTTATATTTATAGGAGAAGAGGTTGCTAGGTCCTCCCTGTCCATCGCGGGCGACCGCCGTTTCCTATATTAAAATAAGGTGGGCGATCGTCCCTGCACGTGGGACTGTTTCCTTAAAGTTCGTGACTGCTGTTGGCAGCCAGATGCGCGAGCCAATGAGAAGTCTGCATGCGTCCTGAGTCGCCGTCTCGGGAGGTCCCACTTCACACCTTTCGGCGGGTCTGTCGGTAGGTGAGAAGATGGTGACAGGCTGGGGTCAAAGGGCCTTATCCTGTGGCGCCTTTTGCGGATCTGCACGTGGGTCTTCATCCGAGATTTGGTCTTCGAAGACTTTGACAGGTGTCGGATTCATATGTGGCACGGGACGATCGTCTCCATTCGGCCATTAGAGGCGATCTCCAGATGCCAATAGACGATCGCCTTGGACGTCGACCGCTAAGCGCTTGCCCATCATCTGTCTTCTTTAGCTGGCTCCATACCATTATGCCGATCGCCATCGCGGCGTATAAATCACCGCACAACAATTTCCCCCCAGCTCGCTCTGATGTCGAAGACGTGGGGTGAGGTGGCACTGCTGGCGATCGCCTGTTTTAGACGAGTGACTCATCTATTTATGAGAAGGACGATCGTCGCCTGGACGAACTTGTTTTGAATTCGGACGATCTCCTTAGGCGCTGGAAATAGTGGGAAGTGGAGGCGGGCTTTCGAAACGTCACAGGGACACGCGTCGCGCTCCCGTTGGGAGAGTCCGACGGTTTTTGTCAGACTTGTCGCTTGGCGTGTCCTCGAAACAACACGTACGCGGGTTTCGAGGGCTGCATTTAATGTGTCTCCCCGACGGTTGCACTTCAGCCCCCGGAATTCTGCCTATTTGCATAGAGGTCCCTGCTCTCGCCTATAAAAGGGCTAGGGCTGCTGGAGTTTAGATATTTATGCGCCCTTGCCTTTAGACGAACACTCTGTAGAAATTCCTTGAAGCTTCTTGCGCCGATGCTCATTTTCTCTAGGTAAGAACAAAAATTCTCTTCCCCCTTTTCTCTTCGAACATGTCTGGAGGAGGACTCAATATGCATGAGGCTGGTAGCTTTTCTTCCGCCGCGACTTCGCCTGCCCGGAAATAAACCTCTGTGGCTCTTCACATGGAGATGGCCGTCGAGGCCATTCGTGCGGGGATTGCACCCGCGGAGATTGAAGAGCTTTTCAACGAGGCTGACATGGCGAGGTCGGCGGCGGGGGGGCAGAAGGGCTCGCCGGTAGATGAGGATGAGGCGGTGAGGATATATTGGGAGCAGAATAGTGCGTTTGGCCGGGCCTTTATGGAATTCGCCGGACTTATGGAGAGGTTGGCTGGAACACGGCCTCAGTTTGACTTCGGTGCATACTCGGTCGCCCACCCCAATGAACCCGTGAAGCAGATGTCATTCTGGGCTACTGACCGCTCCCTGTGGACCCTCGGTCAGATCCGTAGTTCGGCGACCAGGAAGGACTTGATTCGCTGGAGGGCGAAGTTCCATATCCCTTCTGATGTCTCATTGTACGTGTCCTTGGAGAACGAACACGCCGACCAACCTCCCGGGGGTATGGTCGCCATTAACGAACTGATCTTGGAGTCCGGTTTGCGGTTCCCATTTCCGTTTGCCGTGTCATTCCTACTGACCGCCTGGAATGTGGCGCCGCTCCAATTGACGCCGAACGCCTGGCTGCAGATTATTAGTACCTTGACACTTTTTGGCGGTCATCGGCTGTTCCGTCTACCTTCTGCGCTAGAAATGAACTACCTTTTCAAGCTGACTGCGCAGAAGGGTTTAATTGGCGGCTATCATATTCAGGGTCGCATGGGTAGAGTTGTCCTCGGAGTGCCGAACAAAGTTCGGGGCAACCTGGCAAAATGGTGTTGGGTTGCTGGAGCGTGGAGGTCGGCGGCGAGCGATAGACCAGAGGATGAGTTGGATATCCCCACCAGCTTTCGGGAGAGGAATCCGAGTAAGGGTTTTTAACTCTCCCTTTTTTCGGATACACCTTGAACTCATCTAATTTGGTTTCCTTTTTGTAGGCTCCCTTGTTCCAGCGATCGGAGACCTTCCATTTGACTTCTTGATCGTCTGGGAGCGAATCCGCGATTTGTCGGACTACTACATCGACGCTCGCATGGTCAACAACGAAGCTCATTGGTTGGGCGCTCGGTTGTTTCGCTTCCCTCGCCACCTGAAGGTTCCAGGTATGAATGTTTACTATCTCTTTTCTGCTTGACGATCATCTGATTGAAAGAGATGTCTAACTTGGTTGAATTCTCTTCTTTGATAGAGATCCACTTTCCCCACTACTCCGAGCCCCCGAGAGAGATTATAATATCGAACCCCGGTCTTATGAGTCTTCTCCGCCAAGGGAAGAAGGTGGGTCGTGCCCCTGCAACGACGTCCCGTCCTATCCCCGAGGAGAGACCTATCATAGCGCCGGTCGTCGAGCCGGAGGCTCCGGATGAGGAGCAGCTCCAACGCAACCGCAAGAGGCGGAGGCCGGAGGAGCCCCTGCCCACTGTTGCTGCGGAGGCGTCCATTGTGGTGCCACCGGTTGACGCGCATCCTATTTCTGCCATTCCGATGGCGGAGGGGTCTACGGCCTCAGCGGCCTTCCTAAAGACTACAGCGATTGCTGATGCCGAGACTCCGCGGGGCAAGCCCTTTTTCGGCTGCGACCCCGAGAAGATCGCAAGGTAAGACTTGTTCGATCTTTCTGAGTTTAAGCTACTTGTGTAGGGTGCATACTAACTCCTTTGTTTGTTTGTGTTGCAGGGTCCGCCTTGCCGATCCGAACACCTCGCCGATGGTGCTGGATTTTCTGGCGAGCAAGTCCCCGCGCGAGCCTATCGACGTCCCTTCCTACATCTCCCGAGCCATCTCCTCTCTTCCGAAGGCTTGGACGACCTACTTGTAAGCGATTGCGCGCCGGCAGTCTGTAGATGCCATGCAGGCGACACTTTCCCTGAACCTCCAAGCGGCGACGATGGCCGCTCAAGCTGTTAAAGATTATGAGGGGTGGCCCTCTATTGCTCGCCTTCACTCAGATTTTGAGGCATCTCGGAACCAGAACGCCGAGTTTTCCGATAGGATCGTGGCCATGGAGAAGGAGTATACTGAGACGGCCAAGCGAGCTAAACAATATCTTGACTGGATGAGGCAGGAGCTCGACCGGTCCCGGGCGGTGGTCGATAGGATGCGCGACCAGGTAACGAAGGCTCTTCGGTTGCATGCGGCCTCGCAGGAGGAGGTCACCGGGCTGAAGACAGTGGTGGATCGGCTAAACGACAAGCTGGAGTCGTCGAAGGGGGGACTGGCTGCCAAGGTCGCCGAGCTCAAGGATGCGGACAAGACAGCCGTGGGGTTGAAGGAGAAGTTGGAGGCGATTGAGACCGATCCCTACCTCAGCGTGGAGTACGTCGGCGAGTTCGCATATTACATGGCTTATGCTGATGCCATCCGTGCTGCCTAGAAGGGAGGGGTCGAGGTTGGCCCTCTGATCGAAAATTTCAAAGCCTACATGCTCGAGCATCCTTTGCAGTCGGACTTCTCTCTGTCGATCCTTGACCTCACCGACCTTGGGATCGATCTGAGATGGTACCCTTCGCCGGACAAACTTGTTTATCCGGAAGCCGGTGAGGAAGCGCGCGTCGATCCGTCTGCTGGAGGCGAAGGCCAGACGGGGGTGGCCTGAGCGAGACCGTTGTTTATGATGTTTTTCTATCCTTGTAATTTCCATTTTCTTCTTGTTTTGCCTTCGGGCGTGTATGTACAAACAATTTGAATGGAATAAAATACGTTTTTTTTGCATCTGACTCTTTATTTGTGCGATCGCCTCTCTGAATATTTGCATAAGAATTTACACAAATGTTTATACAATTGCACCTGATGCCTTGTTTGTATGATCGTCTTGTCTAAATGTTTCGCATCATTTCGACTTTGCACAATTATCTGAATAGATAGGAATGCATTGGTACACTTGAAATTCTTACTTTTAAATTTCTTGAACAAAATCGATCGTCACGTGTGTGTTTGAACAAAGCCGATCGTGTGTGGTTCCGTCCTCCTGATTGCAAGTGTGAATAGCTCCGCTTTGCCCCTTGTTATTGTTTACTTAGCGAAAGTAAGGGAACAAAAATAATACGTTTGGTGAGCTATCTTAAGTTTATTTCTTAAGGAACATGGAATAGTATCACAACTTACACCTCCAGGCACTCCTCATTTAAATGGTGTGTCAGAAAGAAGGAACCAGACCTTGTTAGACATGGTCCGTTCCATGATGGGCTATACTAACTTACCGATTTACCTGTGGGGTATACACTCCTGACTGCTGCATATATCTTGAATAAATGTCCTTCCAAATCTGTTCCTAAAACTCCACATGAGATGTGGGAGGGCAGGAAACCAAGTCTTAATCACATTAGGATTTGGGGATGTCCCGCCTATGTTAAGAAGACTAAGGTGGACAAAACGGAAGCAAGGTCCGTGAGGAGACGTTTCATTAGATTCCCATCTGAGACGATAGGTTATCTATTCTACATTCCCAAAGATCGAAAGATCGTTGTTTCTTTGCATGCACACTTCCTGGAAGAAGAGTTCATCCAGGAAGGCGGACCAGGTAGAAAATTTTCTTTGGAAGAATACAATGAAACTCCTCAAGAGACACCTGTGCAAGAAATTGGAACCGAACCTTCTGAAACACAAGTACAACCACCTCGTAGGTCTAGTAGGGTGTCTCAAATACCTGAGAGGTATACTTTTTTATTGTAACACCCCCAAAACCTTATGGGAGTATTACACGTCGTGGGCCCCGTGCTCGAACCCACCAGGCTAAAAACCAATTACGAAACGCCAAAAAGGCCGATGACGGTAGTATTTTCCAAAACTCACAAAATCATTTGACAACACCCAACTACCGTCAAGACGATCAAGGCCAAAAACTCGGTTAAGGGAATCGGTTTTCGAAATCAAACTCAGTTGGCATAAAGCCGAAAGCCATTTGAAAGATGTAATACCCGGTTGTAATTCAGTCATTATCATTCAGTATTTTCATTCGGTAATTGTCACTGTGTAGTTTTTCACTTGATAATAATCATTCATCTGTGTTCACCATTCAGAATAACTTCGAGTTGTGTGTCGATATTGTTCATTGTTTCAACCTTACTCGGGAATCGAGACAAGAGTATTATCTTGATCGTGGTAATCGATTCATTAGTTGTTGTTGACGTTGGATTTCATGTCATTTCTAATCTTCTCATTATTCAAATTGTGTTTTGTTGGGCGAACCCTTGTAATCATGGCTTGGAACCACCGTTTTGGGGTTTCCGTACTTCCAGTTCGTGTTATTGTTTCCCAAATATTGATTCCTATTGCTTTATTCTCTTCCCGGATCATTTTTCATCATTTTAGGACCCAAGGGGGGTGTGGGCCGCGACACAAGGAATGTGCGCCGCGGCACACACATGTTCCAGTTTTTGGCCGAGCAGCCTGTACTGTGAGCCGAGGCACATGCCGGCAGGGCCGCGGCACACTGCCGAGTCACTGCCACGGCACACTCGTCCGGGCCGCGGCACACTCATGTTGCAACTTATCGTCCAACCCTTCTGTACCTTGGGCCGCGGCTCATGCCGACAGGGCCGCGGCACACTGCCGAGTCACTGCCGCGGCACATTCGTCCGGGCCGCGGCACACTGCCGATCACTGGGCGTAGTTTTGGCCTTGTGCCGCGGCACACTTCGGCTGGACCGCAGTACACAGGGCAGTCAACTCTATAATTGCGTTTTTCTGAGTGTGATCAGCTCATTCTTCCCATTTTTTCAACTATACGAGAGAGAGAGAGAGAGAGAGAGAGGCTTGAGAGGGAGATTTTCCTTCATCTATCATTTGAGTGTGTGATTTTCTTCATCTCCTTTCGATCGTGAAGCCCGGATAATTGATCTAACGCGTGTTCTTCGGATCAAAGTGATTGGATCTTCAAGAGGTAATTTCTTCAATATCTGTGTAATTCATTCATTTTCATTCGCCTAGTGGGCCCCAGTCGGGGGTCCACGGCACTGTAATATCCGCCTAGTTTGGGGTGTTACAAAAGAACTCACGCAGCGGATAGAAATACAGTACAAGATACATATACATCAATAATGATATACACAAACAAAATACACAATTCCCCAACAATATGCCATAATCAGTATTGTTTGGAATCTTCGCCTCACGACCGCTACCATCAAAATCCTCAATACCTGTAAAACAAGTCCCACAACGGGGTCAGCAATAATGCCCGACAAATAACCGTAAGTACATAAACATAAATATTCATATGCCATGCATCATGAGAATAATAACCTCAACGATAACCTTACCACTTCCGGTAATCCAACGATTCTCATCAAAATCCCAATATCATGATAATACCACATAATACCTCAATACCGAATACTTTCCCGTACACAATCTTCTATGTACGATTGCCATAAACCATACCTCTATCCGGATATCCTTCCTAAATGCATACCACAGACCAAGAATATCCATAATGACATCAACAATACCCGAATACTACAATCTTCCCAAGATTGTCCAAGTATCTCAACAATCATCAACTGTGCATTTTAATCCTTTTAGAACATCACTGAACATTCGTCAATATGCAATACAACATAAAATACTTAAGAAATGTAAATGGAATTACTCATCAAAACATTACAACCGAACAAGTAAACACTTGCCTGGGTACCAACATGACAAAACCAACACCGAACTCATCGCCCTCGTCTACGAGCTCTTCAGCCTACGGCCTTTCACCGCGGCAAAACGATTATACCTATTGGTTAATCAACCTAGAACAATAACCATATCAATAATCGAACTAACTTGGTAACAATGATCATAACATATTCAATCCGGAATTCAACCTCATATCAAAACTGCGATGACCTGATGCACGATATCCAATATATAAACGAAAAATATATCCGAAAAATCGGGGTATTACACTCTACCCCCCTTAAAAATAAGTTTCGTCCTCCGATACCATATTTGTAACACCCCCAAAACCAACCGGGAATATTACACGTCGTGGGCCCCGCGCCGGAACCCACCAGGCTAAAAACCAATTACAAGAACGACAAGAAGGCCGATGACGGTAGTATTTTATATCAAAACTCACAGAATCATTTGAAAACACCAACTACCGTAAAAACGATCAAGGCCAAAAACTCGGTTAAGGGAATCGGTTTTCGAAATGAAACTCAGTTGGCAAAAAGCCGAAAGCCATTTGAAAGAACTCACGCAGCGGATAGAAATACAGTCCAAGATACATATACATCAATAATGATATACACAAACAAAATACACGATTCCCCAACAATATGCCATAGCCAGTATCGTCCGAAATCCTAGCCTCACGACCGCTACCATCAAATTCTCAATACCTGAAAAACAAGTCCCACAACGAGGTCAGCAATAATGCCCGACAAATAACCACAAGTACATAAACATAAATATTCACATGCCATACATCATGAGAATAATAACCTCAACGATAACCTTACCACTTCAGGTAATCCAACGATTCTCATCAAAATCCCAATATCACGATAATACCACATAATACCTCAATATCGAATACTTTCCCGTACACAATCTTTTATGTACGATTGCCATAAAACATACCTCTATCCGGACATCCTTTCGAAATGCATGCCACAGACCAAGAATATCCAAAATTGACATCAACAATATCCGAATACTACAATCTTCCCAAGATTGTCCAAGTATCTCAACAATCATCAACTGTGCATTCTAATCCTTTTAGAACATCACTTAACGTTTGTCAATATGCAATACAACATAAAATACTTATGAAAGGTAAATGTAATTACTCATCAAAACATTACAACCGAACAAGTAAACACTTGCCTGGATACCAACATGACAAAACCAACACCGAACTCATCGCCCTCGTCTACGAGCTCTTCAGCCCCGACAGGATGGAATCTACGGCCTTTCACCGCGGCAAAACGATTATACCTATTGGTTAATCAACCTAGAACAATAACCATATCAATAATCGAACTAACTTGGTAACAATGATCATAACATATTCAATTCGAAATTCAACCTCATATCAAAGTGCGATGACCTGATGCACGATATCCAATATATAAACGAAAAATATATCCAAAAAATTAGGGTATTACATTTATGCACTTGGAGGAACTGGGTTTCCATGAGGTTCCAGGTGATAAACAAGAGACCGACCCACGACCAATGATCTAGCAATGGTGGATGTAGACTCCATGAAATAGATTGTAGTAGTCTTTATGTAGTTCGGACCTTCATTTTGACGAGGCAGTCAAAGAGTTTGACTTCGTGCAAAATGAAAAGGATCCTTGTGTATACAAGAGGGTTAGTGGGAGCAAGATCGCATTATTAATACTATATATAGATGACATTCTACTAATAGGAAATAATGTGGAGGAATGCTCAGTTCTGTGAAAGCTAGGCTTTCGAGTAATTTCTCCATGAAAGACTTGGGAGAAGATACCTATATTCTTGGTATTCGGCTCTACCGGGATAGAGCGAAGAGAACAATAGGTTTTTCCCAAGCCCTCTATATAGATAAGATCTTAAAGAGGGTTCCTTCTGATGCGACATGGAATAAAACTCTCCTCGAAGCGTGTCCTCAAAGTGAGGAACATCGAAAGGACATGAGTAATATACCATATGCATCGGCTGTGGGTAGCTTAATATATACTATGTTGTGTACGAGACCTGAAATTGCGCATGCTGGGAGCGTGGTAAGTAGGCGTCGGGCTAACCCAGTTAGGGAACATTAGACCGCTGTAATAGAACGTTCTCAAGTACTTTAGAAGGACTAGAGATCTGGTTCTTAAATATGGTGGTGGAGAACTGAATGTAATGGGGTTCACTGTATTGGACTTCCAAGGACAGAAAGACGATTCTATGTCTACTTCTGGCTATATTTACTCTTAATGGAGGAGCAGTATCTTGGCATAGTGCCAAGTATAGCGCGACTGCTGGTTCCACCTGTTAGGCTGAGTATAAAGCGGCCTCGGAGGCCTCCAAAGGAAGGGTTAAGAAGTTACTGGGTAAACTTCACGTGACACCATGTGCTGTACTGTATATTTTTATTTTTATACGATAATAATAGGGCGGTAGCAGAGGCCTGAGAGCCTAGGTTTCACAATAGTACCAAACATATTGAGAGAGAGTATCATCTCGTAAGAGAATTTGTTCGCAAAAGAGATATATTGTGCTGCATAGAGTAGAGTCGGCTTCTACGTCGCTGATCCACTGACCAAGCCACATTCTCAGATTAGCTTGGAGCGTAATCTGGAGAACATGGGTATTAGATACCATAGTGTGTGGCATTGAGTGCAAGTGGGAGATTGTTGGGAGTATGCCCTCGAATGCCACTCAGAGGATGTTGAGTGAGGGCATTGTACTTGTTATTATGTAATTTATTAATATAAGGCAATGGATGTTTCTTTATTTACTGGTAGTTACTGGCATTCCTGACTCATAAATATATATAAAGAAACTAATCCGTTTATTTGAGAGCAAAACATTCCACTCCTTATTGGATAAGGGGGTCGGCACTGGAAAGGTTTATAGCTCAAATACTTAATCGTTCGCAAGTCGATGAAACTTGGTTGGGCGTTAAGTTTATGTGAAGACTTGTATGACGTGTTCTTTGACATGGAGAGTGCCTGTCGAACACTAATGGTTAGTGGGAGCACACGTTATAGGTATGCTAATTGGACGTCATTCATCATAGTCATAACATTTGTAGGAATATTTGTCCGGATATTCTCCCAAGCAATAGAGCCTGATTCCATGAAAATGCCAGCCACTCGCAACGCAAGATCGTCCGGATGAATTGGCTCAGTTAAAAAATTAGATATCTTTTCGTTTCCCAGTCAATTATCGAACCATAACGACGTTGTGTCACCCTTACCAATCTGGTGATGTATCCCCATAGAAACGGATTTCAGCACACACGTAATTCCTTTCCAATAAGGCGAATCAGTGGGCTTACATTCATAATGGAGAATAGAGTGGTTTTTGAGGTATTTGTCCTTATAAACTTTACTCCAAATGGCGTTCTCTCTTGTTAGAATTTTCCAACCAACCTTGGATAAAAGGGCATCATTCACAAGCTTGGATTCACGTGTTGGGATTCGATGCCTAAAACGAAGGCCCAACGGAAGCGGTAAAACGAAAATTAATTCGATCTGAATCCCTACGAGGATCGATCGAGCTAAGTATATGCGAATATATAAACGAAAACACAAGAGATGTAAGAAACTCACCCTTGGAGTCTGTTGATTAAATGGATTCCTTCTCTTGAGCTATTCCCCAATCTTTAGTTGTATATCCCTACGATCCAATGTGCTCCAAGCCCTTGGATGATCCAACGTCGAAAATACAACGCCTCTACTTGCCACGGGCCGTAGAAACGAACGGGATGACGATCACCTTGCTATCCTCCAAGGATACGGCTAGAGCTAGGATGATGAAGCTTTTGATTATAGCACTCTAAGTGTATAATTTATATCTCTCAATTTTATCTCTTGATATTTTCTCCAAGAAAACTCTCAAGAACA
Source organism: Orobanche coerulescens (assembly GCA_033398695.1). Lineage (NCBI taxonomy): Eukaryota > Viridiplantae > Streptophyta > Magnoliopsida > Lamiales > Orobanchaceae > Orobanche > Orobanche coerulescens. Next base: position 86,360,253 of record CM065802.1, on the reverse strand, counting down.
ATGAATAAAATGAAGACTTGGAAACCCAATTTTTTTCTCTCTCTCTCTCTATCTTTAACTCACGGTTGAATGCCATCCCAAGAAGTGAGAGCAAATCTTCAATATATTCTACCTATCACCTAATCAAATCACCTTTTAAGACAAAAAGAGATTTTCATATCACTCAAGATCTTAAGTCTTGCAATATAAAATTTAGACAAAGACCAAGAGGGATTAGGTGATGGGTGGGGCGGCCATCTAGAAGGAAGAGATGAGTGTAATATCCGTGTTTTCTATTTTCGGTAATTTCTATTTTTGGTGTATGTTCGTTTAGGACAACTCGCTTAGCACTGTTTTGGAATTCTGAATCTATTTTGTTCTTGGAGTTTTTCGGTCTGGTCGAGTTTCGAGGATGTTTTTGCATAATTTCATCTTGAATTTTATCTTGTCGCATGTGCATTCGATTCTCGTAAAACTTGTTCGTTTTCGTTGTTTCTTGATTTTTATAAGTTTGTATGGTTGAGTTGGTCGTGTTGAAACTTTCGGTTTGTTAATCCGACGTTGTACCGCGATTTTTCGGGCACTTGGGCCGTTTTTGTAATTTTCATAAGTTTGGGGAATTTCGCTTTAATTGCTTCATTTCAGACTCTCTAGTGATCGGGATTATATTCTCTTTCAACGCTGAGCTTTGTCATCTTGATTATTACGTGTTTATGTTTCCGGATTCTGGTCTTGCATCGCATTTCGACACTTTCGCTGGCGCGGCAGATGTCGTGCAAGATCGAATCGCCGCTCGAGTAGCGCACGCTAATCCGGACTTACTTGCGTGCGCTATCACTGTGTGGTTAGCGTACGCTGACCTGGGGTCCGTAGCGTGCGCTAAAGTTTTCAGCGGTCTGGACAGTAGGTTCAGTGTTTCTGTACTGGACCAGGTAGCGCATGCTAATTCAGCGTTAGCGCACACTAATTCATATTATTAGCGCACGCTAACCATGTCAGCTTGCGCACGCTAACTGGAGGACAGTAGGCAGACTGTTCTTCCACGTCCCGTTAGCGCACGCTAATGCTTGTGCGTAGCGTGCGCTAAGACTGTTTAATATAAATAGGACAGCAGTAGTCAACTTCGTCATTTTTCCATCATTTCTTATCCTTCTCGGCTTTGAGCGATTCCAGACGAGGGTTAGGGCCGATTCCGATTGGAGTTCATCATTCACTACCACCGGGCACTCCTTGCGTGAATTCTTCAAGTTCCTAATCACTTTCCACCATCTGAATCAAGGTAAAAATTCCCAAAACCCTTGTTTTGAGATTTTGGGGGAATTTTGGGGATTTCTTGGGATTTCACTCTTTTAGTCCGAATTATCACTGGATTATTGCTAGACTTCGATCATGTACTTGTAATCCTTCGTCTTATTGATGATTTGTGATTTTAAACTCCAAGTTCTCCATTGTTCGTCACTTGTAGTCGATGATACCCAAGTTATGTTCGACTAATGGTTGCAGCGGGTAGAACTAGGATGTATTCCAATATTTTCGTAGTTTTAAGATTAGTTGTTCATCGTTATTGTGTTAGGATCGGATTTGTGAAGGTTATTCGGGCTAAAACCTTTCCGTTCACCATTTTCCTTCACGTCGTCTTAATCAGGCAAGTACATGTATTATATTTCATTATGTGTGTACGGATTCGATGCGAATGATGTAAACTGTATCATTGAATGGATGTGATGGTTACTCTTCCACCTGGGGATGGCATGTGGCCTATGGGGGCCGATACTAATGGTTACGGTCACGGAAGTGGACTTGGGTGCGTGTGTTGATGTTCTTCCACCTGGGGACGGTTCGACGGGACCTCTGGGGGCCGATACTAATGGGTACGGCCGCGGAAGTGGTTTCTCACCTGGGGACGGTCCGCCGGGACCTCTGGGGACCGATACTAATGGGTACGGTCGCGAGTTACCAAGCGTGGATAATTGTGATGTGGAAAACTTGTTGATATACTATTTTGGTGTTAATGTGATATTCCGGAATATTGATTTTCAAAATGATTTTCCTAACGATTTGTTTGCGTTGAATCGTGTATGTATATAATGCTGTGTAATTGTGTACTTGCACTAGCTATTCGAATGCTAACCCCTTAAATGGGGGAAATGCGTCTTATGCATTTCAGGTACTGGTCGAGCTGAGGAGCTGGCACGGGATGCGCATGCAAAGGATGGGTTGGCATGATGATGTGGCTCGAGTCTGTATTTTTATGTTTTGTCATTGCATTTGTCGAGTACCGGAGTTAGACTGTTTACTTTGAAACTTGGTTTAAGTCCCCTGCGTGGGCAATGAATTGGATTTATCTTATGTTCATGTACTCCGTTAAAATGTTTTGGCCGAGGCCACGGCCTTACTAACTTTTTGAGTGCATCATTTGGGATTATATTGTGGTTTATGTGTCATGTGTTAGCCTGGTAGACCTCACGAGGGTTCTACGGCGTGTAATGTCCCATTTGCGACTAGGTTTATGGATACCTAGGCTTGTCGTACCTCTAGTTCTCGATTTGCGATCGTTCTTTTCTTGTACTTACAATCGTATGGCTTTTTCTACTTATTTAACTCCAGCATAGATGCTGGAAGAGGTCGTGGTCGTGGTCGCAGTCGTGGTCGTGGACGCGGCCGGGGACGTGGGGCAGCCGGTGGGGCGGCCACATCGCAGTCTTCGGGAGCCGGCAGTACCGGCGACCGCCACAGTCATGCTTCTTCTCAGGAGCACGCCGACCTTGGTGTTGCGACTGTTATGCAGCAAATGGTGAATCAAATGGCGGCGATAGCTCAGGCGGTTCAGAACCCGGATCCGGCCCATGCTAATCGGGGCGGAGCGGATCGTTGGCTTCAGGATGTCATCAAGATGCATCCTCCTCAGTTTTCGGGAGCTTCAGACCCGATCGGCTGGGAAGGGTGGATCAAGGAGATATCTAAGGTCTTCGTTGCCACTAACTGTCCCGAGGACCGTAAAGTCCCTATTGCCCAGTACTTTCTCACAGGGGACGCTACGGATTGGTGGGAGGCCGTTGGGCCCAAAGACCATGTTGCTTCGTGGACTGAATTCCAAGGACTGATGGAGACTGAATATTGCCCGTGGCCGGTCAGACAGGCTCGAGTACATGCTTTATATGATGCTCAACCACGGGATATCCCCGTATCTCAGGCTATTGCCGACTTTAACAAGGAGTTGGGTTATGTGAAGACCCAGGTTGTCGAGGAGAGTGACAAAATTTTCCATTTTTCTAGGCGGATGAAATTGTCTATTCGGGACTATATGTCGGGGCTCGTCTGTGCTACCTTGAAGGATTACCAGAGTAGGGCCCTTGCTTACGATATGTCGGTGACAGCTAGCGAGGCGGCCCGCGAGAGCAAGAAGCAGAAGTCCACCGGGAATTTTTCGGGCCACAAGGGAGGGGGTCAGCAGAAATCCCAATCTGCTAACTTCCCCGCCGGAGGTGGTCCAACTCGTTCCGCTGGAGGTCCTCGTGGAACTACCAGTGCTCCTTTCCGTGATGTGAAGTGTTTCAATTGCGGCCGTATAGGCCACGTCAGTCGTACTTGTTTGAGCCCTTTGCTGACGTGTAATCAGTGTGGCCAGCCGGGTCACAAGGCTGCTTTCTGTGCTGAGAGGGAGAAAATCTTTGGTGCCCGGGCTTCCATTCCAGCGCCTAGGGAACCAAGTGTGAATCAGGGATCGTTTGCTCCTCAATCTCTGCCGAGTGCTGGTCGGGGAAGAGGTCGGGGTCAGCCCTCTAAGGGGGGAGCTTCCAGCGTCGGCTCAGCCCACCCGCGTATCTATGAGATGCGGAGAGCCGATGATCAAGCGGCTACCGTGGCGACAGGTACCGTTCATATTCTTTCTCATCCTGTCAGTGTGCTTTTCGATTCTGGTGCTACGCATTCGTTCATATCTCTGGATTGTATGCGCCGTTTGAGTCTCGACTGTTTGACACCTTGTGAGCCCTTCATCGTTAAGATTCCTAGCGGTGATCGGATCGTTGGTGATCAGGAGGTTCGAGACTGTTCTGTGTTTATTTGTGAGAGGGCCTGGCCCTCTAATCTTATTGTTCTGGGTATTGAGGGTGAGGACTTAATTCTCGGGGATGATTGGCTCGAGCGGCATGGTGCAATCATGAACTACCGCACGAGAATCATTACTATGCTAGCCGAGGACGGCACCGAGCACTCTTTCGCCGGGCGAAAGAGGGGGAACCAGAAACTCGTTATTAACGTCTTGAAGGTGATGAGACTCCTGCGAAAGGGGTGTACTGGCTATTGGTGCTACGCCTTGAAGGCGGAGAGTGGGGGAGTCGAGCTTTCGTCGATTCCAATCGTTAATGAGTTTTCTGATGTTTTTCCTGACGAGTTACCGGGTTTGCCACCGGATCGTGAGGTCGAGTTCGCTATAGAGTTAGATCCGGGTGCGGCTCCTATTTCGAAGGCGCCCTATCGCATGGCACCTTCAGAGATGTTCGAGTTGAAGAAGCAGTTGAGTGAGCTTCTTGAGTCGGGGTATGTTCGACCGAGCGCCTCGCCTTGGGGCGCACCGGTCCTGTTTGTGCGAAAGAAGGATGGTTCACTACGTTTGTGTATCGACTATCGCGAACTAAACAAGGTGACCATCAAAAACAAGTATCCTTTGCCGAGAATTGACGACTTGTTCGACCAGTTGTAGGAGTCATGTATTCTCGAAGATTGATTTGAAATCGGGGTACTATCAGCTCCGGGTGAGAGAGTCCGATGTATCGAAGACAGCTTTTCGGACGAGATACGGACATTATGAGTTCATAGTTATGCCTTTCGGGTTAACTAATGCGCCGGCGGTGTTCATGCAGTTGATGAACAAAGTCTTTATCGAGTATTTGGATAAGTGTGTCGTCGTCTTCATTGACGATATTCTTATTTATTCGAGGAACGAGGTAGAGCATGCCCGTCATTTGCGGATAGTGTTAGACATTTTGAGGGCCGAGCAACTCTATGCGAAGTTCTCGAAATGTGAGTTCTGGCTGAAGGAAGTGATGTTTTTGGGTCACGTGATTTCAGCCGAGGGGGTTCATGTAGATCCGCAGAAGATCGAGGCGGTGTTAGATTGGGCACTGCCCAAAAACGTGAGAGAGATTTGTAGTTTCTTGGGTTTGGCTGGCTACTACCGTAGGTTCGTCGAGGGATTCTCAAAACTGGCTCGACCACTTACACAGTTACTCCAGAAATCCAAGAAGTTCGTCTGGAATGACGAGAGGCAGTCCAGTTTTGAGGAGCGGAAGAAGCGTTTGACTTCAGCTCCGGTTTTGGCGTTGCCGTGTGGCAACGAGGGATTCGCCGTTTATAGCGATGCTTCGGGTCAGGGTCTTGGGTGCGTATTAATGCAGCACGGCAAGACCATTGCCTTTGCGTCGAGACAGTTGAGTCTGTATGAGCTTAACTACCCTACTCATGATTTGGAGTTAGCGGCAGTCGTTTTCGCGCTCAAGATTTGGCGTCACTATCTTTTCGGCTCTGCATGTCAGATTTTTACCGATCATAAGAGTCTGAAATACATATTTACTCAGCGGGAGTTGAATATGAGGCAGAGGAGGTGGTTAGAGCTGATTAAGGATTATGACCTCGAAATCCTTTATCATCCGGGCAAGGCGAACGTCGTGGCCGACGCCTTGAGTCGGAAACCGATTGCGTTGCGAACGCTTGAGGTCCTTACGTCTCAGTCTGAGCTTCGGCGGGTTTTGATCGAGTTAGATGTTGAGGTTCTGTTGCCGGGAACTGTCGGGCAACTTTATGCTTTGGAAATTTCGTCGTCTTTGATCGATAAAATTAAGCTGAAGCAGTTAGAGGATCCGATGATTACTCAAATCCGAGAGAACGTTCTTAAAGGAAAGTCTCCTGGGTTTGTGATTCATGAGGATGGTGCTTTGAGATTCCAGAGTCGGCTTTGTGTGCCGAACGACTCAGAATTGAGACAGCGTATTTTGTGTGAGGCCCATGCTACACCTTATTCCGTTCATCCTGGTTCGAGTAAGATGTACAAGGACCTGAGGAGGAATTTCAGGTGGAATGATATGAAGGAGGAGGTCGCGCAGTTTGTAGCAAGGTGTTTGACTTGCCAGCAAGTCAAAATCGAGCACCAGCGACCAGCTGGGCTTTTGCAGTCACTTCCCGTTCCGGAATGGAAATGGGAAGATATATCGATGGATTTCATTACGAGTTTGCCGAGATCAAGGTCGGGCATGAATATGGTATGGGTGATTGTTGATCGTCTGACCAAGTCGGCACATTTTCTGGGCATCAAGGACACTTGGGGCCCGGAGAAGTTAGCCCGTATGTTTATCGCGCAGATTGTGAGGCTTCACGGTACTCCGAAGTCTATCATTTCGGATCGTGATGGCCGTTTTGTATCGCACTTCTGGCAGGCGGTGCATAAGGCGTTGGGTACCCATTTGCGTTTGAGTACCTCTTTTCATCCCCAGTCAGATGGACAGTCGGAATGCACTATCCAGACGTTCGAGGATTTGTTGCGCGCCTGTGCTCTCGATTGGAGTAGTGACTCGGAGGAACATTTTCCGTTGATCGAATTCACGTACAACAACAGTTGGCACGCGTCGATTCCGATGGCACCGTATGAGGCACTTTATGGGCGGCGATGTCGATCACCGATTTGTTGGAATGAGGCGTCCGATTTGGTCGGGACTGAGCCGGATGTCGTTTTAGAGACGAGGCGGAAGATAGAATTAATTTGGGAACGGATGTTGACTGCCCAGAGTCGGTAAGTCGATATCACGTCCGTCGTCGACCTTTGGAATTCGAGGTGGGAGACCACATTTTGCTAAAGGTGTCGCCGACGAAGGGAGTTTTTCGTTTCGGGAAGAAAGGGAAGTTGAGTCCGAGATTTATCGGCCCCTTTGAGATCCTCGAGCGAGTCGGTGGGTTGGCATACCGTTTGGCGTTACCTCCGGCCTTGAGTCATGTTCATATCGTTTTTCATGTTTCCCAGCTGAGGAAATATGTCCCGGATCCTAGTCACGTCATCGATTATGGCGAGATTGATATCGCTGAAGATATTACTTTTGAGGAGCGTCCTTTGAAGATCTTGGAGCATCGTGAGAAACGACTGAGGCATAAGACCATCCATTTGGTCAAAGTGCAGTGGTCGAGACACGGTGTCGAGGAGGCAACTTGGGAAACCGAGGATAGCATGCGTGCTAGGTACCCTGAGTTGTTTGTTTCTTAAGTTTCGGGACGAAACTTATTTTTAGAGGGGTAGAATGTAATATCCGCATTTTTCTTTCCCTTGTATTTTCATCTTTGGTGTATTTCTCGATTGTAGTGCCCCTCGTGTACCTTTCAAAGGTGTCCTTCCTCACAACCGTTGAACTGTATTCTCGTTATTGTTATGCGGAACCGCCGCTTCGGGTTGCCGTGGATCCATTTCGTGTTATTAGTTCCCAAATATTGATTCCTATCGTTTTTATTCTCTTTCCGGATCATTTTTATCATTTTGGGACCCAAAAGGGGTGTGGGCCGCGGCACAAGGTGTGTGCGCCGCGGCACACAAAATTCTCCGATTGTTGGTCGAGCGAATCAGACTGTGCCGCGGCACACCCATCCGGTGCCGCGGCACAGTGCCGAGTCAGTGCCGCGGCACACCCGTCCGGTGCCGCGGCACACCCGTGTGACATCTGCGACCAAAACCCGACTGTACCGGGTGCCGCGGCACACGCAGGCTGTGCCGCGGCACACTGCCGAAACCTGGGAGTAATTTTTTGCCTGTGCCGCGGCACACTTCGGCTGTGCCGCGGCACACCAAGCGGTCAACTGTGCAATCTCGTCCTTATTAGACGAGATCGGCCATTTCTCCTCCATTCATCACCTGCGCGAGAGAGAGAGGTCTAAGGGGGGAGAACTTCTCAAGCATTCTTCATTCGGAGGTTGATTTTCATCATTCTCCTTCGGTTGTGAGGCCCGGATTATCAATCTAACGCGTGTTCTACGGATCTTAGTACTTGAATCTCCAAAGGTAATATCTCTAGAATCCTATTTTCGATTAATTTGGGGGTTTTGGGATTTTCTTCCGATTCGTTCCGTTTTGTTGGTGGATTCATGATGTATAGGATTAATATTGTTAGTACCTTTAGTTTTCCTACGGATTCATGGATATTTCGTGGGTTTTTTCGGAATCGAGAGGGTTTGGTTGTGGTCCGCCCTCGTTGTTATTTTTGGTACGAATATACATGAATCGTAGGCGGGTTTTCGGGTGTATTCAATTTCCATATTCGTCTAGAGTTGGTTGTGATTGTGTTATTCGGATCGTTAGGTTTATTTCCGCCGGTTCCTTGCGGTCGTGTTCGACTCTTCCTTTCCGTTCGTATCACCGTCTATTAACCGAGGCAAGTACCCTTATGAACTTACATTCTTGACATAATAATAATGTGTGAGAAATTGTGTGTGTGTGTATGCTCACTACGGGTTAGACCCGACGGGGTCTCGGTAGGGGTCCACAGAGACGTGGATCGACGAGCTTGCTTTTAACCACTACGGGTTAGATCCGACGGGGTCTCGGTAGGGGTCTACAGAGACGTGGATCGACGGTTAATTGTGGTGCGTTTTACAAATGTGATTTGATATTGGCATTTCCGGAAATGAAGTTTATGGAACTATGTTCTCTTGAATTGTATGTATTACTACTTGTGTAAGATGTAAGTCGTTCATTTGGTTACTTGTACTAGCGTAATTGCTAACCCCTCTGGGGACCCGTTTTGGGGAAATTCGTTTTATGAATTTCAGGTCAGGTTCATCGAGACGAGCGGGTGCTGGACCAGTATGCGGATGATGGCCGTGCGTGATGATTGTGCACGAGTGGTGTCTTGTTGCTTTCTATCTTTTATCTTTTGTGGTCTTTAAACTAATAGAAGTACTCGAGTACTTAAGAACTTTTACTTGTCGAGATTGTATTGTTGTTTAATATGTTGTGATGGATTATGATGTCATGTTTGACCGGTTAAACCGGGTGAATTATTTTGTTGGGCGTCTTTATGACGAGGTATTTTTCTGTTGTTTCTGTGAGTCGATGAGTATGATGCTTGTTCAGCCTGGTGGGTCCCATGTAGGGATTCACGGCGCTGTAATATACCTCGGATATCCTGGGGGTGTTACACTTGGGGTCCGTAGCGTGCGCTAACGTTTTCAGCGGTCTGGACAGTAGGTTCAGTATTTCTGTACTGGACCAGGTAGCGCACGCTAATTCAGCGTTAACGCACGCTAATTCCTATTATTAGCGCACGCTAACCATGTCAGCTTGCGCACGCTAACTGGAGGACAGTAGGCAGACTGTTCTTCCACGCCCCATTAGCGCACGCTAATGCTTGTGCGTAGCGTGCGCTAAGACTGTTTAATATAAATAGGACAGCAGTAGTCAACTTCGTCATTTTTCCATCATTTCTTATCCTTCTCGGCTTTGAGCGATTCCAGACGAGGGTTAGGGCCGATTCCGACTGGAGTTCATCATTCACTACCACCGGGCACTCCTTGCGTGAATTCTTCAAGTTCCTAATCACTTTCCACCATCCGAATCAAGGTAAAAATTCCCAGAACCCTTGTTTTTAGATTTTGGGGGAATTTTGGGGATTTCTTGGGATTTGACTCTTTTAGTCCGAATTATCACTGGATTATTGCTAGACTTCGATCATGTACTTGTAATCCTTCGTCTTATTGATGATTTGTGATTTTAAACTCCAAGTTCTCCATTGTTCGTCACTTGTAGTCGACGATACCCAAGTTATGTTCGACTAATGGTTGCAGCGGGTAGAACTAGGATGTATTCCAACATTTTCGTAGTTTTAAGATTATTTGTTCATCGTTATTGTGTTAGGATCGGATTTGTGAAGATTATTCGGGCCAAAACCTTTCCGTTCACCGTTTTCCTTCACGTCGTATTAATCAGGCAAGTACATGTATTATATTTCATTATGTGTGTACGGATTCGATGCGAATGATGTAAACTGTATCATTGAATGAATGTGATGGTTACTCTTCCACCTGGGGATGGCATGTGGCCTCTGGGGGCCGATACTAATGGGTACGGTCAAGGAAGTGGACTTGGGTGCGTGTGTTGATGTTCTTCCACCTGGGATGGTTCGACGGGAGCTCTGGGGGCCGATACTAATGGGTACGGCCGCGGAAGTGGTTTCTCACCTGGGGACGGTCCGACGGGACCTCTGGGGACCGATACTAATGGGTACGGTCGCGAGTTACCAAGAGTGGATAATTGTGATGTGGAAAACTTGTTGATATACTATTTTGGTGTTAATGTGATATTCCGGAATATTGATTTTCAAAATGATTTTCCTAAAGATTTGTTTGCGTTGAATCGTGTATGTATATAATGCTGTGTAATTGTGTACTTGCACTAGCTATTCGAATGCTAACCCCTTAAATGGGGGAAATGCGTCTTATGTATTTCAGGTACTGGTCGAGCTGAGGAGCTGGCACGGGATGCGCATGCAAAGGATGGGTTGGCATGATGATGTGGCTCGAGTCTGTATTTTTATGTTTTATCATTGCATTTGTCGAGTACCGGAGTTAGACTATTTACTTTGAAACTTGGTTTAAGTCCCCTGCGTGGGCAATGAATTGGATTTATCTTATGTTCATGTACTCCGTTAAAATGTTTTGGCCGAGGCCACGGCCTTACTTACTTTTTGAGTGCATCATTTGGGATTATATTGTGGTTTATGTGTCATGTGTTAGCCTGGTAGACCTCACGAGGGTTCTACGGCGTGTAATGTCCCATTTGTGAATTGGGGTGTTACAATGAGTTCGGTCCGTTTCGGACTCCCGTGAGTCCAAACAGATAAACTTCGATTCTGTTCCGATGTATTTATATCGATTAATTAATCCAATTAATTAATCATATCAAATACATAATAACATAATTAATTTCTCCAAGAAATAATTATATTCAAGAATTAAATTAATCAACTGGTAATTTATTTAATTCATTAGGCCATAAATTAATTTATCCAATAAATCAATTTAGACATCCAATGTCCCAAATTAGATATCCAATATCTAATATTCATAATGAGAGAATAAGCTCGATTCATTCCGTCGTCAATCCTATTGCGCGATTCGGTAGGTCCGTCTCAGTCAGCAATGGGAGGAACCAAAGAGTAGTAGCACCACCTAGCCAGCCTGGCGGCCTACACTGTACCCCAACTGAGAACGAATGATTGGGATCATTCAAGAACCATTCTGTCGTGAATACCAGTATACGTATAAACCCTTCTTTCAAATGTCCCGATCAAGTTATAGGGTCACGGTCAGTCAAACCCTATCTTCTACTTGATGCTATGCCTGCGTTAATGCAAATCGAGATCATCGAGCTTTCGTGTATCCAATACAACTAGCTCCAATGCTTTGGCCAAAGACTTATGATCTCATCTGCCAATAACCGCATATGACATATAACCCGTTCACTAACGGGAGAAAGAATTCTATCTTGGTATTCATTAGGACCTGCTACTTGCCCGTAAAGATGCACGTCGAGGTTGACCCCCGCCTTCCGGTTTACAGGGTCAAACTACTCTAATAAAAATCTTGACGTCACAAGCACATCCCTACTAAATCCTCAAGTCGAAGGTTCACGAATACCTATCACAACCTTTCGATTCCGTCATTAATTGTCCCGGAGTGAAATCCGTGTGACGAATCGAGGGTGAATCGGTCCGAGTATACTAATACAATTAGCATACCTATAATATGTGCTCCCACTAAACATTAGTGTTCGACAGGCACTCTCCATGTCAAAGCACACGTCATACAAGTCTTCACGAACCGACTCACCCTTGATTCGTCACACGGATTTCACTCTGGGACAGTCAATGACGGAATCGAAAGGTTGTGATAGGTATTCGTGAACCTTCGACTTGAGGATTTAGTAGGGATGTGCTTATGACGTCAAGATTTTCATTAGAGTAGTTCGACCCTGTAAACCAGAAGGTGGGGGTCAACCTCGACGTGCATCTTGACGGGCAAGTAGCAAGTCCTACTGAATACCAAGATAGATTTCTTTCTCCCGTTAGTGAGCGGGTTATATGTCTTATGTGGTTACTGGAAGATGAGATCATAAGTATTTGGCCAAATCATTGGAGCTAGCTATATTAGATACATGAGAGCTCGACGATCTCGATTTGCATTAACGCATGCATAGCATCAAGTACAGATAGGGTTTGACTGACCGTGACCCTATAACTTGATCGGGACATTTGAAAGAAGGGTTTATATGTATACTGGTATTCACGACATAATGGTTCTTGAATGATCCCATCATTCGTTCTCAGTTGGGTACAATGTATTCCGCCAGGCTGGCTAGGTAGTGCTATTACTCTTTGGTTCCTCCCATTGTTGACTGAGACGGGCCTACCGAGTCGCGCATTAGGATTGACGATGGAATGAATCAAGCTTAATTCTCTCATTATGAATATTAGATATTGGATATCTAAATTTGGGACATTGGATGTTTAAATTGATTTATTGGATAAATTAATTTACGGCCTAATGAATTAAATAAATTACTGGGTGATTAATTTAATTCATGGATATAATTATTTCTTGGAGAAATTAATTATGTCATAATGTATTTGATATGATAAAATTAATTGGATTAATTAATCGATATAAATACATCGGAACGGAATCAGAGTTTATCTGTTTGGACTTACGGGAGTCCAAAATGAATCAAACTCGTCCGATTTCTACATGGGCCACCCCCCATTTCCAGCCACCTTCCTTTTGGACTCTTGTCTCCATTCTTTAATGGATGATAATTGTATAGGTGGGGTTGATTCTCATTAGCATGAGTTGTTACATGTGGGCAGTTGAATAAAAAGGAAAAAGAAGACAATCACTCTAAAGCTATTTGATTCCAATGTGAGAGAGAGAGAGAGAGAGAGAGAAAAAAAAAAATTTCTCAAAGTCTTCATCATCTTCTCCAAGTCTTTTTCCATTTTTCTTCACAAGTTCTTGATTTTTCTTGGAGGAAAATTGAGAAATAAAAGAGAGGTTGTGAGTTATACACTTAGAGTGTTATAATTTCATATTGGAAGCTTCATCACTTAGCTCTAGCCATATCCTCGGAGGATAGCAAGGTGATCATCGTTCCGGTCATTTCTCCGGCGGGTGGCAAGTAGAGACGCGGTGCTTTCGGCATTGGATCATTTAAGAGCTTGGAGCGGATTGAATTGCAGGGAGATCGCCTAAAGCTTGGGGAATGCCTCGAGAGAAGATTACCATTCAATCAACGGACTATAAGGGTGAGTTTCTTTCATCTCTTGTGTGTTCGTTTATATATTCGTATATATGTAGCTCGATCGATCCTCGTAGGGATTCGGATCGAATTAATTTTCGTTGTACCGCTTCCGCTGGGCCTTCATTTTAGGCACCGAATCCCAACAATTCATGCTTTCTTGCGTGTGCTATCGATGCATGTATAACGTACGTTAAACCTTAGTGTTAACATACGTTATTATCCTCAGCATTTTGGGCAGAAGCTTCCTGCAAGTTTCTGCCTAACCCTTATGTACGTTAGCATATGAGTATTACGTACGTAAAAGGCTTAACTTACGTTAACCTCACCATGCTAACATACGTAATGAGCAGTCAGGTATTTAAAACCTGAATAGGTCAGTCGCGTCATTTTTTCTTTTTCTTCTTACCCTTGTCCGCGACTTGAGTTCTTCGGAGGGTTTTGGAGCGATTCGTACATAGCAGTCCGTAGAGCTCCTCTATAGATCGATTGTTGTGTTCCAAACGAAGTTTATCATCATCTTAATCATCTTTCTCCATCCAAATCCAAGGTATTTTAGCTTAGAACCCTAAGTTTGTTCATTTTGGGGGATATTCGGTATTTGTATATTTAGACTCGAATTGTTCGTTTGTGTTGCTATATTTCCTATCAATTATTGTTATTGAGTGATTCCCAATCCATTTCCGTCATGTTTAATCCGTGTATAGTTGATTCGGGGTGGTTTTGTGAAAACCCTCGCCCGTATTCCGGTACAAGTATTCAAGACATACAAAATATACCACGCAAATATCATTTATAATAAAATAACGACAAACCATGAAAGAAGTTCCCGAGAGGTTTTCAATGTTTAAAGTACAACTCAATTCCTTGAAAGTAATTTATCAGTTCGGAAGTTTTAAAAAATCACATAAAGTCTTTTGGGACTTCAAGTCCAAGACTATAAACCTTTTTCAAGAACAATAGGGTCTCGGCCCAAATCTCGTTTTATGTAACAACTATTTTTATAAATTGGAAATCTTTCTGGACCTCCCGTCCTTAGTTACAAAACCATTTCATGACAATTGGGTCTCGGTCCAAAGTAATTTTCCGCAAAACAACCTTTACACAATCATTAGGGTCTCAACCTAAATTTTCTTCGAACCACCATGCACGGCAACAGTAACAAAGCCCGCATTCTGACACCAAAACGTTACCACCAAAGAACAAAACACATGCAACACATATTCTAGTGCCATTCTAGCATTCGAATTGCTAACTCCTTAAATGGGGGAAATGCATTTCATGCATTTCAGGTGCATTTTTATCGAGGGAGCAATCACAAGGTCGGCATGGAGGATGATGGACCGCGATAATAATGAAGAGTTAAGAGTTCAGTTAATGTCGGTGAATTGTCGAGTTAAATTCTGTCATCCGTTATATTATATTTTGACCCCTGCATGGGTATGTACAATAATGAGTTTATTTTGGGATTAATTTAGTCGTGAGACCTCATCTGTTAGTGTAATTTAATATTTGACCTTATCGGTCCGTGTTAGTATGTAGTTTGACCTCGGCCGATCAAACGTTATTCGTATCGTGGTGGTTAGCCTGGTAGATCCTTGCAGAAAAAGGGTCTGTAATGCCCAGATAATTATTGTGTATTTTACCTGTATTCGAACTTGTAACATTTGATTATGTGGTATTATTAATCGAAGTGTGGTTTCCCATACTCGAATTCCTACGTTTTCGAGTTTCTAACAAATTCATGCATGCGTGCATCTGCACGTCATAACGTACGCTAGACTTTGAGCATAACGTATGCTAAGTGTTGAATATAACGTATGTTATAGTTGTAGCGTAGCGTACGTAAGCTTCAGTCAGAGGCAGATCAGATAAGGTCGGCATGTGGGGGCCAGGGTGAGATTCGCCGAAATTGCCCCACGTGAACCTGGACGGCTTTTCAATAAAGCAGGTCAACGAGGCTTAACGTACGTTAGACATGGGTATTAGCGTGCGCTATGTACATGGTTTTACATATGTAAAAGCTTTGGATAACATACGTACGAGAAGCCAGAATTGAGGCAGTGAGCTATTGCCGGACGTTAACGTACGCTAAGGATTGAGAATAGCATGCGCTAAGGCCATAACGTACGTAAGGGTTTGTTGTTAACGTACGTAATGTTTAAAATTCTATTTATAGACCTCAACCTCCATTTCATTTCCTCCTCACTCCTTGGCCTATTTTGTAACCTGAGAACTCCCCAGCACCATAAATCTCTCATATCATCATCTCAGCTCGAATTAGAGGATCGTAGACCCTTGTGGATTGGTGTTCAAGCTTCTGGTGTTGAGTTTCACCAAGTATTCGTTGTTCTTCTTTATATTGAGGTATGTTGATCCTTCACCAACTAGATTACATGTTTTTGATGATGTTTTGAACTTGTTTCTAATATTACCAGGTTCGTTATTATCATGAGGAGTCGAACACCATGTTTTTAGAAGAATATATTCGGTTATACTTTGGTTCTCCTTTGTTGTTAAGAGTATTAATCGAACCTTGTTGGGATAGAACCTTATAATGTAGTGTCCTGAGTTTGTTATGAATTATGAGCATGATTCTAGTGAGTTTTATGAGATTACTAAGATATTTCACCGAGAATAATACATGTTTTGATAGAGGTGTTCGTTTTATCAAACTTCTTCATATTCATGTTTGAAATGAACCGACTATATCGATAGAATCAAACTTGGAACACCGTAGTATCGTTCCCTTGCAAAGTACGATTGGTATGCTTGTTTCTTGATTCACACCTTTGTTATGAAGTGTAAGATTAGCCGAACCATTCATTTATTGGAATTAGAAATCAAGATTGAAGTTTAGATTGTGGTGACTTGTATATCCATTAATCCGTAGATCTCGACATTTCACCTCCAATATAGTCATTCGATTCATATGAAGTATGTCATTTTTCTGGATTAGCTTTCATCGAGTAGATAAACCGTGAACCGGCCTTACGATAATGTTAACTCGGATATGACTTAGGACGTTCGGTGCTCGTACGTTAGTTTTGAGAAGTATGTTGAATCCCTTGTTATTTCTTTTGAACAAGGTCCGAGCCTTGCAAGGTGATTGATCGAGGGGCGGCGACCTTCAGGCGGGTTGACAGTCATTGGAGTATTTAATTCTTGCCATCTTTAAGGCAAGTATCGTAATTTGACTATTGGTTTAATTTTGATAATTTTGATCATGCATATTGTTATTCATGTTGTTGAACATGAGATCATTCAAGTTGAATTGTTATGATGTCGATCAGGTTATTGATTCATATGTTGTTCATGTTGATGGATATATCGATTTGCATATGTGCATGCATAGTTGTATTGTATATGTTGTATTGATCTGAAGGGATCGTGTGATCTATGCTGAGGGCGCTGGATCAGTTGTCCACCTCGTGTTGGTCCGACGGGATCATCTTGGGATCTATGCTGAGGGCGCTGGATCATTGGACGGGTTTTCCACCTCGTGTTGTGTTAGGCGTATTTTTATACGCTTATTTATCATTATTTTATAGTATTTTGGAGAGTGAAATCGTCTAAATGAGCTTTTAATGCCTTAATTTTGTATGATTGACAGGAAATTGAAATCTGGAAGCTAAAACGAGGCAAAACGGGTGAAAACGGCAAATCTGGACTCTGAGTCGCGGCACAAGGAAGCTGAGCCGCGGCACAGGAAGACACCAGCCGAAGGCAGAGTAACCTGTACTCTGTGCCGCGGCACAGCCCAGGTGAGCCGCGGCACAGAAGAAATTGATGACGCCCAGGCATTCAGCTGAAGGCCGTGTGCCGCGGCATAGGTTTAGTGAGCCGCGGCACACTTGGCGGTTTTTGTATGCCCGCGCGGATTTTGGAGTTTGGCTTGATTTTCGGCCAGACTAATACAGACGCGATTTGGAGGATATGTTGATCTATAAATAGGGTTTAAGACCCTATTTAATCATCTTGGGATCTTTAATCTTTGAGAGCTTAAGCTTGGAGACGGCAGAAGAAGAGGGAAGCAGAAGACTTCAAGGGCAGAGGGCGGAAGCTGAAGAACGGAGGAATCCGAGCTTCATCTGCGTTTGAATTTTATGCTTTCATTTATTTATTCTGTATTTTCGATTAGTAGTATGTCAGGCTAAAGCCCTAATCTAGGGTTTTTATGAAACCTTTGTTTTCATGAATTGATTGAGATTATCCAATTTATTACCTTTTTATTGAGTTTTCCCAATTATGTTTAATGCTTGCAATTATATGGCCAATAGTTGTATTGATTTAATCATTCACTTCGAATCGGGAGAGGAGATTTGGTGAGGAACTATTGGTGAGGACCGTTTTATTCTGTGAGATAGGAATATACTCATAGGAACTACGTGGCCCTTAGGAGATTTTATGCTTTTCGCCTATTGACGAATTAATTCACCTAGGGATAGAGTGCGTTATTCGCCTTTAGATAAATCTATTGACCTCGGGAGAGGCGGTAGAATATATTAGCAATCTTCGCCTTCAATAAATTGGGAAAATTATTTATTACGGATAATCGAGAGTAAATTCGGATAAACTAAGGTGGATTCAGAACCCTAGACGTATTCATCATTTGATTTATTTTATTCAAGCGATCGTTTTATACTAGTCTTTTAGTAATTCTTCTAGTTATTAATTACAAAATCCCAAATTCGATTGTTCAGATAAAATTGGAATACACAAAAATCGATAGTTAGAAATTAAATCCTCGTGGGAACGATACTCTACTTATCACTTTATTACTTGTAAACGATGACGTGCACTTGCGTGTAAAGAAAATCGCAACAAGTTTTTGGCGCCGTTGCCGGCGATTTTAATTTTCTAATATCGATTTAAGTATTTCCAGTCTTAATTTGAACGTTTTATTTTTATTTTTGTGTATTTAATTTCGTTTATTTGTTTTTCCTTTCAGGACCTTTCGTGTAGTGCATGAGAAGACTCGGTAACGAAGGCCTACTACCTTTGGATACCGAGCTCGAGCGCACTCTAAGAAGGAACAAAAAGGAGAAAAGAGAGTTGCAGACAACGGTCAACATGGCCGAGAATATCGAAGTCCAAGGAGGAGATAACCAAGTGCGGCAAGTTCAACCGGAACTAGCTCTTCGAGATTATGCCATGCCGCACAATGCTAATTTTTCGGGAATTCGGCGTCCCACTATCCAAGCTAATAATTTTGAGATCAAGGCCGCTATTATTCAGATGGTGCAGGCGAGCTAATTCTGTGGACTGCCGAATGACGACCCGAATACCCATATTGCTTCTTTCCTTGAGATATGCGACACGTTCAAGACTAATGGTGTCACCGACGATGCCATCCGATTGAGGCTTTTCCCTTTCTCTTTGAGGGATAAAGCAAAGTTTTGGTTAAATTCCTTACCGCCGGGGTCGATTACAACATGGGAGAGGTTAGCGCAAGCCTTCCTTGCCAAATTTTTCCCACCAGCTAAGACGGCAAGGTTGAGAAACGAAATAACCACCTTTGGTCAGTACGATATGGAATCGCTCCACGAGGCATGGGAGCGATATAAAGATTTGCTACGAAGATGCCCTCATCACGGCATTCCTGATTGGCTTCAGCTTCATACGTTCTATAATGGTTTGAGTGCTTCTACACGCACCCTCGTGGATGCAGCCTCTGGTGGGGCCTTCATGGGAAAATCTATGGCCGAAGCACACGTGCTTTTAGAAGATATGGCCGCAAACGCATACCAATGGCCATCGGAAAGATTGACACCAAAGAGAGTCATGGAAGTTTCAAGCAATGATCCGATTTCCACCTTGTCAGCTCAAGTCGCCGCTTTGACACAACAGCTCCAGGCATTTTCGCACGCACCAGCCCCCGTTACCATAGAGACATGCAATTGGTGTAACGGATCACACCCGAGCGCGGAGTGTCAAGTTAGAAACCCGTTCGAGCAAAATCAGATGGAGCAGGCTCAATTTGTGGGAAGTGGGAATCGGCCGAATAACCCGTACTCCAATACTTATAATCCGGGGTGGCGCAATCATCCTAACTTTTCATGGAGAAACGGACAGAACTCGCACCAGCCCCCGTTCGCCCAGAATCAACAGCAGCCCCCTCCCGCTCCCAAAGTGTCTCTCGAGGAAGCACTTGCAAAATTGGCGGCAAATACGAGTCAATTTATGACCCGTACGGAAGCTACATTACAAAATCATTCTGCTTCCATTCGGAACTTGGAGGTCCAGCTGGGCCAAATTGCTAATGTGTTGACAGCTCGTCCGGAGGGAGTATTGCCGAGTACAACAGAGACAAATCCTAGAGAGAGTCTAAACGCAATCAGCTTAAGAAGTGGGAAAGAGGTGCTGGATCAGCCCGAGTGGTGTGAAAAGAAGAATGAAATTGAGGAAGAGAAGGATTTAAAGCAAGAGGAGTCGAAGAATTTGAAGCCGGACAACTCGAAGACATGTGTGTCCCCCGTTCCGTTTCCGTAGAGATTACAGCAAAGAAGGGCGGACAAACAATTTTCTAAGTTCCTTGATATGTTTAAAAAGCTTCACATAAACATTCCGTTCGCCGACGCATTGGAACAGATGCCGAGTTACGTCAAGTTCATGAAAGAGATATTATCGAAGAAAAGAAAGCTTGAGGAGTTTGAAACGGTCGCCTTGACAGAGGAGTGCAGTGCAATTCTTCAAAAGAAGCTCCCACCTAAATTGAAAGATCCGGGAAGCTTCAACATACCGTGCACCATGGGGAATCTTTCGTTTAATAAGGCACTATGCGATCTTGGTGCGAGTATCAACCTCATGCCTCTATCGATTTTCAAAAAGCTGGATATTGGGGAAGCCAAGCCAACAACAGTCTCCTTACAATTGGCGGATCGATAGATAAAGTATCCGAGGGGAGTGATCGAGGATGTATTAGTTAAGGTTGACAAGTTCATCTTTCCGGCCGATTTCATCGTACTCGGCATGGAGGAAGATGAAAATATTCCAATCATCTTGGGACGACCATTTTTAGCGACTGGCCGAACCCTTATAGACGTGGAAAAAGGGGAGTTAACTCTGAGGGTCCAAGACGAGCAAGTTACTTTTCAAGTATTCAAATCGTTTCCATGTCCCGGAAGTATTGATAAAAGGTCACTAAGTGAAAGTGTAAATGCCGTTGAAAGAGGAAAGCACCGAAAACATCGGCGGTGGGAAAATTCAGATTTTGTGTTAAATGGTCCAAGTCTTAAGAAGGATGTAGACCGAGTGGCGTTCCTCGAGCATGAGGAAAAATCTGCTGCAGTCTTGAGTGCGTTTGTGAAGGAGGAGAGTGAGCCGGAAGCCAAGCGGACAATTAGTCATGGAAAAACCGGGTGTTTCGGGAAGTTATTCACGTCGAAACCTTTTCGCAAACAACATTTAATGACCGAACCGAAAGTCTAATCGCTAATGACCAATGGTCATAATTTTAACAAAAATATGAACGGTTCGATGAACGGGGCGGAAACCAAATGGAGTTTGCGAAAAGCGAACTAACGTTGTCCAATAGGTCCGGCTGAAGACTATAAACTTAGCGCTTCTCGGGAGGCAACCCGAGTTCGTAGTTGTAGATTTTTTTGCGTTTCTTCATTTTTCTTGCATTCGTGATTCTTATTTTTCATCATTTTTGTGCTTCACTTTGCTTCTGCCTCTCACTTTTAACGTGTTTTTCTCAAAATTTTGTGCAGAAAAGTCCCAGGGAAGAAACTGAAGTATGAGCCGCGGCACAGGTATTGTGAGCCGCGGAACACATCAATCGCAAGGGGAGGCTAAACCAACTGTACCCTGTGCCGCGGCACGGAATAAATGAGTCGCGGCACACTTGAGCATTGAGCCGCGGCACACGAAATCTGTGCCGCGGCACATGACAAAACGAGAACACAGGTAAAAGGGACTGTACCCTGTGCCGCGACTCACTTTAACTGTGCCGCGGCACACTATGCGGAATCTGAAAGGCCAGGTAGCATATAACACGCACTCGGCCGGCATTTCCAGGTACGCCTTCCTTCTCCTTCTCCTTCCCTCCCCAGCGCGCGACCGGCCGAAGTCTTCTTCTATTTTTTTTCTGTGATTTCTTCTTGCAATCTTCACAAAACCAAAAAGGTACGTTCAAACCTTTAATCTCTACTTGTTTATGGTTTAGATTTGAAGTTTTTTATGCTTTGAATGGATTGAACATGCTATTTTTCCTTCAAAAAGTTTTAGGATTGTTAGAGAATGACATGGTAGTTTTATCGAATTTTCATGGTTAAATCGGAATATCAATAAGTTGAATGTGTTGAGTTGATGATGATTGAATTATGTTTCGATTTTTGAGGGTTGAATCGAGCTATAACTATGTTTATTCTTTAAGTAAACTTGTGCCCTCAAGGTGTTTGATAAATTGCCTAAATGAAAAATTTTCTTTGGAAAAGCAATCGTTTGAATTTTCGTGCAACGTATACGTTTTGAATTTATAGCAAGCCCAACCCTTACATCCAGGTTAAACGTTTAAGTCCAATTTCATCCTTCTCTCACGTATGCGCTATTTTCTTAAATTCGGAATTTCTGGCTGGACATCCTTAGCCGAGCATAGATCATTGTTATTATTTTTGCGTGAATAAACCCCCGTGTTGTACTTTTCAGGACTGATTATGGCGCGAACAAAGAAGCTGAGCAAGCGAGCTAGGACCGAGTCATCCCCTACTCGAGGGGAGACCTCTCATGGTTGGGCCGATGCGGAGGGGCACCAATTTTCGGACCCTGAAATTCACAAGATATTCAATGAAAAGATCCGGCCACGACCACTTATTCCAGAGAGGGGTTTTACTCCAGCTCCTCAGGACGGGGAATTGCTCACTATGATTGATGAGATGGGGTGGGCCAGATTTGCCGCACCTCCCGAGCCAGCGGTTATCTCGATCGTGCAGGAGTTTTACGCCAGTGCACTGCTGAAGCACATTCGGGCAGGGCATACGTTGCCGTCTTTAGAGTCTCGGACTCAGGTCGACGTCCGAGGGGTTACAGTTGATTTCTCCACGGCTGCTATTCGGAGGCTTTTTGGGTTTTCGGTGGTTGACGAGTCAGCCTATGACCGAGTGATGACCAACCTCACTAAGGAGGCCCTGCTTGAGACCATTGCACAGCCCGGTACCGACTGGGAGCAGCGAGCACAGGGTTCTTCCACTTTTCACTTCAGGAGCTCGCGCCTCAGCCGGCTCGGGCGTGCCTGGCTTTATTTTATCTGCGCACGCATTGACCCCACCTCCCAGATCCGTACAGTCTTTCTCTCCCGCGCCCGGACACTTTTTGCTATCACTTCCGGGCTGCGTTTCGATGTGGCCCCCATCCTTGTCCGATCTATCTTCCAGTGTATCCAGGGGGGGCCAAGACGGGGTTGAAGCACCCCTCCCTCATCTGCGCTTTATGCCGGCAGTCGGGGCTGACGTGGTCAGACGACGAGCCGATGCTTGCCCCCCAGGCCCCGATCGACCACCGCATCATATCGCACTTTGACCAGTGGGGAGGAGCGCCAGCGCACGCTCGGGGGAGAGAATTTCTGCTAGAGGAGGCCCACGAGGGATCCCCCGAGCCGCTTTTGTTGACACATGGAGATGCTGGCCCGCCACCCGACAGAGCGAGGTTGCAGGAGTTGTTTGATGGGCTGAGGGAGGATTTGAGGAGACAGAGAGAGGAGCAGAGAGAGGATCTGAGGAGAGAGAGAGAGGAGCTGAGAGAGGAGACGAGGAGAGAGAGAGATGAGATGAGGAGAGAGAGAGAGAGCTTGATGGCTGCCATGCAGGAGGAGCAGCGGGCGGAGCGGGAGAGCGTTGTTGCTGCCGTCAGAGCCGAGATGCGAGAGCAGGCCCGCCGGGCCAGCCGACGAGAGGCGAGGCGTCTTGCTGCGAGGGATGCTTATCATCAGGAGCACATCGCCACATGGACGGCCCATATCATGCATCCCGACGGGCCATTTATTGCGCCCGCCCGGCCAGCCACACCACCCTCCTCACCGGACGATGCCGGCACCAGCTCCTGAGCAGACTGGAGGGGAGTACTTGACCTTTTACTTTTATTGCATATCATTTTTGTCCATTGAGGTCAATGTACGTCCTAAGTTTGGGGGGGATTTACTTTCAGTTTCTACATTCATTGATGTACTTTATTTTATTGTTGTACGTTATTTCGTTGCACTTTTCATTACTTTGCGTAAAAAAATTTTTAGATAGCCTTGCTTGTCTTAGTTTTTCGTTATTCGTGAATTTTTCGTGCTTCTATTTGTGTGATACTGATGTTACGACACTGTTTTTCTCTCTGAAGAAACGGTCGAGTTTTAGTCGAGTTGTAGTCGATTATTTCGCTCGCTTAGTATTCATTTAGGTCCGAAATTTTTCGTGATTGTAGAGGTCTTGGCAGATAAGAGACGATACATACTTGTTTTAAAATCACCGTCAATACGTTTGGTTACATCTTCCGGATAGTGAGTCGTACTGTTTCTTTAGTCGTGTTGGCACTTAGATTGAGTTTAGAGTCGGTCAGTTTTTCCCTAAAGTCGAGATAATGTGTTCTATGAAGGGAAGTCTAGTAACCGGGGGTATTCGCGTGACCCGTTGTTTACTCTCGCGTAAAGCAGCGACCCGATTAGACTAGTGATTTAGTTATTTCACATGTGCCAATGATAGAGAGCCTAGTAACCGGGGGTATTCGCGTAACCCGCTGTTTACTCTCGCGTAAAACGGCGACCTGGATTCGGACATGCGGAAATTTTGTATTCGAGTTGTTTCTCCGCTGTAGACGGGAACTTAGTAACTAGAAGCATCCATGTGCCCCATGAGTGTCTTTTACGTCAAACGGTTTTCCAATACATGAGAATGGAGTTTCCACCCTAGGATTATCCCGATGAAACATCCCGAGATCCTAACCTAGTGGTCAACTCGAATCAAATTCTTGAGCAATATATATAAGGGAATACTGTCCGAGGTTTAATTGTTATGAAACTCGTGAAAATTGTGCCTTTCGACTGTGGAACGGGACGAACTAGCTTGGTTGTGTTAGCCTTTCATATTGACGGTCGATTTGACTCATGTTTTGTTAATCTTTGAGCTGGATTTTCTTCATGAACGAGTGATTAGGACTGAATTTGATTACTTTGCGGAATCATTATTCTGAGTGCAGCTCGCTTTTATGACACTCGTATTATTTAAAGAGAATTACAGGATAGTATTGATTAGGTTGAACACTATGAGTTGCACGATGATTCACGACATTCTTTTATTGAATTTAATTCTTTTTGCTTGAGGACAAGCAAAGGCTTAAGTTTGGGGGTATTTGTTAGGCGTATTTTTATACGCTTATTTATCATTATTTTATAGTATTTTGGAGAGTGAAATCGTCTAAATGAGCTTTTAATGCCTTAATTTTGTATGATTGACAGGAAATTGAAATCCGGAAGCTAAAACGAGGCAAAACGGGCGAAAACGGCAAATTTGGACTCTGAGCCGCGGCACAAGGAAGCTGAGCCGCGGCACAGGAAGACACCAGCCGAAGGCAGAGTAACCTGTACTATGTGCCGCGGCACAGCCCAGGTGAGCCGTGGCACAGAAGAAATTGATGACGCCCAGGCATTCAGCTGAAGGCCGTGTGCCGCGGCACAGGTTTAGTGAGCCGCGGCACACTTGGCGGTTTTTGTATGCCCGCGCGGATTTTGAGCTGTTTCGAAGCCAGTTTTCGACCGGCTAATACGAACGCGATTTGGAGGATATGTTGAGCTATAAATAGGGTTTAAGACCCTAATTAAATCATCTTGGGATCTTTAATCTTTGAGAGCTTAAGCTTGGAGATGGCAGAAGAAGAGGGAAGCAGAAGACTTCAAGGGCAGAGGGCGGAAGCTGAAGAACGGAGGAATCCGAGCTTCATCTGCGTTTGAATTTTATGCTTTCATTTATTTATTCTGTATTTTCGATTAGTAGTATGTCAGGCTAAAGCCCTAATCTAGGGTTTTGATGAAACCTTTGTTTTGACGAATTGATTGAGATTATCCAATTTATTACCTTTTTATTGAGTTTTCCCAATTATGTTTAATGCTTGCAATTATCTGGCCAATAGTTGTATTGATTTAATCATTCACTTCGAATCGGGAGAGGAGATTTGGTGAGGAACTATTGGTGAGGACCGTTTTATTCTGTGAGATAGGAATATACTCATAGGAACTACGTGGCCTTTAGGAGATTTTATGCTTTTCGCCTATTGACGAATTAATTCACCTAGGGATAGAGTGCGTTATTCTCCTTTAGATAAATCTATTGACCTCGGGAGAGGCGGTAGAATATATTAGCAATCTCCGCCTTCAATAAATTGGGAAAATTATTTATTACGGATAATCGAGAGTAAATTCGGATAAACTAAGGTGGATTCAGAACCCTAGATGTATTCATCATTTGATTTATTTTATTCAAGCCATCGTTTTATACTAGTCTTTTAGTAATTCTTCTAGTTATTAATTACAAAATCCCAAATTCGATTGTTCAGATAAAATTGGAATACACAAAAATCGGTAGTTAGAAATTAAATCCTCGTGGGAACGATACTCTACTTATCACTTTATTACTTGTAAACGATGACGTGCACTTGCGTGTAAAGAAAATCGCAACATGTTGGTCCGACGGGATCATCTTGGGATCTATGCTGAGGGCGCTGGATCATTGGATTACCCTGTGTTGTGTTGATGGAATCATGTGGATTCACATCGTTGGATTCCGGTAGAGAAAGTCCGCATTTGTATTTTGCTATGCATCGTTGTTGCATATCTGATTTTGTATATTATGATACTTGTACTAGCATCGTTTTGCTAACTCCTGTGGGGGTGGACATTTGTTTTGATGTTCAGGTAGTCGAGGAGCGGAAAAGTAACCACAGTACCGACATGATAACGAGGGGGCTCAATGATTTTATCTGTTGTATTGTTCTGTTATTCTGGTTTGGTTTGTAGTACTCGAGTACGTGTGTTCCTTTTGATGATTTGTGAAGTCTGTAATAAATAGATTGTTTTGGGATGATTAGATTGGTCGTTAAATTACTCAACTATTAATGATATTTTTGTGTTGTTCAGCATTTGTTTTAATTTAGCCTTGTAAATTCTTATTTTAAGGGTTTACGGCGCTGTAATTATTTCGAATATCTCAGGGTGTTACAGAATATGGTATCGGAGCTAAGATTCATGGATATCTTGGCAGTTGGGTATAGTTGGGTCTGTTTATGTCATTTGATTTATCGGTCGCGTATAACATCACTATACAGCCAGCTTCGTCATGTGGACCGTGGTTGTAAATTTCCTAATCTCATATACTACCATTTTAATTATTTCGTGTTTTGTGGATATTGATGAATTTTAGAAGGTTTTGCTCTCGGTATTTAGTATTTGTGTTTACAGTAGGTTGAGAGGAGGTCGTGGACGCGGACGTGGTAATGCGAGATAGGAAGATTTGTCGTCTACCCCGGATTTGTCGGCTAATCGAGCTAATTCACATTCTGACGGACAACAGGAATCTGTAAATAATGACCGAGCACGAACTGTGGAGGAAGATGCAAATCCTAACATGCCAGGAGTGCTTCAACAAGTGGTCACTCAGATGACCCAATTTGCTCAGGTGGTTGACCGCAGGCAAGCGACGATGGGTCAACAGCATAACGAAGACAATCAGGGAGACAAGTTGCTTTCAGAAGTGGACAAACTACACCCACCGAAGTTTGATGGTTCCTCAGAGATGCCTACATGGGACCACTGGCTGAAAGAATTAGAGAATATATTTGCGGGAATTAATTGTCCCGATGCGAAAAGTTCCGATTGCTCAGTGTTTTCTAATTTGGGAAGCTTTCGACTGGTGGGAAGCCATTCGACCTGAGGATCATACTGCTGACTGGACTAAATTCAAATTAATGATGGAAGCACAATATTGTCCTCGTCCAGTTAGAGAGGCTAGAGTCCGAGAGTCTTTCTCGCTGCAGAATCTGGAGGCATCTGTGACAGATATGATTAAGACTTTTAATCACCGGATGACCTTTGTGCAGCATCTGGTCCGAACCGAGGCAGAGAAGATTTTTCACTTCGACATGCGAATGAATCCGGAGATCCAACAATATATGTCGGGATTTGAATGTACTACTCTTCGACAGTATCAGGAAAAGGCCTTGGCTTACGAAATGAAAGAGACAGCAGTGGAGAAATTTGCCGAATCAAAGAAGCAAAAAGTATCTGGCAACTTCACTGAGAACAAGAGTAGTGGGCCCCACAAGGGCCAGTCCTCTTCCATTCATCCAATAGGCCTCCATATCCTCCTCGAGGTGGAAAGAAGTTCAGAACGGCATCAACGATTACCAATGCAGCGAAGAAGTGTTATAACTGTGGACGCCCAGGACATGTTCGACGTGATTGCTCCGCTCCTTATGCACCCTGTTTTGAATGTGGGCAAGAGGGGCATCGAGCGACTTTTTGCAGAAATGTGACTAGATCATTTGGAGCTCACACTTCAGCACAAGTTCTGAAAGAGACGAGTGTGAACCTAACACAACAGAGTGGTCTTCAACAACAGAATTTCGGGAAAAGAGAGACATCCAGTGCTGGGTCTGTTCCTCCACGCCTTTATGTGATGAAGAGGTCAGATGATCAGAACACTGTTGTTGCATCAGGTACAATTCAGATTCTTTTGCAACCAGTTAGTGTTTTATTCGATTTAGGAGCTACGCATTCTTTCATATCATTGACTGTGTTAATCGTTTGAAAATTTCGTGTTTGCATGATTGTGAACCTTATGTTGGGTCGCTGATGTTCAATCTTAACCTGTTGACAAGTTAAACACTTCAAGACGTATTCTGCTACGTCTTTCTTCATATTTCCCCACCAGAAATTCTGCTTTAGATCCTTATACATCTTAGTGCTGCCCGGATGAATAGAATAGGGAACGCTGTGAGCTTCCTTCATGATCGTCTCTTTCAAAGCATCATCATCGGGGACGCAAAGTCGTCTGGAACCTCAGAACTCCATCATCATATATTACAAATCCCGGGGCCTTCCCCTTGTCTACTTCATCACGTAACCGAATAATCAGAGAATCATCCAACTGCTTAGATTTGATTTCTTCGATTAATGACGAAGTTAATTCCATCACACACAGTTGCCCTTGGACTCCTTGCGACCAAACTTCAATTCCTTCGCGAATCAATTCTCGTTGAATGATGGACTGGGACATAAGTGCTTCTAATATTCGAATAGAAGCAGGTTTACGGCTCAGTGCATCAGCTACCACGTTCGCTTTGCCTGGATGATAGAGAATTTCTAGGTCGTAATCTTTGATCAATTCCAGCCATCTCCTTTGTCTCATGTTTAATTCCTTCTGACTTAAATAAACTTGAGACGCTTGTGATCTGTGAAGATCTGACAATGGGTGCCGTACAAATAATGTCGCCAAATCTTCAGGGAAAAGACAATGGCTGCTAACTCTAAATCGTGTGTCGGGTAGTTAACATCATACGGTTTCAACTTTCGAGAGGCATAGGCAATCACATTATCCTTATGCATCAACACGCAACCCAGACCCTGATTTGAAGCATTGCGGAAAACCACGAAGCCATCAGTTCCATCTGGTAGTGCTAATATTGGTGCCGTTGTCAGTCTTCTCTTAAGTTCATCAAAACTAGTCTGACATTTCTCGTCCCACTCGAATTTCTGAGCCTTCTGCAACAGCTGAGTAAGTGGACGAGCAATTTTGGAAAATTCGTCCACAAAATGGCGATAATACCCAGCAAGTCCTAAGAAACTTCGGACCTCCTTCACGTTCTTAGGAGATTCCCACTCCAAGATTGCCTCAACTTTCTTCGGGTCCACCTGTACTCCGTCGGTTGCCCAAGGAATGTTACTTCCTTAATCCAGAACTCGTATTTGGAAAGTTTTGCATAAAGTTGTTCATTCTTCAAAGTATTCAAAACAATTCGCAAATGGTATACATACTCTTCTGGATCCTTCGAATAGATCTGTTCAATAAAAACAACCACGAATTATCCAAGTATTGTAGGAATACCCTATTCATCAATTGCATGAACACAGCAGGAGCATTAGTAAGTCCAAAAGGCATCACCACAAACTCATAGTGCCCGTACCGGGATCTGAAAGCGGATTTCAGTATATCAGATTCTTTAATCCTCAACTGATGGTATCCCGATCTCAAGTCGATCTTCGAGAATACCGTTTCCCCATGCAGTTGATCAAATAAATCATCGATCTAAGGCAATAGGTATTTATTCTTGATTGTCACCTTGTTAAGCTCCCTGTAATCAATACACAATCGGAGGGATCCGTCTTTCTTTCGAACAAAAAGAACGGGCGCACCCCAAGGAGAAACACTAGGTTGAATGTAACCCTTCTGTAACAATTCCTCAAGCTGTTGCTTTAACTCGTACATCTCGGTTGGCGCCATACGGTATGGTGCTCTGGAAATAGGTGTGGCTCCTGGTTCCAATTGGATATTAAACTCTACAGCTCTACGTGGAGGTAATCCAGGTAGTTAGTTAGGGAATACATCTGAGAATTTATTCACCACTGGAATAGATGAGAGCTCTACTCCTTCTTCCTTCTTCATGGCATAACACCAAAACTCGGTGCAACCCTGTTTCAACAATTTAATTGCTTTCATAGCTTTGATCACTTTCCCTGAGCTTCCTGGTCTCCATCCTTCGAATAAGTGTTCAGATCCGTCATCAGCAATAATTGAGATAACTCTCTTTTGATAATTCAAAATATCCCCACAACGACTGATCCAATCGTCTCCAAGAATTAAATTATCACCATGGATGTCGATCATAATAAGATTTGATGACCAATTTCTCGCTCCTATAGATATAGGAAAATCTCTAGTTTCTAAATTTCCCACAATTCTCTCTCCACTAGGCAAGGCGCTAATTACGAACTTCTAATTTCCCCTCTTTCGCCCCGCGAAAGAGTGCTCGGTGCCGTCCTCGGCTAACATGGTGATGATTCTCGTGCGGTAGTTCATAAT
This sequence comes from Orobanche coerulescens, assembly GCA_033398695.1. Classification (NCBI taxonomy): domain Eukaryota; kingdom Viridiplantae; phylum Streptophyta; class Magnoliopsida; order Lamiales; family Orobanchaceae; genus Orobanche; species Orobanche coerulescens. Next base: position 86,329,896 of record CM065802.1, on the reverse strand, counting down.
CGCACCATGCCGCTCGAGCCAATTATCCGCGAGAATCAAATCCTCACCCTCAATATCCACAACAATAAGATTAGGGATCCAAGCCCTCTCACAAATAACCACAGAACAGTCTCAGATCTCTCGATCACCAGCAATCCTATCACCACTAGGAAGTTTAACGATGAAAGGCTCACAAGATGACAAGCAGTCGAGATTCAAACAGCGCACACACTCCAGAGAGATGAAAGAATGCGTAGCACCATAATCGAAAAGCACACTGACAGGATGAGAATGAATATGAACGGTACCTATAGCCACGGTAGCCACTAGATCATCGGCCATCCTCATCTCATAAACACACGGATGAGCGGAGCCGACATTAGAATCTCCTCCTCTAGCGGGCTGGCCCCGACCTATTCCTCGGCTGGCACTCTGCGGAGGCGGCGGATCAAACGACCCCTGGTTCACACTCGGATCCTTATGTGCTGGAAAAGAAGCCTGGGCACCAAGAGTCTGCCCTAAGCGCTCACAAAAAGAAGCCTTGTGGACCGACTGACCACAAGTATGACAAGTTAACGATGGACGAGGACACTCCCAGATTCTATGGCCCGACTTACCACAGTTATAACATATGACATCACGAGTGGTTGCACTGGCGGTACCCCGAAAGCCCCCAGAAAAATGAGCCGAACCGCCCGCAAGAACATTAGCAGACTAAGACTTCTGCTGAACTCCGCCCTTTTGACCCGAAAAGGTACCGACGGATTTCTGTTTCTTACTTTCTCAAGCCGCCTCACTGGCCATCAAGGACATATCATAAGCAAGAGCTCTACTCTGATAGTCCTTTAAGGTGGTGCAGGCGAATCCACACATGTAATCACGAATCCCCGATTTCATTCGCCTCGAGAAGTGGAAGATCTTGTCGTCCATTTCCTTAACCTGGGCCTTTACGTAGCCCAATTCCTGATTGAAATCTGCAATGGCCTACGAAACTGGAATATCTCGAGGTTGAGCATCATAAAAATCATGAATCCGCGCCTAACGAGCCAGCCACAGACAGTACTCCACTTCCATAAGGTATTTAAACTCGGCCCAAGAAGCAACATGATCCTGAGACTCGGTAGCCTCCCACCAATCAGCAGCATCCCGAGTGAGAAAATTAGGGGTGGGCATGGGACGGGATGGGACGGGCCTGGGTTATCCCACGTCCCGTCCCGTGTTATAACAAGTAGGACGGGACAGGACGGGATTGGTGATTTCAAAATTTCATCCCGCGCGGGCCTTATCCCGGTTGGGATGGGACGGAACGGGATGGGTTTAGTCCCGCATAAAAAAGTTCAAAATATAAATTAGAAAAAAGTAAGAAAATCTATAATTTTATACATCTAAATTCGGGAAAAATATCCTACAAACTAATTTAATAGCCTAAATTAAACTTTTAAAATAACAATCATTAACATTGAATACAACATATCTATTTTTTTTTTGAAAATATCAGTTACTAACTTTATATCGATTAATTAGGTTTGTGTATAATTATAAAATATAGATAGTAAAAAATAAAAATAGTTTATTATTAAAAATTAATTACAAAAGGGTTACAAATAATAAAAATATATGGTTTTAAAAAGGGTTAAAAACTTAGCGGGACGGGACGGGCCTTACGGGCCTCAGATTTTTTGTCCCGTGTCCCGATGCCGTAGTTACTCTAATTGTCCCGTGTCCCGTGTCCCGTGCCTCAGATTTTTTGTCCCGTGTCCCGTGCAAAAATAAAACACGGCTAGACCCAAATAACTGACAAGCCTAGGTATCCGTAAACCTAGCTCCGATACCATTTTCTGTAACACCCCCAAGATATTCAGGGTATATTATAGCGCCGTGCAGCTGTATGGGTTGCCGGGTGAGATTTAATTATCAGACTGATAGAAGTTGATGGTTTAAACTTAGATAGTTCAACGAGCCATAGAAACTGTATGGGTTGAGGGTAAGTACACTAGGGGTAAAAGAAGATCGAATCATCCATTAGATAGGTTGGTGTTAAACACCACTTTATAAAGAATAATAGAATAGAAACTATATGGGTTGCTCTCTATTAAACTTTGTAAAGAAATCGATCACCACTATGAAGTCAACCATGATTTCTGGAGTCCACATGGAGTGTGAAACATCGTAAAATAGTGGGAGTCGAGTTTTGAATAAAAAAGTCCTTAAATTCTTTACCGGATCATAATTGAACTATCACTAATGAATCTCAAAATATTCTCTACAGTTAACAAACAGAAAATCTCTCAAAATGACAATGAACTCACTCACAATTCTACTTTAAAAGAACATTCTTACTAGACCCAACTTTGTGGACTGGATCCGCAATTTGAGGATAGTACTCAGTATGGAGATGTTGGGTTACGTCTTGAAGGCGGACATACCACCGGCTCCTGCACGGACCAGGGTTAGTCAGGAAGATGTTGATGCTCATGAGAAATGAGTTAAAGATGATATCAGGGTCCGAGGTTTCATGATGGCCTTAATGAACAACGAGCTTCAAAGGGCCCATGAAAATATACCCTCTGCAAGGGCGATTCTGGCACATATTGCTGAGCCCTATGGGAAACACAGCCGAACTGCTCGGTATGAGATATCACGTCCTCAAATGATATATTTGATCGAGAGATTGGAGGCTCTTGATTTTAGGATGCATGCTTCTCTCATCACTTCCTGACTCCTTCTCTCAGTTGGTAATGAACTTCAACTGTAATGAGATTGCTTGAAACTTACTGGGATAATGAACAAATTGAGTACAGCACAGTCTCAGATGAAGACTAGGCATAAGGAGGCCACTATTATAATTTCTTATGGGCCTTGGAGTCCAAGAATAACAAGAAAAATGACAAGAAGCAGTTCAAGCTCAAATGAGGTAGACAGAAAGAAAAGGGCAAGGCCTAATGGTTCTAAAGAGTAAGGGGGACAAGATGACATATGCTTGCCTAAGCTATGGTGAGCTAGGCCATTGGAGGAGGCACTGTCCAAAATTTGACCGCTACGCACCTTCAGGTATGGAAATACTAGTTTCGAAAATGAATTGTTCTGTAATCGTTTATTCTACTTCTTGGATACTTGACTCTGGTACAAGTTCTCACATATGTACAATAAATCAGGATCTGGAACGAAGTAGGAAGCTTGGATCTAGAGAAGTGATGGTGATAGTCGGCAGCAGGCATAATGTCGAGTCTACTGACATTAGATCACTTATGTTGTATTTAGAATCCAATTTTATTATCACTTTAGATGATGCCCAAGGGGCACAAAAATATTGTATCAATTTTGGTCATGGACTGTAAAGGATATCATTTCTTTATTGGAGATGGATCATGTCATATTTATTTTAGAAATAAATTAGTTGGTACAGCTACATTACTAAATGGTTTATACAATTTGAATCTAAAGAATAAAACCACTATGAACACTATAACTAAGAAGCGTGGTAGGGATAAAACAAACCAAGCACTTAAGTGGAATCTTAGACTTCTTAATATTTGTCAAACCTAAATTCATAAAATAGAGAAAGATGCACTTATGGATCTATTGGGATCGGATCTCTATCCAACTTTTGAATCATGCCTTCAAGGCAAAATTACTAAGTCACCCTTCATAGGGACTTTTGAAAGAGCTACTGAAAAACTTTGATTAATCCATACCCACGTGTGGCGCCCTTTTGAAGTGGCACGAGATGGATTTCAGTATATCATTACATTCACTAATGACCATACTGTAATATCCGCATTTTTTTCTTTTTCCTGTATTTTTTTTATTTTGGTGTATTTTTCGTTTTGAGTGACTATCTTATAATTGTTTTGATATTTAGAGAATATTTAACACTAGACTTTTTGTCATCCGAGCTTGTTTCGGGTTTGTTCTACTCAATTCTGTGTTTAATGTCTTTTCCGTCGCTTTTTGGTTCGATTCTCGTAATTGTTGTTTGAAACCGCCGTTTCGGGGTTGCCGTAAATCCATCCTATGTTATTGTGCATGTTGTGAGCTCTTGTTTGGTGTTTCGATCGTGTATCGTGTATTTCGGATGTTTTAGGCTGTTTTGTAATTTACCAAAGTTATGGGGTAATTACTATCGTTGTCGTTTTCCGAACCCTTGGGTAGTCGGAATCATGTTTTCTTTCAGTGCTTTAGTTATGACTCGAACTATTCGTGTGTGTGTGTCTTCTTTAGTCCGTTGTTTGGTGTCGGGTGCACGTTGTTTTCATCCGGGGGAGAATTCGTCGTTTTCCAACTTTGAATGCGGTCTGTACTACTGTCTGTGCTCGTTAGCGTATGCTAATTCCGTTGTGTAGCACACGCTAATTTCATTGAGTAGTGCGCGCTAACTTCGCCAGTAGCGCGCGCTAATGATTCGAGTACAGCAGTGGCAATAAGTTGTTTCTGCTCTCTGGACTAGCAGTTTAGTGCATGCTATGGTTGAGGCTTAGCGCATACTAGGTGTGTGGCAGTGCGCGCTAATTCGATATTCCAGTTGAGGCAGAATGTTTCTGGACTCTGGAGACGAACAGGTAGCGCACACTATAGCTCGACAGCGCGCGCTATCGGGGTGCTGTTAGCGTAGGTTATTTTTGGGTAGGGTCAGAACCGAAGGTTCTGGACTAGGTTTGGCTGGTTAGCACGCGCTAACCATAATCTATTAGCGCACGCTAAACCGTCTGGTTATATATACCCAAGAGTTGACCAGACGCATCCATTTTCTCACTTTTCTTCCTCCTCCGCGGTTGTGGAGGATCTAGATAATTTTTTGGCGAATTCCGGTTGATTCGAAGTCCTGTAACTTCAAGCTATCATCTTCCTTAAATCCTTGGTGTATATTAACAACATCTACTTGTGTTCTTCGTCTTCGATCCAAGTTAAACTCTTAGAACCGTATCTTTGGGTGAATTAGGGGTTTTTAAATTTTATGTCAAATTCATTCCGTATTGATGCTTAATCCATGATTTATGTGATTAATCTTAGTGGTATTCATGTTTTCCCCACAAGTTCATGATAAATTTCGTGGTACTTGCGAAATCGAGAGGGTTCGTGTGCGACCCGTCCTCGTTGTTGTTTTTGTACCAATTTACATGAATCGTAGGTAGGTTTTATGGTGTATTCCATTTTCGTACTTGTACAGAATTGGTTGTGATTGTATTCTTCGAATCGTTAGGTTCGTGGTTGTCGCTTCCTAGCAAGCGTAGTTGATTTTCCCATCCATTTCGTCGTTAATTTCTCAAGGCAGGTATTCTTGTGAAACCCTTATGCTTAACATGGAATGGTAATGTATATGTGTGTGATTTGTTCACTCCGGAAGGGTCCGACAGGGCCTCGGAGGAATCTGTGATTTCGCTCTTGATTCACGAGCTTGTTTGGATAGCCAGTCCAGGAGGGTCCATAGTGGCCTCGGATGGGACCAGTGGTTTAGCCCCGGTCCTAGGCAAGTTTTCAACTGTGATTATTGACTGTTTATTTTCCGGGAAAAGACATATCTTGTTTTGATTTTGAAACATTTTGATGCATATACTATGAGATGTGTAAGCGATTGGTTTGCCTTGATTACTTGTACTAGCGTAATTGCTAACCTCTTTGGGGACCCATTTTTGGGGAAATTCATGTTATGAATTCCAAGTTGCATTCAGCCGGTCGAGCGGGCACTGGACAGGGTTGTTGACGTGTGCAAATCAGTCCCTTTATTTCAGTTATCTATTTTACAACGTTTGTTTTCAAACATGTAAATTGATAGATGGTACTCGCGAGTACTTAGGTATTTTAAATTTGGAATATGGATTGTATACAAAATTTATGTGTGATTTTCGATGATGTCTGGTTTACTGGGTGTTTTATTTAAATTGCGTCTTGGTGATGTGTGTTTACTCCCTAACCGAGATGGTTAGACGAGCGGTATATATATCGGTTAGCCTGGTGGGTCCCATGTAGGGGTCCACGGCGCTGTAATATACCCTGAATATCTTGGGGGTGTTACTGAAAATGGTATCGGAGATCTAGATTTATGGATACCTAGGCTTGTCAGTTAATTGGGTCTAGTTGTATTTTATTTTGCACATCATCACGCTGCCATCATCTGGGTACTTCCAGTGTTCGTAAGTTTTCCTTACTCAATTCTTTTATTTTCTCGTATTGTACTTCCGTATCTTAAAATGTGATTGTTTTTCTCCCGTACTTATCATCGAGTTGCTTTTACTACCTTCTATCTCTAGTATGGATGCTGGGAGAGGTCGAGGTAGAGGTCGTGGTCGTGGTCGTGCAAGCGGCCGGGGACGTGGGGCAGCCAGTGGGGCGGCCATGTCACACTCTTCTAGAGCCGACAGTACTGGTGGTCGTCAGGGCCATACTGCTACTCAAGACAGCGCAACCGGTAATGGCGCCGACTTTGGTGTTGCAGCTGTGATGCAACAGATGGTGAACCAAATGGCTGTGATAGCCCAAGTGGTTCAAAACCCGACTCTGGCTCACGCTGCTCGGGCCGGAGCGGATCATTGGCTTCAGGACGTCACTAAGATGCATCCTTCTCAATTTTTTGGGGCTTCCGACCCGATTGGTTGGGAGGGGTGGATAAAACAAATGTCCAAGGTTTTTGTTGCCACTAACTATCCTGAGGATTGCAAGGTCCCAATCGCCTAGTTTTTTCTCACTTGGGATGCTGCTGATTGGTGGGAGGCTGTCGGGCCTCAGGATCATGATGCTTTGTGGGCCGAGTTCAGAGACCTTATGGAAGCTAAGTAATGTCCGTGGCCAGTTCGTCAGGTGCAGGTCCATGCTTTTTATGATGCTCAGCCTCGAGATATTTCGGTTTCTCAGGCCATTGCAGATTTCAACCGGGAATTGGGCTTCGTGAAGGTCCAGGTTAAGGAGGAGAGTGACAAGATTTACCACTTCTCTAGGCGAATGAAACCGAGGATTCATGATTATATGTCTGGACTCGCCTGCACCACCCTAAAGGACTATCAGAGTAGAGCTCTTGCTTATGATATGTCCTTGACGACCAGTGAGGCGGCTCGAGAAAGTAAGAAACAGAAATCCGCTGGTAACTTCTCGGGTCACAAGGGCGGAGTTCAGCAGAAGTCTCGGTCTGCTAACTTTCCCGCGGGCGGTTTAGCTCATTTTTATGGGGGCTTTCGAGATACTGCCAGTGCCTCCACTCGAGAGATCAGATGTTTTAAATGTGGCTAGTCGGGCCATAGGAACCGGGTGTGTCCTCGTCCGTCGTTGACTTGTCATACTTGTGGCCAGTCGGGCCACAGGGCTTCCTTTTGTGACCGTTCAGGGGAGACTCTCGGTGCCCATGCTTCTTTCCCAGCGCCTAGGGAGCCGAGTGTGAACCAATGGTTGTTTGCTCCATAGTCTCTGAAGAGTGTCGGTCGAGCGAGAGGTCGGGGCCAGCCCGCTAGAGGGGGAGCTTCCAATGTCGACTCCGCTCATCCGTGTGTATATGAGATGAGGAGGGCCGATGATCCAATGGCTACCGTGGCTACATGTACCGTTCATATTCATTCTCATTCTGTCAGTGTGATTTTCGATTATGGTTCTACGCATTCGTTCATCTCTTTAGAGTTTGTGCGCCGTTTGAGTCTTGACTGCTTGTCGTCTTGTGAGCCTTTCATGGTTAAACTTCCTAGTGGTGATAGGATCGCTGGTGATCGGGAGACCCGAGACTGTTCTGTGGTTATTTGTAAGAGAGCTTGGCTCTCTAACCTTATTGTTGTGGATATTGAGGGTGAGGATTTGATTCTCGGAGATGATTGGCTCGAGTGGCATGGTGCGATCATGAACTACCGCACGAGGATCATCACCATATTAGCCGAGGATGGCACCAAGTACTCTTTCACGGGGCGAAAAAGGGGAAACCATAAGTTCGTAATTAACGCCTTGAAGGCGATGAGACTCCTGCGGAAGGAGTCTACTGGTTATTGGTGTTACGCCTTGAAGGTGGAGGATGGTGGAGTCGAACTTTCATCGATTCTAATCGTTAGTGAGTCCCCAGATGTCTTTCCTGATGAGTTGTCGGGGTTACCACCAGACCCTGAGATTGAGTTCGCTATCGAGTTAGAGTCAGGTGCGGCTCCGATTTCGAAGGCACCGTACCGCTTGGCACCTTCAGAGATGGTTAAGTTGAAGAAGCAGTTGAGCGAACTTCTTAAGTTGGGGTATATTCGACCAAACGCTTCGCCTTGGGACGCATCGGTCCTGTTTGTGCGGAAGAAGGATGGTTCACTGCGTTTTTGTATCAACTATCGCGAGCTAAACAAAGTGACCATCAAGAACAAGTATACCCTACCGAGGATTGATGACTTGTTTCATCATTTGTAGGGAGCTGCGGTATTCTCGAAGATCTACTTGAGATCGGGATACTATCAGCTTCGGGTGAAGGAGTCTGATGTCCTGAAAATAGATTTTCGGACGAGATACGGATATTATGAGTTTGTGGTTACGCCATTTGGGCTAACCAACGCGCCGGCAGTGTTCATGCAGTTGATGAACAAGGTTTTCATCGAGTATTTGGATAAGTGTGTCGTTGTCTTCATTGATGACATCCTTATCTACTCGAAGAATGAGGTGGAGCACGCGCATCATCTGCGTGTCGTGTTGGACATTTTGAGGACCGAGCGACTCTATGCGAAGTTCCCGAAATATGAGTTCTGGCTTAAGGAAGTGATGTTTCTGGGTCACGTGATTTCTGCCAAGGGGGTCCGTTTCGATCCACAGAAGATTGAGGCAATGCTGGATCGGACACCGCGTAAGATTGTGAAGGAGGTCCGTAATTTCTTGGGTTTGGCTGGCTACTATCGTAGGTTCATCGAGGGGTTCTCGAAACTGGCTCGGCCACTTATACGGTTGCTTCATAAATCTGAGAAGTTCGTATGGAATGACGAAAGACAGTCGAGTTTTGAGGAGCTGAATAGGCGTTTGACTTCAGCCCCGATTCTAGCATTGTCGTGTGGCAACGATGGTTTTGCTGTCTATAGCGATGCTTCGGGTTAGGGTCTTGGGTGTGTGTTGATGCATCATGACAAGACTATTGCGTATGCATCGAGGCAGTTGAGGCCGTATCATAAGAGGCAGTTGTTTTTGCGCTGAAGATTTGGCGTCATTATCGCTTTGGCTCTGCATGTCAGATTTTTACCAATCATAAGAGTGTGAAGTACATATTCACTCATTGGGAGTTGAATATGAGGCATAGGAGGTGATTGGAGTTGATTAAGGATTATGACCTCGAAATTTTTTATCATCCGGGCAAGGCGAACGTCGTGGCATATGCCTTGAGTCGGAAACCGATTACGTTGCGGACGCTTGAGATACTTACGTCTCAATCTGAGCTTCAGCGTGATTTGATCGAGTTGGGTGTTGAGATTTTGTTGCCAGGAGTTGTCGGGAAAATTTGTGCTTTAGAAATTTGGTCGTCGCTAATCGATGAAATTAAACTAAAGTAGTTAGAGGATCTGATGATTACTCCAATCCGAGAGAATGTTCTTAAGGGGAAGTGTCCTCGGTTTGTGATTCACGGGGATGGTGTATTGAGATTCCAGAGTCGGCTTTGTGTACCGAACGACTTGGAATTAAGGCAGAGTATTTTGCCTGAGGCCCATGCTACGCCTTAGTTAGTTCATCCTCGTTCGAGTAAGATGTACAAGGACCTAAGGAGGAACTTTGGTGGAATGATATGAAGCATGAGGTCGCACAATTTGTAGCGAGAAATATGACTTGACAGCAGGTCAAAATCGAGCATTAGCAACCAGTCGGGTTGTTGCAGTCGCTTCTCGTTCTGGAATGAAAATGGGATGATATTTCGATGGACTTCGTCACGAGCTTGCCGAGATAGAAGTCTGGTACGAATATTGTTTTGGGTGACTGTGGATCGTCTGACCAAGTCGGCATACTTTCTGGGCATCAAGGATACTTGGGGTTCGGAAAAGTTAGCTCGTGTATTTATTGCGCAGATTGTGAGGCTTCACAGTACTCCGAAGACTATTGTTTCGGATCGTGATGGCCGTTATGTATCGCATTTTTCGCAGGCGGTACATAAGACGTTGGGTACTCGTTTGCATCTGAGTACTTCTTTTCATCCTCAAACGGATAGACAGTCGGAGCGCACTATCTAGACATTTGAGGATATGTTGCGAGCTTGTGCTCTCGACTAGAGTAGTGATTGGGAGGAGCATTTGCCATTGATCGAGTTCACATACAACAATAGTTGGTACGCATCGATCAAGATGGCACCGTATGAGGCGCTTTATGGGCGACGATGCCGATCGCCGATTTGTTGGAACGAGGCGTTCGATTTGGTTGGGACTGAATCGGATGTCACTTTGGAGATGAGGAAGAAGGTGGAATTGATTCGGGAGAGGATGTTGACTGCTCAGAGTCGACAGAAATCCTATGCTGATGTTTGTCGTTGACCTTTGGAATTCGAGGTGGGAGACCACGTTTTGATAAAGGTGTCGCCGACGAGGGGAGTTTTTCACTTCGGGAAGAAGGGAAAGGTGAGTCCGAGATTTATTGGGGCCTTTGAGATTCTAGAGAGGGTCGGCAAGTTGGCGTACCGTTTGGCGTTGCCTCCGGCTTTGCGTCACGTCCATAGCGTTTTCCATATTTCCCAGCTGAGGAAATATGTTCCGTATCCTATTCATGTCATCACCTATGGTGAGATCGATATCTATGAGGATATTACCTTTGAGGAGCGTCCCTTGAAGATTTTGGAGCATCTTGAGAAGCGACTGAGGCATAAGACCATTCCATTGGTCAAGGTGCAGTGGACGAGACGTGGTGCCGGGGAGGCAACTTGGGAAACCGAGGATTGAATTCGTGTTAGGTACCCCGAGTTGTTTTTTTCTTAAGTGTCGGGGCGAAACTTGTTTTTAGGGGGAGAATGTAATATCCGCATTTTTTACTTTTTCCGGTATTTTTTACTTTGGTGTATTTTTCGTTTTGAGTAACTCGCTTGTAACCGTATTGATATTTCAAGAATATTTAATACTGGACTTTTTATTATCCGAGCTTGTTTCGGGCTTGTTCTACTCAATTCCGCGTTTAATGTCTTTTCTGTCGCTTTTTGGTTCAATTCTCGCAATCATTGTTCGGAACCGCCATTTCGGGGTTGCCATAAATACATCCTATGTTATTGTGCATGTCGTGAGCTCTTGGTTGGTGTTTCGATCGTGTATCATGTATTTCGGATGTTTTGGGTTGTTTTGTAATTTCCTAAAGTTATGGGGTAATTACTATCGTTGTCGTTCGGAATCCTTGGGTAGTCGGAATCATGTTTTCTTTTAGTGCTTTAGTTCTGACTCAAACTCGTCGAGCGTGTGTCTTCTTCAGTACGTTGTATGGTGTCGGGTGCATGTTGTTTTCATACGGGGGAGAATTCGTTGTTTTCAAACTTTGAGTGTTGTCTGTACTACTGTCTGCGCTCGTTAGCGCACGATAATTCCGTTGTGTAGCGCACGCTAATTTCATTGAGTAGTGCGCGCTAACTTCGCCAATAGCGCGCGCTAATGATTCGAGTACAGCAGTGGCGATAGGTTGTTTCTGCTCTCTAGACGAGCAGTTTAGCGCATGCTAAGTCTGTGGATTAGTGCACGCTACGGTTGAGGCTTAGTGCACGCTAGGTGTGTGGCAGTGTGCGCTAATTCAGTATTTCAGTTGAGGCAGAATGTTTCTGGACTCTGGAGACGAACAGGGAGCGCATGCTATAGCTCGATAGTGCGCACTATCGGGGGGCTGTTAGCGCACGTTATTTTTGGATAGCGCACGCTAACGGGTCAGAACTAAAGGTTCTGGACCAAGTTTGGCTGGTTAGTGCGTGCTAACTATAAGCCGTTAGCGCATGCTAAACCGTATGGTTATATATGCGTGAGCGTTGACCCAAACGCATCCATTTTCTCACTTTTCTTCCTCCTCCGCGGCTGTGGGCGATCTAGGCGATTTTTTGGTGAATTCCAGTCGATTCGAAGTCCTGTAACTTCAAGCTATCATCTTCCTTAAATCCTTGGTGTAGATTAACAATATCTACTTGTAGTCCGGGAGGGTCCATAGAGGCCTCAGATGGGACGAGTGGTTTAGCTCCGGTCCTAGGCAAGTTTTCAACTGTGATTATTGACTGTTGATTTTCCAGGAAAAGACATGTCTTGCTTTGATTTTGAAACGTTTTGATGCATGTACTATGAAATGTGTAAGCGATTGGTTTCCCTTGATTACTTGTACTAGCGTAATTGCTAACCCCTTTGGGGACCCGTTTTTGGGGAAATTCGTGTCATGAATTTCAGGTTGCGTTCAGCCGGTCGAGCGGGCACTGGAGTAGTACGAGGATGCTGGCCAGGGTTGTTGACGTGTGCAAATCAGTCCCTTTATTTCAGTTATCTTAAAACGTTTGTTTTCAAACTTGTAAACTGATAGATGGTACTCGCGAGTACTTAGGCATTTTAAATTTGGAAGATGTATTGTATAATGTGTGATTTTTGATGATGTCTGGTTTACCAGGTGTTTTATTTAAATTGCGTCTTAGTGATGTGTGTTTTCTCGCTAACCGAGATGGTTAGACGAGCGGTATATATATTAGTTAGCCTGGTGGATCCCACGTAGGGGTCCACGATGCTGTAATATACCCTGAATATCTTGGGGGTGTTACACATAGTAGGTATGAATTCGTGTACTTGATGAAACATAAATCCGCAGCCTTTGAAAAATTCAAGGAATTTTAGGCCCTAGTTGAAAATCAAATGGGTCATCATATCAAAGCACTTGGGTCGTACCGATGTGGTGAATATATGAGTACCGAGTTTGATGAGTTCCTAAAAGAACTGGGAATAGTATCATAGTTCACTCCTCCAGCTACTCCACAACTAAATGGTATGTCAGAAAGAACGATTGAACCTTGTTGAACATGGTTCGCTCCATGCTTAACTATACTGATATACCGATTTATCTGTGGGCTTATGCGCTCCTTACTGCTGCATATATCTTAAACAAATGTCCTTACAAATCCGTTCCTATGACTTTATATGAGATGTGGAAAGGAAGAAAACTAAGTCTTAATCATATTAGGATTTGGGGATGTCCTGCTTATGTCAAGAATACTAAAGTAGAGAAACTGGAAGCGAGATCTGTGAAAGGTCGTTTCATAGGATATCCATGGGATTCCATGGGATATTTATTCCACATGCCTGAAGATTATAAGATCATCGTTGCTTTACAAACACATTTCCTTGAAGATGAGTTCATTCGGGAAGTAGGCACAAGTAGAAATATTTCTTTAGAAGAAATAAAAGAAACACCAACTAAAACACATGTACAAGATATTGGAACAAAACCTTCTGAAATACAAACACACCGCGCAGGTCTAGTAGAGCTTCTCATTTACCTGAGAGGTGTGGCTATCTGCATCAAGAGGAATTGGGTCCATGAGATGACGGAAAGTAGCCAAGAGAATGATCCCTATACTTATGACCAGGCGATGGTAGGTGTGGACTCCGCGAAGTGTCAATAGGCTATGGAAGTTGAGATAGACTCTATGCTAATCAGGTCTGGACTCTAGTGGATCTTCCAAAGGGCATTGTGCCTATTGGGAATAAATTGATCTACAAGAGAAATACTGATGAAGATTGTAAGGTTGAAACCTATAAGGTCAGGTTTGTAGCAAAGATTATTCCCAAAGAAATGGAATCGATTACTTCGAGACCTTTTCGCCTGTAGCCATGATAAAGTATATTCCCATGATGCTTGCCATAGCAGCCTATTTTGATTATGAAATACGGAAAATGGATGTCAAAATGGCATTCCTAAATGGATACATCGGGGAGGAGGTCTATATAGAACAACCAAGGGATTCATATCTAAGACCAATATTCATAAAATACGTAAGCTTCAGCATGCCATCTATGGACTGAAGCAGGCTTCGTGAAGTTGGAATCTTCATTTTCATGAGAGCGTCAACGAGTTTGATTTTGTCAAAAGCGGAGAGGAGACATGTATTTACAAGAAGGTTAGTGGGAGCAAAATTGCGTTCTTAGTACTATATGTGGATGATGTTCTACTTATAGGAAACGATGTAGCAATCTTAGTTCTATGAAAGCTTGGATTTCTAATAAGTTTTCAATGAAATACTTGGGAGAAGCCACCTATATTCTAGGTATTCCCGGGATAGAGCAAAGAGAAATATAGTTCTTTCCCAAACCCTCTACATAGAAAAGATTCTGAAGCAATTTAAGATGAGAAATTCTAAAGGAGAGTTCGTACCTATGCAACATGGTGCAAAACTTTCCTTAGATGTGTGTCCTCAAAGTGAGGAAGACATAAAGGAAATGAGCAAGGTGCCTTGTGCTTCGGTAGTGGGTAGCCTGATGTATGCTATGATTTGCACTAGACTGGACATTGCCTATGACGTAAGTGTAGTTAGTTAGTTTCAATCAAATCTAGGGCAGGAACATTCGACTGCTGTAAAGAACATTCTTAAGTACTTCAAGAGGACTAAAGACTTGGTTCTTACATACGGCGGTGGAGAACTTAAAGTGATGGGTCATATAGACTCAGATTTTTCAAGAGACGTGGACGCGCAGATGTCCACATCAGGGTATATCTTTACACTGAATGGTGGATCAGTATCTTAGAGAAGTGCAAAGCCAAGTGCGACTGCGATTTCCACATGTCAAGCCGAATATCAGGCAGCCACGGAGGCTGCTAAAGAGACATTTTGGATTAAGAAGTTCACTGAGGAACTTCAAGTGGTTCCTGACTCAGATCGGCCCGTTGCACTGTTTTGTGACAATGATGGAGCTATTGCACAGGCTAGGGATCCTAGGGCCCACCACAACACCAAGCGTGTTGAGAGAAAATATCATTTTGTTAGAGAAATGGTCCAGAAATGGAACATTACACTGCAGAGAATAGACATAGCAAATAATGTTGCTGATCCGCTGACTAATCCACTAGCTCATAAGGTCTTAGAGAGACATCTGGAGAGTATGTGTATTAGATACCATAGTTTGTGGCATTGAGTGCAAGTGGGAGATTGTTAGGAATATGCCCTCGAATGCCACTCATAGGATGAGAGAGTGAGAGCATTGTATTGTAATTATAAATAACCAAATTAAATAAAGGCATTTATTATTTCTATATTATTGTATACTGGCATAATGATTTGATATAGAGAATAATAGTCCTTGCATTTTAGATCAAACAATCCACTCCTTATGGAGATAAGGAGATAGGCACTCGAGCTGTTTAGGGTTTGAATGCTTAACCAGTTCACAAGTCGATAAAACTTAACTAGACATTAAGTTTAGACAAGGCTTGTATAACGTGTACTTTAACATGTAGAGTGCCTATCTCCACTAAGGGTTAGTGGGAGCACACGTTATAGGTATGCTAATAGGATTGGTATACTCGAACTCGACTCACCTCGATTCCGTCACATGGATTTCACTTTGGGATTTCACTCGGTGATATCGATTTACATTAATAAATACACAAAGTCAAGTTACAATGGGGTTTGACATTATCATGACCCTAATACTTGATCGAGACATATGAAAGGTTTATACGTATACGGTATTCACGACATAATATTTTTGAAATGATCTTATCATTCGTTCTCAATTAGGTTACATTGTAGGCCACGC
Source organism: Orobanche coerulescens (assembly GCA_033398695.1). NCBI lineage: Eukaryota > Viridiplantae > Streptophyta > Magnoliopsida > Lamiales > Orobanchaceae > Orobanche > Orobanche coerulescens. The sequence goes on along the minus strand of CM065802.1, from coordinate 86,314,255 downwards.
GACAGGCTATGTGGTGCTAACACTCATCGGATCCCCTAGTGCTAACTGAGGCGAACCTACAGAGTCGCGGCATAGGAATTGACGACGGATTATATTTAGCTTATTCTCTCTTGGTTAATATTGGACATTAGATGTCTGATTTAATTTATTGAATAAATTAAATCGATCTCGTGAATTAAATAAAATAATAGATAATTAATTTATTCACATTATTTCTTAGAGAATTTATTTTTAATATAATTAATTAATTGGATTAATTAATTATAATAATATTGAAATGTACCAAGGTTTGTCTACCGGATTAGATACACGATGGTTCGTTTCAGGAACCGAAACAAACCAACCTTAATAATCTCATGCAGGCTACCCCCCCCCCCCCCTCCCCTCTTTTGTCACTTGAAGACTTATCATCTCATTTTGTCATGGCATGAGATATGATGAGAATTTGATGATATTTGGTGGGACATTTAATTATACACTTGGTGTATAATTAATGCTATGGTTTTGGCATGATATGTGAAGTGTGGTGGTGTTGTGTTATAAAACAAACATAATCATTCTTCCGATTAAAGGTGTTCGGGTGTGAGCATTAAGGAGAGGGAGAGAGTATTTCTCTTAGTTTCATACACTTGAGTTATAAGTGTATTTGAGAAGAAAAATAATTTTAAAAATACGTAGAGTAATTATAAAATTGTATACAAGCTAATTATATAAACTTCTAGCCATATACTTTATAAGTTGATATAAATATTTATTGGTCATCTTCCAACGCATGATATCTAGAGGCCCGGTGGTTTCGGTGCTCGGAAATTTCTAAAGCTTGGCTTGGTTCATTCAACATTTAATCAAAAACTTCAAGGGAATGATTTCTATTTCATGCCTTGTTTTTCTTTATTATATATTCGATATACAATGCTTGATCGATCTTTTTAGAGGTTCGATTTTTATCCGATTAGACCGGTTTTATTTTTCCGTTGTGTAACTCGATTTTATTACCGAAACAAATGGCGAGTTCGTTCCATGTGGTTTGGGATTAGCACGTCCAGTCCCTTTTCATCGAGGTTCTTTTCACATTTCAGTTTGCTATTGCTAGCCTCAAGAATATGCTTTGCAGCGAGCCTAGCATTATCGTACTCCAGCCTATATTGATTCGCTGGTATAAGTGCTTAAATAAGGAAAATGAAAAAAAATTCTGGATTATGTCGCCTTCTGTGAGTTTCTTTTCAAGAAAAATAATAAGACGCGTCTTAAGGTAGTGCATATCTTTATTGAAATAGTTGGCTCGTTGTAATAAAGCAAGCGGATTTCATCCCACTGCATAATCGACTCGAGAAATAGTATTCCCAAAATGACCCTTAAGGGCATTCTACAGTTCGTTGGAGATTTCAACTAAAGATATTCCTACCATAAGTAGGGGTCGAGATTACGCCTAAGAATATCAGCGCGTTTCCTTTCACCTTTTTAAGTGGGTCGTCGTCTATATCAAGGCGCTATTGTCTTTAGCGACAACAGAACGTCCCAAAATCAGAATCTCATCAATGGCACTCAATTTCTCCTGAGTCCAAGATGCTGAATTTCAAACGAGTTGAATTAGCCATGTTTGTAACAAGAGAAGAAAGCGAATACGTTTCACATTATCATGAATTTGTCCATGAAAAGTTATTCAATAATGAGATTATTTTATTTAGAACCAAAATATAGTCATAAATTTGATGCGTTTGAGAATACACATGAAATTTCATTATCATGGTACTTTGTAGGCAGTAGAAGTTGAGTATTAAAGTCTACTAGGGAATTTTTGTGCGATATCTATAGATGCAAGCAAAATATATGTATATTTATAGATATAGATATATAATTCTAGGACTACATCTATACACATTGTTGGAACAAGATTGGAATATGCGCCGTGTTGCGGAAGCATAAAATCAATGTGCGGAAATTAAACGACACATGGATTTATAGAGGTTTGGCTATAAACGAGCCTACGTCCTCTCTCGGTATCTTTTTCTATAGGTTCAAGATAAAAACCTATGCACCTCTCTTCTATCGGTCGAGGGATAACCGTTACAATCACGTCTTCTCTTAGTCCGTGATAAACCACTCGTACTTGTCTTTGTGTCGGTCCAAGTTAAACCGTTTTCCTTTTCTATCTGACAAGGAATCAACCGCTCTAGATTTCTATGGTACTAGATAAACCTCACTAAGATAGCGATTGAGATTCTAATAATGCCGGATCCTTGATCCTAATAACACTGAATCCAATCGTATCTTTTCTTTTACCTTTCGTGTATTTGTTGAATGTATAAACACTCAAACTAACAATGTAAGCTCAATATTACAACAACAAGAATATCAATATGAATATCTGATCAATAAGTCGTTTGCTTTGCGTTGTTGTAGTGAAACAATACCATAGGAATGGTATTTATAGCCTTCTTCATCAAACTAGCCGTTAGCTCCCTGACTCTTCATTACGGCCGTTATCACTTCACCATTACGGCCGTTAGCCCTTTAACGTACGTTATATATCTTGTTACGTACGTTAACAACTCCCAGATTGAGTCCAGTAGCATTCGTTTCTATCCTCACGTACGTTAATAGAACATCATTACGTACATTATATATAGTCAATATGTCCGTTGCTTGCTGACCTATGCCATGACGTCATCTCCAACGTTCATCCCATTTGAACTCAGAATCACTTGATTACGTACGTTATCTTCAATTCTTTATGTACGTTAACTTAGCAATATTATGTATGTTATGCTCTTGATATAGCGTACGTTATACATGTTCAGAACACCTTTTTGCGACTTCGTTTCTTCGATGCTTTGCTTCACCTCTTTGTTGTTTTGTTTTGTATAATAACTTAATCATCAAAATACGATTAAGCATGTATGGAACAAAATATTCCAACAATCTCCCCCTTTTTGATGATTACAAAACAACACTTCGTCAATGGGATTTACCTGCAAAAATTACAAATATATGTATATGTGTAAAGACCATTGTCCGTTTCGTTAGTTTCTTCTCTCATTTCTTTTTCGACTTCTTCTTTCCTTTTCTTTTTTTATTTTTGAATTTTCAAATTTTCATCATCTTTTCGACGTCTCCTCATTTTTTTTTCAGCTTCTTTTTCGACTTTTCTTTCTCCTTTTCTCCTTTCCATTTTTCTTTTCAACTTCATTTTTTCGACTTGGATTTTTTAATCACATTCTCCTTTCTCTCCCCCTTTTTGTTTTCATCAAAAAGTGTAAATATAATGATACCAAATATAAAATATGCATGATACCAAATGAATATAACTATATTTATAAATAGGGTATAAACTCCCCCTGAAAATATTATTTTCCCCTTTTAAAAAATTAAACTCCCCCTAAGTAAAATATTAATTTGATAAAAAAACAATTTTTAGGGATCCAACCTATAGTTGGTTTTTTATTTGAAACATAGACGATATTTGAAATATTTGTTCCTTTAGGAACCCAAATATTTTTAATTTTAACCATCCGGCGTGGGCTTTTACAGTTCGAAATATGATGCCCAATTTTCAAACATTTATCACAATGGGGTATTTTGAAATTTACTGATTCGTTTTTAAAACTTGGTTTGAATCCTAACCCCTCTTTATTTAAAGTGAACTTTTGAACCGAGAGCATATTTTCAAATGTCTCGTTTCCGAGAGAAAATTTCTTTGTTAAATCTTTGAGCTCGGTTTGAATTTTAACAAGATCATCCTTCAAAATATTTTCTTTTTCAATGCATTGTGAATGATCGGTTTCGATAAATTTTCCTTTTTCAAGAATTTTGGAAATCTCATTTTCCAATGATTTATTTTTAGATTTAAGGGAATTGGTTTCAGATAAAGCATTTTGAAAATCAGTATGCAGTAATTCAAATGCTTCAAATAATTCATCGTGAGATGATGTACTAACCTGGCTTTCGACGTCGCTATCGTCGAATGAACTTCGGGCCATGAGAGCGAGATTATTTTGATTGATAAAATCATCATCTTCGTCATCATCGCTCCATGTTGCAACGAGAACCTCTTTCTTGGGTTTAGCTCAGCAATTCTTAGCAAAGTGGCCGGGTTTTCCACATAATCGACAAGAGTTGTCGAATTTCTTAGATTCGCTCGCTTGGATGTCCTTCTTCCCCCGGTTTAATAAGTGTTGGAACTTATTAATATTTTTGGCATAGTATGCCGATTCTTCGTCGCTATCATCAACCGGGATTTCTTCCTTTTTGGACATTTTAGCCTTCATGGCTATCGATCTTTCCTTCGGCTTTGGCTTGACACTTCGTGATTTTAAAACTATCTCATAATTAATTAGCGAACCAACGAGTACGCTAAAATCAAGCATATTGAGATCTTTAGATTCCATGATCGCAGTCACGGTGCCGTCCCATTCACTAGGTAGTGATCATAAAATTTTCTTGACTTTTTCACTACTAGATAGTGGTTTACCGAATGAAGCAAGTCCATTGGTGATGACCGAAAATCGGTCGAGCATGTTGGTGATGGACTCGTCACCTTTCATCATGAATAATTCATAGTCATGGAGAAGCATATTGATCTTCGTTTCCTTGACTTGATTTGTCCCTTCATGTGTGATTTCAAGAATTTTCCATATTTCTTTAGCACTTTCACACGATGAGATTCGATTAACCTCTTCCGGATTTAAGGCACAATATAAGAGTTGAGTAGCCTTATAATTTAGATGGTTGTTTTTCCAATCCTCGTCATTGTATTCTTCGAAACTCTTGAGAGATCCGTCGGATTTGATTGGAACTTTTGGGCCAAGACAAATGATCTTCCAAATTTCGATGTCATACGCTCGGATGAAGATTGACATCTTTTTCTTCCATGTCATGAAATTTGCGCCATCAAAAAATGGTGGTCGGTTAAGAGCAAGGCCTTCAACTGGAGCAAATTGAAACGCCATTTGGATCGACTCCTCGGATGTTAAGCCGTGTATTGGAGGTACCGATCTCGATCCAACCAATTGTTGGAGCAAGATTCGAATATGCGCCGTGTTGCGGAAGCGTAAAATAAATATGCGGATGTGATATCCGCAATTTTCGATTTTCGGAAAATTTCTTTTTTTTCAGTGGAAGTCCGTTTTGACAACTCGTTCATGACCGTTTCGTCATTCCGAGAATGATTAATTCTGCACTTTTTGTCATCCGAGTTCGTTTCGGTGTCGTTTTGTTGAGTTCCGTGCTTTTTAGCGGTTTTTCCGCACTTGAGTTCGATTCTTGCGAATCTCGTCCGAAACTGTTGTTTCGACTTTCTCGTAAGTTCATTTAATGTTATTATTCTTGTTGCGAGCTTTGGCTTGGTGTTTCGATCACGTATCGTGATTTTCGGGCGTTTTGGGCCATTTTCGTAATTTCCCAAAGTTTGGGGTAATTACTTCCCGTTGTCGAATTTCGAGCCTTCGGGTGGTTGGAATCGTGTGTTCTCTTAGTGATCGGATTCGTCTTTGCGGGTACTTCGTAACCGTATCTTCGATTCGTACTCAGGTTCGGGTTTCGGGGTCGTTCGGGCCGTCGGAGTTGGTCCCGGCCGAGTCATGGCCGGGCATCTTTGAGGCCAGCACCGCCGAGTAACGACGGTAGTGATCGGCGATTACGCACGTAAGGCCGATTACGTCGTAAGGCCCTGGCCGTAACGCACGTAACGCCCGCATTTCCAGCGTGAGTTCAGCCATGGCGGTTACGTCGTAAGCCATGGTCGATTACGTCGTAACCCACGGCAATCGGCCTATTTAAGGCCCTCGGCGATATTTCTCAGCCATTTCTCACTCGTTTTTCTTCTCATCCGCGGCTGAGGTTGTGTTAATCATGGAGGAGTGTTGTTATACAATTAATCCATGAAGTTTTGAGGTTCATATCATCAATCATCCATCCTATAACATCCTCCGATCTACCGAATCAGGTCAGATTTCCTAGAAATCTAGTTTTGGGGAATTTGGGTGTTTTGGTTGTTTTCATCCGTTTAATCCGATTTAACTTAGGATTATGATGGATTGATGAATATTTAGATGTATAATATCATTTCCTTTATTATTCCATGGTTGGATCGTATCGATTCGTTGTTTGGGTCGAGTTCTTGACCGACGCCTTGAAGGTGTCCGGTAAAATGTCTTAGAGGGGTTTTCGGGCGTTCTACGATTATCCTTCCTCATATGATCGATGATTTATTGATTATATTGTTGTTAGGGTCGAGTTTCTTGTGAAGAAACCGTGTTGAACCCTTCCGTTCGTTGTCGTCTTCCTTTTTGTTAGCATCGGGCGTTCCGAAGCTTCCCGGTTGAGCCGTATCCGTTCGTGGTTCCGTGCTCGTGGTATCGAGGCAAGTACCCTGTCCATACCATTCTTGTTTTGTGGATATGATAATTGGTGATCATCTTGGTGTGTTTGTTTATTTGTTTGAAATGAGTTTTCAAAGGATTCGGCTAGCCTCGTTAAAGGCTCACTTTCAAAACGCGTGTTTTGTAAATTGTGTGGGTTGTAAGTGACTACATGAATCCTTTGGATATATTTGGTGTTGATGTTGCGCTTGATAATGCGTGTGTACGTGTATTGCTTATTTCCGTCGCGTTATGGTTGACGTGCGTGTTGTTATTTATTCGTGTGGTCGTGGACTGACGGATGAATTATGTGAATTGGTGTATCGATTTGATAATTGTTACAACGATTGACTGTGTGCTTGATGTTTGTGATAATGTGGATACTTGTTGTGAGAAACGTCGTATCCGGGAACCTCTGAGGGCGGGGCGTGCACTCCGGCCTGGTGTATGCTGCAATGTGCGGCTCCATATAGGTGGTGAACGCCGGTGTTACCTAATGCGCGCGCAAGGGGCGGCTCTTGCGGGAGTGACGCCGGTGCGGTGACATGTTCAATGAGCGGCCAACATGATGGAAGTGAACGCCGGTACACAGGTGCGCAAGGGAGGCGCCTGGAAGGTTTATTGGTTACGGGTATTTGAGTGATAGCTAAGACCCCGTTACCGAACGATGTTCTTATCTCAAATTCTTTCAACTCACTTTTAAATGTTTGTCTTGATATAGACCGCGATTCGTGTTTTTGAAAGCTTGTTTCAACTTGTTTTTAAAGCGTTGGTATCAGGGTTAATTAACCAAGGAGTTTTGACGAAATCTCCGAGGGTTAATTAATCGGGGGTCTTGAGCAGGATATGTCGAATGAGAGATTGTACCTTTGATTGTATTGCGGTGCTATTCTGTGTATTGGGTCAAGGACCCTGCGGAATGTTGAGATGATTGATCTCGTGTTGATATTATTTGGATTTGGGTCGAGAACCCCGTGTGATGTTGAGATGATTGATCTCGTGTTGATATTATTTGGATTTGGGTCGAGAACCCCGTGTGATGTTGAGATGTTTGATCTCGTGTTGATATTATTTGGTTTTGGGTCGAGAATCCCGTGGAAATATTTGTGAAGACTCATTTGTGTTGATTGAGTGGCTTTCTTGCAAATTGTTTTCTATTAAAACTCTCGATGGCATCTTTAAAACTGTTTTATAAATGGTTTCCCTTTATTTGTGATCTTTCGGTTTTGAGAAATGTTTACCAAACTCATGCCTCGGGAAGTACTTTTTGTTACGTTTAGATTTTTGAGGATTCCTGGTTATTGTTATTCGTGAGATGTGAATGGTATGGCTCGTATTTGCACTTTGTTCTTGCACTAGCAAAACAGTGGAGTTTTGCTAACCCCCGAGTATTCGGGGGGTGGATGTCTGTTTTTGCATTCAGGATTGGGAGCATAACACAGGGTCGGCACGGAGGATGATGAAAGATGAACGATACTAATCACACGAGGATCCGTATGAGGTCATTGGTATAGTTATAGTTTATTTTCCGCTGTAGTATTCTTTCCCGTTGTACGGGAGTGTGTTGTACGACCCCTGCATGGGCATGTAATGAGTTTGAGTTGTATGTATTTATTGAAAGACCAAATCGGTCTACTTAGTCATTTTAGCCTTAAAGGCATTGTCGAGTTGTTCTATGTTGTTACCAGCCTGGTAGATCCTTGAGGAAAGGTTCTACGGCGTGTAATATCCCTGAGCGGATTGGGGGTGTTACATAAATGGTATCGGAGCTTTAGGTTGTGGAAACCTAGGCTGTCGGGTCAGTGGTGTTTGTTGAGTTTTGTCTTGTCGGATTTTGTCTTACTAAGTCGTGTCGCGACGCGTCGTCTGAGTTTATTGGTCGTGATTAGTATCGTGGGGCGATCATCATCTTCGTGCGACCTGTGGATGTAAGTCTCCCTTCTTTGTGTTGTGCCTCGTGTGACACAAGCTATTTTTATGATTATTTGTTAAGTGACGGAATCCTCTTATGGATTTTGATTTCTTGATATGCGGTTATTTGACCCTCATATTTCGTTCCTATGAGGAGTAGTGTTGCTGGATTGTGTATGTTTGACTTTATTTCTTTTATCCGCTGCGTGAGTTCTTTTGTAATGGCTTTCGGTATTTTACCGACTGAGTTTTATTTCGAAAACCGATTTCCTTAACCGAGTTTTTGGCATTATGGCCTTGATCATTTTGGCGAAATTCTTATGACGGTATTTAGTATTTTGTAAATGGCTTTTGTGAGTTTTTTGAAATATTACCGTCATCGGCCTTTTTGGCGTTTTTGTAAATGGTTTTATCCTGGTGGGTTCCGGCGCGGGACCCACGGCGCTATAATGTTCCGTGTGATTACCTGAAATTTTTGGGCATTCTAGCCCATTGAATTATCTTTGAAAACCTTGAGTATCTTAGAAAATAAATTTTGAGACATACTTTTAAAATGAATTATTTTCTCGCGGTACTTTCAAGGTGCCTTCTAGTGCCGCATTATGTCTCAAAATTATTCCAATTGAGGACCAAAATATTTTGAGATATTTTCAATTATTTTTTTTGAAATGCAGTTGCTTAGACCCAATTGTCGAATATTCTGAAAGTTTTTCACTAAGAGAAGGTGTCCACATTTGTGTTCAAACGCAAGATGATTTTCAAAGTCTCGATAACAATGTTTGCACTACTTTTTGTAAAGTGATACTCAAGATCAACTGGTGTTTCCAAACTATTTTCAAAAGGTGGTTTTCGTTTTTTAAAACCCATCATTTCCTGCTTGTGGTCGGAGAAGGTGTGTACGATGTTGGTATTGTTGTTAGGGTGTTAGCCCTCCGAATTGTGATTGAATTGGTGGCGTGAGCATCGAGTCGTTCGTCACGCATATGTTTTGTTAGCCCTTTGTGGGAGGTATGATGACGATCTTTAATGTTATCATTTTATGGTGACTTGCGTGTTATCGCACCTGTGCGAGCTGTTAGAGCTTGGGTTTATATGATTGTGTACATGTGTGATTGTTTCATGATGTTTGTAATTATGTGCTGGTTATTGTTCGGACCGTTGAGGTCGCCGAACGATACCGTCGTTGCTGTAATGTTTGTGTGTGTGTATTACTTTACGATGGTAATCGTTGTATACAGTATGTGTTATGATTCTTCGTTGTGCTGAGTTGGCATCTCCGCTATGTTGTTTTGCGATGTTATGTTCCATTGTATCTAGCATCTATATTTTCGGTATGCCGAGCCGAGGCATTTCGAACGTATTGTGCCCGGGGCATGTACGTGCAAATTGCCCCTCTCGTTAGTAACACTTTTCAAGTGTGGACCCGAGAGACACAAGATCCTGTTTTGCGAGTTGGGTTCCGAGTCTTTTGGGGCGCGAACTTCGATGCAGATATGAGGATCGACTCTGAGAGGCCCATGGGAGATGTTTCTGTCGTTTGTTTTTTGTGTTGTCACCTTACTCCCGTTGTTGTGGTTTACGGGAATGACATTTCTTTTATAAGAGGTCGAATGTAATGCCCGTATCATTTTTAAATTCCGCATTTTTTCTCTCTCTGAAGTCTATCGACTTGCTCGTGTTCGTTGATACTTTCTGAACTTGTTCTGTATTTTGGTTTCATCATTCGAACGAGCTGTGGTCTTGTTTTGGGTCGATCTGGTTATCGCTGTAACTTTACCGAGTTCGGTTCGATTCTTGTGAACCTTGTTCGGAAGTAACACCCTTTGGTTCTACTAGTTCTTTTATTCGAAGTGGATCGGATTTTGAACTTCTGTATTTTCGACTCTGTCAACTCGTTTATGTTCGTTAACATTTTCTGAACTTGCCCTATCCCTTGCTTTTATTGATCGAACGAGTGTGGTGTTTCGAAGTTACTCGTTTGTCGTTGTGACTTTTTAATTGCTATTCCCTTTCATGTGGATCTTATGTGAATCACATCTTGTTGTTTTCACCGGATCAAATATTGTCTCGAGTCGAGATGTGAACCTTGGAGTTGTTGTTTGAATTTTATTATCCTTCGTATTTCGGACATGATTGTTCGATTTTTGTTGTCTCGATCATTTGTTTGTTCGGTTTTTGTTCTCGTTTCATGATTGTTGAGCGTTCAGGCTCCTTCCTAATTCCCTTAAGTTCGGGAAATTAGTCTCGTTTTCGATCTTCCAACCCTTGAGCGGTGGAATTCCGTATTTGTTCAGCGATTGGCTCGCGTTTTGATTGATGTACCGTTGGGTTGGTCAATCGTATTGATTTTCGTTCGTTGTGTTTTGTGATTATTCGGATAATTGACTTGATTGTATTATCCATTTGATGACGCTTGTCACTTTTTGGTTCTATTATATCCCTAACGGCGACGTTGTGTTGGTCGTCGTGGAGCGTGTTTTCACACCGTATATTCCGTTGCGTTGTTTGTAACGTTTCGCCGTTGGGCATTAGTTACGCGTTTCTTGCGTATCTCATTGAGTTTTCCTGGCGGGATATTGCTTCTCCCTACTTGTTTTAAGTTTCGGGACGAAACTTCTTTTAAGGAGGGTAGAATGTGATATCCGCAATTTTCGATTTTCGGTAAATTTCTTTTTTTTCAGCGGAAGTCCGTTTTGACGACTCGCTCATGACCCTTTCGTCATTCCGAGAATGATTAATTCTACACTTTTTGTCATCCGAGCTCGTTTCGGTGTCGTTTTGTTGAGTTCCGTGCTTTTTAGCGGTTTTTCCGCACTTGAGTTCGATTCTTGCGAATCTCGTCCGAAACTGTTGTTTCGACTTTCTCGTAAGTTTATTTAATGTTATTATTCATGTTGCGAGCTTTGGCTTGGTGTTTCAATCACGTATCGTGATTTTCGGGAGTTTTGGGCCATTTTCGTAATTTCCCAAAGTTTGGGGTAATTACTTCCCGTTGTCGAATTTCGAGCCTTCGGGTGGTCGGAATCGTGTGTTCTCTTAGTGCTCGGATTCGTCTTTGCGGGTACTTCGTAACCGTATCTTCGATTCGTACTCAGGTTCGGGTTTCGGGGTCGTTCGGGCCGTCGGAGTTGGTCCCGGCCGAGTCATGGCCGGGCATGCTGGGGCCAGGCCAGCCCTGGCCGAGTAACGTACGGTAGTGATCGGCAGTTACGTACGTAAGGCCGGTTACGTATGTAAGGCCCTGGCCAGTAACGTACGTAACGCTTCCGGCATTTTCAGGCAGTGAGTTCAGCCATGGCCGGTTACGTACGTAAGCCATGGCCGGTTACGTACGTAACCCTGCCGGCAGTCGGCCTATTTAAGGCCTGGCAGCGTATTTCTCAGCCATTTCTCACTCGTTTTTCTTCTCTTCCGCGGCTGAGGTTGTATTAATCATGGAGGAGTGTTGTTATACAATTAATCCATGAAGTTTTGAGGTTCATATCATCAATCATCCATCCTATAACATCCTCCGATCTACCGAATCAGGTCAGATTTCCTAGAAATCTAGTTTTGGGGAATTTGGGTGTTTTGATTGTTTTCATCCGTTTAATCCGATTTAACTTAGGATTATGATGGATTGATGAATATTTAGATGTATTATATCATTTCCTTTATTATTCCATGGTTGGATCGTATCGATTTGTTGTTTGGGTCGAGTTCTTGACCGACGCCTTGAAGGTGTCCGGTAAAATGTCTTAGAGGGGTTTTCAGGCGTTCTACGATTATCCTTCCTCGTATGATCGATGATTTATTGATTATAATGTTGTTAGGGTCGAGTTTCTTGTGAATAAACCGTGTTGAACCCTTCCGTTCGTTGTCGTTTTCCTTTTCGTTAGCATCGGGCGTTCCGAAGCTTCCCGGTTGAGCCGTATCCGTTCGTGGTTCCGTGCTCGTGGTATCGAGGCAAGTACCTTGTCCATACCATTCTTGTTTTGTGGATATGATAATTGTTGATCATCTTGGTGTGTTTGTTTATTTGTTTGAAATGAGTTTTCAAAGGATTCGGCTAGCCTCGTTAAAGGCTCACTTTCAAAACGCGTGTGTTTTGTAAATTGTGTGGGTTGTAAGTGACTACATGAATCCTTTGGATATATTTGGTGTTGATGTTGCGCTTGATAATGCGTGTGTACGTGTATTGCTTATTTCCATCGCGTTATGGTTGACGTGCGTGTTGTTATTTATTCGTGTGGTCGTGGACTGACGGATGAATTATGTGAATTGGTGTATCGATTTGATAATTGTTACAACGATTGACTGTGTGCTTGATGTTTGTGATAATGTGGATACTTGTTGTGAGAAACGTCGTATCCGGGAACCTCTGAGGGCGGGGCGTGCACTCCGGCCTGGTGTATGCTGCAATGTGCGGCTCCATATGGGTGGTGAACGCCGGTGTTACCTAATGCGCGCGCAAGGGGCGGCTCTTGCGGGAGTGACGTCGGTGCGGTGACATGTTCAATGAGCGGCCAACATGATGGAAGTGAACGCCGGTACACAGGTGCGCAAGGGAGGCGCCTAGCAGGCTTATTGGTTACGGGTATTTGAGTGATAGCTAAGACCCCGTTACCGAATGATGTTCTTATCTCAAATTCTTTCAACTCACTTTTAAATGTTTGTCTTGATATAGACCGCGATTCTTGTTTTTGAAAGCTTGTTTCAACTTGTTTTTAAAGCGTTGGTATCAGGGTTAATTAACCAAGGAGGTTTGACGAAATCTCCGAGGGTTAATTAATTGAGGGTCTTGAGCAGGATACGTCGAATGAGAGATTGTACCTTTAATTGTATTGCGGTGCTATTCTGTGTATTGGGTCAAGGACCCTGCGGAACGTTGAGATGATTGATCTCGTGTTGATATTATTTGGATTTGGGTCGAGAACCCCGTGTGATGTTGAGATGATTGATCTCGTGTTGATATTATTTGGATTTGTGTCGAGAACCCCGTGTGATGTTGAGATGTTTGATCTCGTGTCGATATTATTTGGTTTTGGGTCGAGAATCCCGTGGAAATATTTGTAAAGACTCATTTGTGTTGATTGAGTGGCTTTCTTGCAAATTATTTTCTATTAAAACTCTCGATGGCATCTTTAAAACTGTTTTATAAATGGTTTCCCTTTATTTGTGATCTTTCGGTTTTGAGAAATGTTTACCAAACTCATGCCTCGGGAAGTACTTTTCGTTACGTTTGGATTTTTGAGGATTCCTGGTTATTGTTATTCGTGAGATGTGAATGGTATGGCTCGTATTTGCACTTTGTTCTTGCACTAGCAAAACAGTGGAGTTTTGCTAACCCCCGAGTATTCGGGGGGTGGATGTCTGTTTTTGCATTCAGGTTTGGGAGCATAACACAGGGTCGGCACGGAGAATGATGAAAGATGAACGATATTAATCACACGAGGATCTGTATGAGGTCATTGGTATAGTTATAGTTTATTTTCCGCTGTAGTATTCTTTCCCGTTGTACGGGAGTGTGTTGTACTCGACCCCTGCGTGGGCATGTAATGAGTTTGAGTTGTATGTATTTATTGAAAGACCAAATCGGTCTACTTAGTCATTTTAGCCTTAAAGGCATTGTCGAGTTGTTCTATGTTGTTACCAGCCTGGTAGATCCTTGAGGAAAGGTTCTACGGCGTGTAATATCCCTGAGCGGATTGGGGGTGTTACAGCGGAAATTAAACGACACACGGATTTATAGAGGTTCGGCTATAAAGGAGCCTACGTCCTCTCTCGGTATTTTTCTATAGGTTCAAGATAAAAACCTCTGCACCTCTCTTCTATCGGTCGAGGGATAACCGTTACAATCACGTCTTCTATTGGTCCGTGATAAACCACTCGTACTTGTCTTTGTGTCGGTCCAACTTAAACCGTTTTCTTTTTCTATCGGACAAGGAATCAACCGCTCTAGCTTTCTATCGGTACTAGATAAACCTCACTAAGATAGCGATTGCGATTCTAATAATGTCGGATCCTTGATCCTAATAACACCGAATCCAATCGTATCTTTTTTTACCTCTCGTGTATTTGTTGAATGTATAAACACTCAAACTAACAATGTAAGCTCAATATTACAACAACAAGAATATCAATATGAATATCTGATCAATAAGTCGTTTGCTTGGCGTTGTTGTAGTGAAACAATACCATATGAACGGTATTTATAGCCTTCTTCATCAAACTAGCCGTTAGCTCCCTGACTCTTCATTACGGCCGTTATCACTTCACCTTTACGGCTGTTAGCCCTTTAACGTACGTTATATCATCTTTGTTACGTACGTTAACAACTCTCAGATTGAGTACAGTAGCATTCGTTTCTATCCTTACGTACGTTAATAGAACATCATTACGTACGTTATATATAGTCAATATGTCCGTTGCTTGCTGACCTATGCCATGACGTCATCTCCAATGTTCATCTCGTTTGAACTCAGAATCACTTGATTACGTACGTTATCTTCAATTCTTTACGTACGTTAACTTAGCAATATTACGTACGTTATGCTCTTGATATAGCGTACGTTATACATGTTCAGAACACCTTTTTTGCGACTTCGTTTCTTCGATGCTTTGCTTCGCCTCTTTGTTGTTTTGTTTTGTGTAACAACTTAATCATCAAAATACTATTAAGCATGTATGGAACAAAATGTTCCAACACACATATTTTGCAATCAAATAGGGTTGCAGGCGAGCGGCAGGTTGAGGAAGATGACTGTTGTCCGATAATTGGGATTTTCTTTTTCTTCAGACGATTTTCTGGGAGAATGGAAAAAAAATCCTATCTTTTTCAGAGTAATTGCTTGTTATTTGAAAGGAATATAAAAAATAGATAAAAAAATAAGAAAAAGATGCCTCTACTCTCAAGATACTTTTAAATAGAGAGATTATATATTCTGAAATATTTTAACAGATTTTGTCCTATCCTAATAAGGAGAATTACATAACTTGCAAATCAAGACACACATATTTATTTAACATCTTATTGTTTATCCAGAAATACTTGTTATTTGTACATCTATATAAAAAGTTAAAACACTTCCCATTTATAAAACTAATTAGGATGCCAATTTCTGCATGTTTTTCTTGTAACACAATCTACTTTCACAAATCTGGGTCATTTTTTATTAAAAAAACTCACTGTAGCATTGTACGTACTCTTCTAGCAAACCTGGGTCATTTTTTTTAATTTTGATATACACCATCCGTCCACCAATTAAATTAATATTTTACCATTTTCATCTATCCATCAATTTTCTTAACATTTGTTTTATTCCATTTTTGTCAACAATTTTTCCCTCACTCTATCAAAACTCGTGCTGAATCCATGCCAATTCACCATCTTTTGTTAAAACCCGTGCTTGAAAAATATGTTAACATAATTGATAGAAGGAGGGAGTATAACATATGGGGTATTTATGAATTTCACCTCATTTCAAAAACACATCTAACGTCTACTATTCTAAACTTGTTACAATTTGGCACTCATTATAAGTTTGGAACTACGAGTTGATACAGAACCATTGACCTTTGCCGGCTTCTCACAACCTTTGTTCACAATTGATGACTCGGCCAAATCAATTGCTCGAGCAAGACCAGCCGCTTTACGTTCGCACTCTAATTGTTCGTCTTCCGGAACACTATCGGCCACAATACCGGCTCCCGATTGGAGATGTGCCACCCACTCTCGACGCCTGTCGCCATTTTCGTAAGAGTACATTGTGTCAAACCGGAAACCAGTTGGAAACACAATCGTCCTTAGAGCCAACGCAATGTCCATATCACCTATAAACGAGATTCCTCCAAAGCCACCACTATATGGTCCTCTTCGTGTTGTTTCTAACTGGTCGATCAGTTCCATAGCCTTCACCTGAATTACAAGGCAAAAGAAACAAAAACCTTATAAATGGCATGATCGACCGGAGGAAGTTTTCATCCCGCTACTCATGAAATTGGGGTCACTAATGAACATTTCATTAAAACATGTACGAAATAACATATTCACTCACACTTTCTCTCTCACCAATCATTATATCTATTCATTCTCTCAGAAAAGACCATCAAATCAACTATCACCTATTAAACATTTTATCACAAATTCCAGTATTCTCTTGCACAGATTTTCCCATCACCAATTATAATCAATCCTATTTTACAATTTTTATATCAAATCAATTTCTATACTTGATATGTTATCCCATGTCCAACCACACTCTCAAATTCATCCTCTTATCTAGAGTTATTGAAAAGAGTTCTTGGGATCCTGCAAAAGCAACTGTGGACCTTATGAGAAATAGCAGTTTCGAGAAGATCACGATTAGGTAAGGGATAACCTTAGTATATTAGTACCTAACCATGAATACCTTTCACCGCAAGTCACAAAATAGAAGTACACTAACCTCTAAGACATAAGTTAATGTGATAAATATGTGTACACCCTTTAACCAAATTAATAAAAAAAAAACTCAGTTACAGTAGAAACTCTATAAATTAATACTGTTGGGACAACCAAAATTTATTAATTAAAAGAGTTATTAATTAATCGACAAATTAATAATTATTAATTTATATATTAATTAATATTTTATTAATTTATAATGAAATACTTAATTTACAAACAACTTTCAAACTTTCACTTAATTATTGTACAATGCATGTACATATCAAATGAAGGGTCCAATTTAAAATAACCCTTCAATCTCTCATCTTATTATGCGTCCTGTGTTGAATATATCAGTGTATATTTTTTCTATAAATACAAAATCAAAATATGCGAACATTAAAGCGGCCATCATATTGAATAATTTATTGCTGAGCCTATATGAGAATACAACACTAGAAGTTCTTACGGTGATAAGGAAAATTAGAGATGCGATTTAAGATGAAATTGATTCCAACAAAAAAGAAATACAATTGAGTAATTTTTTAAGAAACCTTCATAAATTATTCCTATAATATGTACAATATATAAGGAATTATTAATTTATATTTTATATGGGACCTATAGAAATTATCAAAAATGTATTATCTTATAATTTTAGCGAATTATTAATTTAGCACCCTATCCCTGAGTCGGGACCGGCCAAAACTATTATCTTAGAGAGTTTATTAAATAATCGAGTATTAAATTATCGAGTTTCTACTGTATCTCTCCAACTTACAGTAACCCCTTTGACATTTGTTTGTATTTACAAATTACACTCAAATTGCCAATCACAATTGATACGAATGTAGTTAACATGAGGTGTAATGTACACACTCAAACCCAAACAGAAAATGATCGACTGGTTACCTTTGGTGCTCCACTAACTGTACCAACAGGCAAGGCGGCGGTGAGTGCATCCCATCCCGTTAGATGATCAAGCAACTCCCCTGTCACCTGCGAGCATATATGGTTTACCATGAAGTGGGAATTGTTTCTCAAGCAAAGCTTCATTTCAAGAGAGGGGACCCGAAAAACAAGTGTTTCCTTGTTCAAGTACAAATTTTCCATGACATATACAAAGATTAATCATAATTAAAAGTTCGAAATGAAATGTACAATAACAAACTTTATATTCCCCACCAACTCAATTCAAATCACAACTAGAAAGCAGTCTTACCGTCGAGCTAATATGCATCACATGGGAATATCTTTCAACAGTCATGAGCTTCTCCACTTTGACAGAACCAGATTTCGAGACCTATATCAAGAACCCAAAAATATAGGTGATCAGGATGTATATGTTTAGTTGAGTCTAGATATCAAACATAAGGAAGAAATGGATTATGGACAAAAATTCACAAGAGGAAGAGAATAATAATAATAATAATAATAATAATAATAATAATAATAATAATAATAATAATAATAATAATAATAATAATAATAATAATAATACAAATAAAAAAAGAAACTGATTGGTCAACAGATTGAGACAACCTTGAAAGAACTTGGGTTTTGAGTGGATAGAGAATTCATGAAGGTTCAGCGTGTTTGCATCACTGTGGATCATTTGACTTATGACTATGGATTGAACTTGGGTGGGGCTCACAGAACCAATAGAAATGGGGCGATTAAAGTAAGGGCTTGTACAAAGTTCTCCACACTTTAAGTCATACAACTTATATATATATATATATATATATATATATATATATATATATATATATATATATATACACTTGATGTTGATGGATGAATGTGGAAGTGGTTGCAGAAGACATATTTTCATCCAAATCAAGTACAGAAAAAGAAAGAGCTTTCGATCAATTTCAGTTTTTCTACCCATTTTTATCAGGCCATCTGATTGACATGTAAGGCGAAGCCATTAGCCCATTAACTTTGTAGACTAACCAATCAGTGTACGTCAAATTTCCTTCTAAACTAAGTCATGCCTTAATCTACGTTAAACTAATTCTAACAAGATCATCATTACTTCATCCTAGCAATGGTGGCTTGTAGAACTTCAACAATGGACAATAAGAGAACTATGGAGTAATCATCATAATGTCTCGAAATTGAATGTCTTTTTGCACCGAAGTACCTCTAGACAGTCGCCCTCAAAAAATGTACATTATAGAAGCTACAAGTTAGTAATTACACCTTGCAAAAAATCCAATTCGACATTTCAGATGGGAAAAATGCATTAAAATTTGACACCATTGGAAGTAATGGTGGTTTTGTAATTACAGATCTTATCATTTTACGAGGACCGACAGAACAGATCCATGGAAAACAGAACAAGCAGATCAACCTAACCCAGTTATCAAACGAATGCTAGATATACCAATCTCAGATATTATTTTTTGTTAGATTCTTGTTTTTTTGTATGTGAAAGTGAGAAAGAGTAAAGTCAGGATGGAGAAACCTTTCCGACATCATTTCTTCCCAAATCAACCAGCATAATATGTTCCGCAAGTTGCTTTTCCTCTTTTAGCAACTTCATCTCTAAAATCTCATCCTCATGGACCGTCTTTCCTCTTCTAGTTGTCCCAGCCAAGGGCCGGTTAACAATCTTTTTCTGTCAATCACAGTCATATGCAAATCTATTGGTACTTGTCCACATAATACATAGAATGTTGATCATGTCTGACATGCAAAATAAATGAATCATAGTGTGTAAAATCTCAGATTGATCAGTTAGAAAATGACAAAATAAATGAGTTTACCTTCTTTACACGAGTGAGAATTTCTGGGCTCGAAGCCACCAGAATGCAACCTCTAGCCTGACATGGGCAAAAGAGAAGAATGATTGCTTGGCTCCCCGACGACATACAATATTTGACAGGCAAAACGAAGAATAAACCTGCAAGTAACTCATATACGGACTCGGATTAACTACTCTCAGAGCTCTGTACACTTCAAATGGGTCAGCAAACGTTCTCCTTTCAAAGCGCTGACTTAATACAATCTGAAAGATATCCCCTGCCAAAATATGTTCTTTTGCCTGTAAGACAGCCTTCTTGTATTCCTCGTTTGTCATGTTGCTCTTGTCTAGAGAAAGTCCAAAATCACGAGTGCAGAAATCAATACAACCAGGAGATAGCCTAGGACTAGCAAATGAACATGAGAGAGGGAGAGAGATATCAGCAAATGTAATGACATTGTTGACAATTTCAATTAAAAAGTGAATTCAAAAGCTAACTCACGGGTCAATATCTTGTACTTTAGAAACTAACATATTCAGGCATTTCATTCCATCATCATAAGCTTGTTTAGCAGATGAATATCGATCTAACCGCACCCAGTGAATGACATATGCTTTCTGACAGAAAAAGCCCCAGTTACTGCACACTGATGATCTCAATAAGAAATATTTAAGAATGATAGGATATGACAAGCCATGCGGCAACGTTTGTGTCTGTGTGTGTGTGTGTGTGTGTGTGTGTGAGAGAGAGAGAGAGAGAGAGAGAGAGAGAGAGAGAGAGAGAGAGAGAGAGAGAGAGAGAGAGAGAGAGAGAGAGAGAGACGTAGACAACACCACACAACCAACTTCAAACTAAAGATGAAGTTTGTAATACCTAAAAAGCATGATCACTTGACCAGTCATACAAAGAAAAAAGCTTTAATGGTATTTATATGCGTTCAATTCTATTGAAGTATAAGGTAATAGGTAATAAGCGGCATAATGTCGATACTTAACTTCAGCATCCAGGGGTGCAAGATTTAGGAGGTCAGATGTACTGTATTTCGCCTAATGGAAAAATATTGTGATAAAATCACCAA
This sequence comes from Orobanche coerulescens, assembly GCA_033398695.1. Taxonomy (NCBI): domain Eukaryota; kingdom Viridiplantae; phylum Streptophyta; class Magnoliopsida; order Lamiales; family Orobanchaceae; genus Orobanche; species Orobanche coerulescens. Next base: position 86,293,750 of record CM065802.1, on the reverse strand, counting down.
ACAGCTGATACAAAGTTTCTTAGTAGGCCAATTGTACCTTGTCTACGTGATCAAAAACGATAACATCATCATATAGTCCAAGATGGATGTCAGCCAGGTTTCTATCATCTTTTGGTGCATTTGAGAATGGCAGCTTTCGTTTCTCTACATAGCGAACTGTATCATATGAGAAAAAGCCAATCCACCCACCTGTTGAAGAAGTAAAGGAACTATGTGAGTTGCTTTAATTTTGTAAAGTACATTAATAGACCAAATATACAGTTAAAAAATGAGTGGCTTCTATACCACTAATAACTAGAGTTACTCCAGTCAAGGAAAGCAATTAGACCAAATATACAATTAAAAAATGAGTGGCTTCTATACCACTATTGTCTAGAGTTGAAACCTCCAGTCAAGGAAAGCTATACAAAAAATTACAAAATACTTATATGTATATAAGAAATGTTCCAGTGAATGCCCCAACGGTGTTGGTTTTAGCTGAGGAATCATTTAACTGCTCTTATGCTTAATTATGTCAGAAATATGTTGCACGAATGGGATCCGTTTCCACTTAGATTTATCTGTTACAAATTTATATTGCATCATCTGCTTCCTCAGGTTGATATTTGTTGTCTAACGAAAGTTTAAATCATTAATGTGCATTTATGTTATAAATGGAAGACGGGATCTTGTCTGCATATACTAGGCACTCATCATACCTGTATTTACATGACATGTAACATGCACATCTATAAGCAAATCTGATTTCTTTACTTCATTAAAATTTTAGTAATCTGAGTTTATGTTTCAGTATTATCATCAACATGTTACCACTTTACTTAATCATGTCTTGCCCTGTCCCCTACATTGTTCATTCCACTTCCAGTATCCAGGATCCAACACGACTTTCCTGAACAACATTTGAGTTTCTCACATTGCTACCGGATACTGATAGACTATCTGTATATGTCAAATGGTCGGCCTCAATAAACTAGTCAAACCTTTTAATAGTCAACTAGTCACATTCTCTACATTTCTAAAGAACTAAAGAACTGCACTGATAGCTTGTTGGTTTAGCGATAGGGATTGGGCAGGAAGTCTCAATGATTCCAGCACTGAGTACCCTCACACGTGCAACCTAGTTTGCCCCTGACCCGTTATCCTAGCATTGAGAGTGGGATCAGGGGACCCTTTCGTTATAGTGCATATTTCGGTTTCGTACTTGCCCACGTCTACTTTACTACCCCTAGCTCTTCTGTCCGATTTCCTCTATTTACTCTCAGGCACTCACAAGCTGCCTTCCGGTCAGGCAGTTAGGGAATGAGTTGTAGGCTGATGGTCTGACTAAGGATTTTTCTCCTGTCACATCTAAGGCCCTGTTGAGTGAGCGGATTGTGCCTAAAAACACAGCTTGATGACAGTACATTCCGAAAAGGGGGGGCTAGGGAACGGCCCGTGGGCGGCATGTAAGCTAGTATGAAAGCAAAAGACCGGTCTGTGCACTTGAGCAGTTCAAGTAAAATAGCTCACCCTGGAATGTATAGGGAAGGGGGATCTTCTATTTCCGGAACTTTTCTTTTGACTAAGGTTGAAATGTGTTGCAGGCCTCAAACTAGTCAAACCTTTTAATAGTCAACTAGTCACATTATCTACATTTCTAAAGAACTGCACTGATTAATTTTTCGTGTAGGTCCACTTTGAGCAAACTGCAGAAGCATTACGTGGAGTAAAATCGACCCATCCAACAGAATACACCCTCAACCTGATGGAATTCATTATATTTTAGATTAAAGTTAGCCAAAGTTATGGATATTTGTAATTTTATCTTCAATAGTAGTTTCATAAAATAAGTGGCGTCAAATAATTTTAGAAAGCATATTTTTATGTTGGTACAAAAAAAGGGCAAACCCCTTGCGCCAAAGTGCGCCCTGACTAGTGCTGGGGTAGGGGGGAGGGTCTTCCCCTTGCATTTGCACAGAGAGGCTGTTTCCACGACTCGAACTAATGACCTGCAGGTCACCAGTGGCAGTGGAGCAACCCATCGTTGCCCCAAAAGATAGTGGAGCAACCCATCGTTGCCTCATTTTCATGTCATATTAATCAACGACAATCATGATGGATCAAGATTCAACACATAATTGTGGGCAAAAGATAGAGGAGTCAACCCTAATCAGCATGAGTATTATTTGTATATGTGTGAATCTGAATAAGAAGTACAAAGTTCAGTTGGCCTTTGTGTACCATTGCCTCCATGAATAAGAATGCAATCATAAAAGAGACTCCTATAATATTTACATTAACGTTCACGCTTTAAGTGTTAAACATACACTAGTAAGAATTGGTTAACAGCATAAACCATGCCTCTGTCAAATATTACCAAAAACTATACATTAATGATAGCAAATATGAAGTTAAGAACCCAATAAAAGCCAGCAAACTTATTAAGGAGCAACGTATTACGGTCACTAAAGTCTCACCACATAATGCATCTGGAAGGTCTTCGATTAGTTGGGGACTCCAACTTTGTGAAATACTTCTGGGAATTGTCATTGGATCATCTACTAACTTCTCAGTTACTATTCCTGCATCATGATCCAGAATTGTAACCTTATTCTCTTTTGCTACAATTTCAATTGCCGGTTGTGCCCCAACCACACTGTATCGACCCTGAAAGAGAAGTTGCAATTAATGATATACGCGAGAGTCTATAATCATTCATACATCTAAAAGTATATGGATGCTTTTAGGATGACATAGTAACCATGACAGGAAAATTTGCCCCTTACAACATTTGATGAATGAAAACCAGGCTCGACAGATTCGAAGAGGAAGCTAGGAGCATCTCTATCATCTTCTTTAACCAAGCATCGGTATGCTAGCACCGGCGTCAAATGATCCGAGAATATGCACTTGTACAAAGGAATTAAATTTCCATTTTGTGATGCTTCAAGAAATCTTTTCTCATCCACTACTGAAATTAAAAAATGAAAGCCGGAATCAAAGGAGGAATAAAAGAAAGGAAATAGAGATCTAGAGCAAATCATCATCCTTAACGCCTAACGAACACTGTCGCTTAACTCCCAGCAAGAAAACACTCTTAAATGAATAAAATTCCGAAACGTATTACAGAACATAGATTAAACTGAGTGCTCGAGTTTATCTCAATCCTTAACCAACACTGCAATGTCAAAATTAAGACGAGTTAAAAATATGATAATAATCTAATTATCTTACAGTATATTCATTCATTACGCCCAATACCAAACCTGGAAACATCAAAATGTCGTAGTATAGACAAAGAGATGCACCTAGAGATGGAGATTTGGAAGCACAGCATTGAAATATGCCAAGCCGGAAAGCCACAGAGTAGCTCCAGTTTCTCCCGTAGATAGCGGTGGCCGACGTCGGAGATACCCTCCGTGTCGCCGGAGATGGCCGGTGGGAAAATGTTAAAGCTTGCATTTGCGTTTGCACTGCATTCACGCCGAAATCACTCCACTGATTGGTGTGTGTGTGTGTGAGAGAGAGAGAGATTGGGATAAATTGGTTGAGACCCGCGCTCCATTAAGCGTGGTTTTTATTTAGTATTTATTACATGCCCATCCGTGAATATTTATTGAGCGCTGCGTTTCTTAGATGGCGCTTTTAAGTTTCAACGTTCAAATCTTCTGTTTACAACTTTTTTTCTATATAGGAAAACTACAATTTTAGCTCCTCGAAAATTATCAAAATACCTCCTCTCTTCAAATAATACACAAATTTAACTTCAATACCTATAGTTATTTATCAAATCGTCCTCCACCATCCAAATTGTTGTGACACAACTTCTAGATTGTAGTCGGAACCTGCTCCTTTTGTGATGACTGGTCGAGGCTGGTCGAAGGATGACAATGGGATCATGGGCGGAGGGAGGGGTATTCCAATGGGGTTCACAGACTCTCCGGCGGATGAAAATTCTCCTATAAAATAGGGGAAGCTATATAAATAGTTGTTCGACTTCCGTAATTTCTATAGCTCCGGACTCTCCTGAGCTGCTTCCGCCACTGAATGGGATCACATCTGAGCAATCTTGTTTGGGGGGAACATTCTTGTTGTGTGATGGAATAGGTGACAGGCAGGCCGCATCTATGTTGTTAGGGTTTCGATATGTCAGATCTCTGTCGAAGTGCGTTAGTTTTTTTGTGGTGGCATGTCAGCGGTTGAATTAGACGTTTTACTAATTGGGTCGGTCACACTCACAAATCAATATGTTCATCTTATACGTTTTACCAATTGAAAAGGATTTCGCTATATGTATATATCTCAATATAAATAATTAACAATACATGTCCCAATATCCGAACAGTGTACCAACCAATAATCACAAGCATATATCCCCAACAAGGATAGTGTATCAATCAACAAACAGATATCCCGAATATCGGGATAGTGTATCAATCTACCACCCCCAATATCCCGATGCACATCCCGAATATCGAATGCAGAAATGAACGTTCATTATGTCCCCACAAGGACTATCCTCAACTTTCACATATATATATATATATATATATATATCAAAATCCACTCCCGTAATAAACATCACATCCGATCATTATAACATCAGCACATAATTTGCAGAATCTGTAACCGAGCAAGTCAAAGAAAACTTGCCTTAAGCACCGCGTTTGCAAAAAGCATCTCTCACGTGGTCCGACAATGTAATATTTGAACCTTGACAGAATTTATTTTTAATATCAATGGTTGATTTACTGGATTACTAAACACCGTCCTAATTTACTAGTCACCGTCCTTAAAAATTACATTTTTGCACTTCATTACTATTGAACCTCTCTCTCTTCTCTCTCACTACTTTTCTCTCTCACTGCTGTATCTCACTTCTCTCTACCCGCCATCGCCGTACCGCCGCACCGCCGCTGTCGTCGTCGCACCACCGCCGCCGTGCCGTTGCACCGCCACACTACTCTCACTTCGGTAACATTGACGCAGGGTGCAGGCGAAAATTCCAGACGCCTGCGTCAATTTCACCGAAGTGAGAGTAGTGTGGCGGTGCGACGGCACGGCGGCGTTGGTGCGGCGACGACAGCGGCGGTGCGGCGATGGCGGGTAGAGAGAAGTGAGATACAGCAGTGAGAGAGAAAAGTAGTGAGAGAGAAGAGAGAGAGGTTCAATAGTAATGAAGGGCAAAAATGTAATTTTTAAGAGCGGTGAGTAGTAATTTAGGGCGGTATTTAGTAATACGCTTGATTTACTACCAGAATTCTATTCAACACTTAATCTTACTTTTGTAGTATTATTATGCCGTCTATACATCCTTATCAAATATACCAAAATATTCTATTATCTTATACAAATCAAGATTTAAGATCATTTGAGGACCAAACTTTTTTCACATACCAAGGGATTAATCTCCACCCTCCATCTTCCCTCCATCTTTACTTGATCTAATGGATGAGATTAATCCCAACAATTTAAAAAACCCACTTTCATCATTTTTTTTCAAATATCAATATCTTTCAAACCGTTAATCGTTAAGTCAAAAAAATATACCGTTACGACGAGTATTTAATTATCTTTCTATAGATAGGCACTTTGATATATTTTCGACAATTTTTTTTTTTTGCTTTTTTCACGTTTTTTCGTGGCCGAAAAAATCACAGGTGATATATCATATATGATATGATATTACATATCATATATGATATTACATATCATATATGATATGTAATCATATATGATATATCATATGTGATTTTTTCGGCCACAAAAAAAAACGTGAAAAAAACGAAAAAAAATTTTTTATCGAAAGTATATCAAAGTGCCCGTCTATAGAAAGATAATTAAATGTTCGTCGCGATGGTGTAATTATTTTCACTTAACGATTAACGGTTTAAGAGATATTTAAATTATAAAAAATGTGTGAAATATTAAATGCTTTTAATCTCAACCATTGATTTCTTTTTGAATGGATGGTAGGGATGAGTCCCTTAGTATGTAAGAAAAGTTTGATATTTAATATAACTCTACTCTACAAATCAATAACCGATACTCATGAGATTACCGAGTCTTTAATATTTTTTCTTAAAATCAAATATCACTTGATAAACATTTCAAATTACTTGATTATAACTCAACATTTCAATACTATTGTACTTTAATAACCATCTAAATTACTAGAACTTAATATTTCATATAATTGATTATTACATCTCAATTATCAATATTAAATCAACAGTATAGCTTAAACTCCATTAAATCAACATTAAATCAATATTTTGATTATCATTGCTTAATTGAATAAATACTTATCAAATTCTAAATCATATTTATTCATGTATTCAAGCGTCATAATCAAATCTTACATATCGAATATAAGAAATTTAATAATGATTTTATGCTAAAATAATTATACTTAATTTCATATTTTGATTATTTAAATACTTTCATTAAATAATCCTAAAAATAACCAAAATCTTAAAAGTTCGATTATTAGCTACCTCATTAATTTGAAAATAATATACAGAATTTTATTCAGATCTAAATATAAAAAATCAGTTCTTTTTCTACGTCAAAATATTGATTATTTCAATAACCAATCAACTTATAATATCTTTCACCAATTTAAAAGTTGAGTTAAAACATACAAATAATTATTTACATCAATACATCAAATCTCATCACTAGTACTGATTCATATCTTAATAAATATTAACTTAATAATAGTCCACTAACATATAATTACTAAGAAAATTCCAAAAGGCCAAAATTATAAACTTATAATTTTTGAAATAGTTTGCGAATATTAAGATATTAGATAAGTTAATATTTTATGGAATAAGGAGTTGATTATATCGAAGTTCATAGGTGTTTAAGAATTAATATTTAAAATTGATATAAATTACCAGACTATAATTAATCTGAAGTTTGAATATATACCTCGAGTTAATATTGTAGAACTGTGAAATCAGACATCTTCCCGTTGAGAAATTAACTAAAATCTCTTTCGGACCATCTGTCAGACTGTTGGCAGAGTTGACCTAGAAAAGCTGTCCTGACTCGGCAGAAAATGACCGTCTATATCCAGGAGAAAGGACTCTTATCAGAACTCCATAAGAGCTACTTTGATTAAGAGGACTTTCTCTACAAAGTACTCGAAACCGGAGACCAAACTAAAGTTGGGAAGAGGTCTATTTATAGGCTCAAAATTGGGTCCTCAGTCAAACACCGGGTGGAGCAAACTCCTTGCCGGCCACTGTTGGGTGCCCGCTTGTTGACCTGCCCAATATGTTGTTGGGCCCGCCCGCGCGTTGCCGCGCGATTCGCGTGCGCGATCGTCGGTCGATGCTCGACATCCGACATTATCTATTAATTTGACCATAACTTATTGTAGGAATCAATTTTTTAATACCAAATCATAAAATTGATAAGTTCTATATCCTCATTCATAAAACTATAAGTTTTTAGTACCATTTTGATTAAAAAGACTAAAATGTCCTCTCTTTTGTTGTATTGTTGACTTCTCACTTTTTTTTTATTTAATTTAAACTACTTTTCTTCTCTTTTTTCTTTTTTACTTTCCTCCTCCGATCGATATTAATGTCCAACAACCAAAATTTAACTACAAACATAATCATCAAAACAACACAACCATTTTATTTTTGACAAAGGGTCTCTCAAAAATCTTATAGATTTCACAAGATTGTTCAAAAAGAAAAGTTGACGTTGAAATAGGACTTCATTTGTCGTGCTTCTGAGTTCATAAAGAAGGTATGCATCAGTATTTGAACGATGAAAAAAAAAATTCCCGATCTGTTCTTACGGACACGATCGCTGCACACAATGGGAAGCCACCGTGTGCAATGATCGTGTGCAACGACCTTGACATCGTGCGCACCACTAACATGTACACGATCGTTTAATACGATCGTCTACAATCGTGTGCAGCAATCGTGTTCATGGACAGAAACTTGCACACGATCACTGCACACGGTAGTATATGACCGTGTGCATCGGTCGTGTCTAAGGCAGACCGTTTTATAATATTGTTTGCTCATTTTTCTGAATAGTTATTCATATTTTTGTAATCAGATGTCGTGGCAGCGTATTTTGATACATCACGGTGGTCAATGGGAGCGATCGACATATGTAGACGGGGACTCCTTTTTTGTCTATATCGACACGAGCAAAGTTAGTCGTGCAAACCTCGTGGGGGTTATCAGAGAGGGTTTGGGTGGTCCAAATGAGTCCGATTACAAAATATGGTACTTGACACACATGGCCAAGGGAAACAAAGTAAAAGTCCTATTACGGGGCGATACCGAGATACTTCGATTACTAGTAGAATACAAGGAGGATCCTGAGGTCTATGTTGAGAACAGCAGCTCCTCCACTCCCGAGGTTAATATGGGATGTAGCAGCTCGAGAGTAGAGCCCGGCAACATAAATTATGACATGCCTTCCAAAGAGTATCAATACAAGGAAGATGAGGAAGACGAGGAAGATGAGGAGGTGCATACATCCGAAGATGAAGATTGTTGTAAAGACTTGCTTGAGTCACTATCTGCGGAATTTCTTGCTTGGGTTCGCCAACCGGCCCAAATGGATAGGATTACGAGTCGTCGGAACTTCTCATCCGACCATCAATCTGCCAGCGAGCATGAGCATCTACAATCAATGCGTAGCTGGATCATTCCATTTCCGGACCCCGGTAGTGCCGGGACTTTGGGTTGGGTCGAGCAGCCTCCACCAGTTACCGGTCAGCTAGAGGTGGGATCCACCTTTCGTTCCAAGACAGAGTTGAGGATAACTGTAGGAATGTATCATTTGGAAAACATGCTACAGTGTATCACTGATCGTTCCGCCGATAAACGTATAGTGTTTGTCTGTAAGAGTGGTCGAAAAAATTGTCAGTTTAGGTTGTGTGCTATTGATGGTGCAACTATTTGGAGAATTACTAAGTTGACATTGGAGCACAGTTGTCACCCTGATTTGAACCGTGCTGCCGCACGATCGGTCACTTCTGAGGTTGCCGCCCATTATTTTGCTAAAAGATTGACCGGTGAGGGGGTCACTTTGAGGCCAAAGGAGATGATTGCAGAGATGTATAGGGAGTACGGCATTGACATGCTATACAGTTTTGCTCTCTGGACGAGGAATATAGCGATAGAGAATACATATGGCGGCTTTGATGAGTCGTATCAGAGGCTCCCATCTTATCTGTATTTGTTAAAACAGCGTAATCCAGGGACAATTTATGATTTGCAGACGACTCGTGAGGGAGTGTTTTGCCACATGTTTGTTACACTTGGACAGAGTATTAGGGCATTTGATACGTGCCTTCGACCGGTGATTATAGTTGATGGGACCCACCTGAAGGGAAGGAATAAAGGAACTCTATTTGCGGCCGTCACATTTGAGGGGAACGAGCAAGTATTTCCTCTTGCTGTTGGTCTCAGTCCGATAGAGAACGACGAGTCATGGACTTATTTTCTGTATAACCTACGCAGATGCTACAATCCGATGGAAGATTTACTGATTGTGAGTGACCAACATAAGAGCATTCAGAATGCTGTTCGAGCCATCTATCCGAATGCATTCCACGGGTTGTGCTATCACCATCTTGCAAAAAATCTGATCTCCTACAGTGCGCATGCTATAGGACTCTTTAGAACTGCTGCCTACACGCATCGAGAAGAAGTTTTTGAAAACTACTTTTCGAAACTACATATCGAAAGCCCTAATAGGGCTCACAGGCGCCTTTCAAATCGGGGCCAGAGGTGGGCTAGGTCGAAGTGTCCGGTACGACGCTATAACTTCTTGACATCCAATGCTGTTGAATGCTTTAATAATCGTATGTTGTGGGCGAGGCGTTTACCTGTTTGCTCGTTACTTGAGATATTTCGCCTAATTTTAGAGAATTGGTTTGATGAGAAGCGGGGAGAAGCTACATCAAGAGACCATGAGTTGACAATGCACACTTTTGAAAAGCTTTCTAACTCTGTGCAAGCCAGTCTGACTCTTACCGTTCGAGCTACCACCCCACTTATTTATAAAGTCGAAGAAAACAAAGTTTCTTATGAGGTCGACCTTCAAATATGGACATGTTGTTGTCGTGAGTTTGATTTGGATTAGATTCCATGTCATCATGCCGTTGCCGATATAAGGTAATTGTCTATGCTGTTGTGTGCACATGGTCATGGCCATTCAATGTTTTAATACCAAGCTGTCGTGTGCACACGGTCATGGCAGAATGCACACGATCGTAACCCACGTTGGGCACGATCGTAACCCACGATGGGCACGATCGTAACCCAATGGGCATGATCGTAACCCACGATGGGCACGATCGTAACCCACGATGGGCACGATCGTAACCCAATGGGCACGATCGTAACCCATGATGAGCACGATCGTAACCCCACGATCGCCATGATCGTAACCCACGATCGCCATGATCGTAACCTACGATGGGACACGATCGGCACGATCATAACCCACGATCGACATGATCGTAGCACACGATCAGCACGATCGTGTTCTGCCATCGTGTGGAAAGCGAGTGATGCGGATTTATCCTACACCTCATCAATATCAAAAATACATTATCCTATACAACATCCTTGACATAATTGCTTATTGTAACAGGCGCGCCGGCAATGGTTTGTCTGTGTATGATTTTGTTAGTCGTTATTTCAAGCAACAAGGCCTTAGAGAGACTTATAAGGAGCATATTAGTCCCATCCCACATCCTGATGAGTGGAATGTCCCACCGGAGATCTCATCCATCATTTGCGTACCTCCAGAGGGGGTAGGACAAGCCGGCCGACCAAGGATGAGTCGCGCACGGTCCGCTGTTGAAAATTTGCCCGCAGGTGGACGGCCTCAGGTGTGCGGTAGGTGTAAAGGAACCGGCCACAACAGAAAATCTTGCAAGGCATTCATTCCCATAGGTGGTGTAGATTTGAATATCCCTGAAGAAACTCAAGGAATGGATGAACAAACGAGGCAAAGGCGCCGGCAGAAGAAGAGGTGTAGCATTTGCCGTAATGATGACCATGACATAAGGGGATGTCCATACCGTGAAACTTAAATTGCTTATGTATTTTTATATTTTGTGACTTACTAGCAACAATCATGTGCTGATATTTTGATCCTCAATGGACCATGTATTGATTCAATATTCTGATTATTAGTTGAAATGCATAATTTTGTGTCTATTTTCTTTATCTTTGAATTGAAATTTAAGTGTTCAGTTATGTAAAGCAAATAAAGGTGATTATGGAGCCAAACATTAACCATAACAAAGTAGCTCACTTCAAAGAGCAATAGTTTACAGCAAAGGGATATCCAAAGCATATAACTTTACAAAACAAAATTTAATCACCATCGCACAAAAATATCTAATAATAACATAAAAAAAACAATCACTTGGATCCATTTTCCCCCATCTGCTGCTGTATCTTTAGTCTTGTATCACCATCTTCATGAACTTCCTCTTCTAAAATAGCTTCTTTGCTTTTCTTCTCAGAAATCTCCAAATCATTATCATCATCACCATCTAGTATGACTGGAGTGCTCGCAGTGTTTTTAAATAGGCCATGTTTCATGGAACACATTAATTCGCAATGATAGTCACTACACATACAACAAAATCAAAAAACTTACTCTGAACATTGAGTATCTTCCTCTCGGCCTAGTTCTGTATGGTGGGTTGGGAGGAGGTATCCTCCTTCTTCTTTTTGGTGGTGGTGCTTCGATTCCTCCTAAATCGCTTTCTCGTAATCGGCCGCTCATTTCGCGTATTTGATTTTAATGGATTTTAACTGATGTTAATTGATTAGGGTTTGTAGTGAAAAGGGGGGCTATAGTACATGTATTTCACTCTCAGTCAATGAAGATGGGCTTATATTGAAAAGGGGGGGGGGACCGACCCACGATGAGATTTTATAATAAAATAATTTGATGTTGACCTTTGCAGTAAACACGATTGTGCACACGATCGCCACGATCGTGTGTTCCAATCGTGTGACACGTTGGCAACCAGGTGTCACATTGTCTTTGGTGTCAAATTGGCACTGTATCCACGTATGCACACGATCGTGTACACGGTCGTGTCCACGATGGAACACACGATCGTGTGCATAAGAACATCAAAAATTTTCACCAATTTCTCAAATTACTCGTCAATTTTCACCAATTTCTCAAAATACCAAAAGTTTATATGCACACGATCGTGTACACGATCGTGTACACGATCGTGCCCACGATGGGACACATGATCGTGACACACGATCGTCTGCATCCATCGTGTGTAACACAGAGCCAAAACATAAAGATTTAACAACACAACACGATCGTGACCCACGATGGTCACGATCGTGTTCATCCATCGTGTGTAACACAGAGCCAAAACATAAAGATTTAACAACACGACACATTCATATTGCCAAAACTGTCTAAATACAACATAAATATTTAACAACACGACACATTAATCTTGTCACAACACAACATACCATAAACCATTTTACATGTCTAAAGACAACATAAAGATTTTAGCAGCTAAACCATATCGATATTTCTTAATATATTTTTCATTAAGTTCCTTGATTTAGTGCCTTGCTCCTGGGTTTGCAGAGACGAGTCGATCCAAGTACATGCACGAGAAGGGGCCACAACTTTGATTGTCGTTTTGTATGAACTGTAGCTCTCGTGGCATAATTTTGAAACTCATCTCCGTGTCATACTTCTTCTTCGATTGGTTGTTCAGCCAATACCCGGATTGAGCTAGCACACGAGGCATCAGACGCATAATCGGTCGCAGTTGGTTGAATCGGTATCGACCATCTTCGTGGTGGTGTGACAAGGAATCGTACAACTCCACGGTCCATGTTATGATGTCAATCTTGATAGTCACCCAGTGGCTCTGGTCGAGGCAACAAATGGTAATGATCTGTTGAAACAAAATATGTAATCATATAAGATCATCACATCAAACATAGCGAATCATTTATAAATAGCGAATCATTTATAAATATAAATTTCAAATGGCAACAAATCGTCAATTATTTATAAATATAAATTTCAAACTTACTTCGTTGCAATTTAACCATGGAACTGCATGTGGTGTATCAAGACCTGTCATGTAGTCCTCGATGCATTTAGGAATTTTCCAATCCTTGTAAACCGGCTTCCCCGTCATCTTGATACTAAGTGGATCATCCAGATGGAGTCTTGCAAACTCGTTGGCCAAAACTAACTACAAAAAGCCAAACCACAAAATTAAAAAAAATCCATATCACACCAATGATATACAAGCGAGTAGGTTATAGAACTTACGTAAAATAGGGAGCCGTCAAGTACAGTGCCAACTCTACCGACACCAACACTACGGACTCCCCTCTGAAGCCTCGCTCGAGTCACAAGCACATAACAGTCTATCACCTCGGCATCAAAGTCTTCACGGCTAGACTCTATCCGGTCAAATAACGCCTGGGTGAGAGCATGCCTAGTCTCCAAACACCGGACAATAGCATCACGTGGCTGCTCCCTCCTAAACTGTAGGTACAACTTCTTCAGAGCCTCGCTATCTCTTGGAGGCGCAACCACAAAAGGCTCCCAAAGAGCAGCAGATGGTCGACTCACTCGCGGTGGAAGACTACGCTCACCCAAATGCTGCGTTCCGGCACTCTCACCATCTTCATCACCCTCAGCATCCCTCTCACAACTATAACGATCAGAGAGTTGTACAGCCGGCTGCTCGATCTCAAAAACTGGCTGCTCGATCTGAAATGGAGGCTGCTGCTCAAGACCACCACCCTCACTTCGAAACATCGCACTATAATGATGCTCGTCCTGAAACCAGTCGAACATCGTCCCATATCAATAAACGGCGCCTCAAATGGCTCATACTGATGCTCGTAATCAAGGGGCTACTGAGTCCGCTCAAAAGAATGATGAATCTGAGAATGGTGACTGTGCTGGACCTCAGAATGGTGGGTAGGCGGACGCTGAGAATGGTGACTCGGCTGACGCTGAGAATGGTGACTCGGCTGACGCTGAGAATGATGACTAGGCTGACGCTGAGAATGGTGACTGTGGGCTGCGCCAGAGACTGAGTGACGTGGAGGGTCAGGAATCCTCCGTTGGGCGCTGCTAACAGATGCAGAATGACTAGGCCTATCATGGCTCCCAGCTGAGTAGTGCACCGGGCTTCTAGAACGTCTATGCATAGGTCCGAAGAAATCCACGATCCCAGAAAGCACCCGGCGAGAAACTCGAGCAATAAATCCGGACTCAGAATCGTCGTACAAGATCACCTTCAAACGGCGATCGAAGTACTCATCCTTGCTCGTGTCCTGGGTGTGGTCCGGACAAGAAAGTTCATGGACACAACACACCCTCTCTGGCTGCCTCTCCCGGTCCGATGTCTCTGCACCATCTACTGGTGGGGTACTCTGTCGGCGTCGCTTCGACACTTTATGTGCCGACTCATATGTAATCAATTTTCCAGCAGCCTTCTTCAACCTATCCATAACTTTCTTCCTCGGGATCGGCGCAGGCTCATCCTCCTTATTCTTCACAGCTATTCTTATAGGCTTAATGAACTTAACGTCATATGGCGAGCTATTCTCAAAGCTCAGGTAGTAGTACTCAGCCTCATCCTCCTCCAAATGCGGTAAAGAGGGAAGTACTCTGTGCTGCAAAATTAGTCATTAAATCATACCATTAGATGGGCAATCACATAACGTTTAAGAGATGAAGTCAGGAGAAAATACGTTTACAAATTTTGTACCTTATCGTCGAAGAAATGAGTGAAATCACAAAACATCTTCCTCGTAGTCCACATCAAACACCAGGGGACTTGGACAGATTTATCTCGAATACCACACAATGCTCCCAATGAAGGAATCATCTCATACGACCATATCTGTAAAGCCCAAACAGGACCATAGAAGTGATAGTCCTTGTGCTCTTGTACCTCCTTCATGGCAACGTTGCCTATGTAGTAAGATAAAACCCCAAAGGCATAAGAACCCCAAGGAAACATATCCCACTGCTCGAAATCCTCAACTAATGCCCATGCCCATGTCTCGACCATCATGTCGTCACGACATAGGATAAAGTAGTAGTATATAAGCAAATTGGCAACCTTCACATAATCTCTTATGTCTCTACCAAAATCTCGAGCATTGAACCTCTTTCGCAGAACACTAACCTTAATATTTTTGCCATGTAGTATTCTGTGGAAAATACCGTCAGACGGAAGGAGATGGTCGTCCTGGGGATGGAAGGTAGAGTTTCCAAAATGGAGTCCAGTGATCATGGCAAAATCACGGGCCGTAAAACGAATGGTCCTCCCGCAAACCTGGAACCACGACTCATCCGGGGGGATTTGATCACCCTCCAATTGACGGGCAATCAAGTGATGTAGGGCAGTATTTGAACTCTCATTCCTCCTAACTTTAATCAAGCGCCCCAGGACCCCCTCGGTCAAGCTCTCGATAGCTCGATCAGCAACTGCGGAATTGCGGTCCATACTTCTTAGTGTCTTAATGTTCTCTTTAAATACCGCCTCCCGTATGTAAAGATTTACTTGACGTGTAACAAAACGCAATGTAGGTCTCTTCCATACGCAACCAGTCTGCAATATGGACATACAACTCATAAGAACATGATAGAATACTTAAGAGAACGAAAAAAAAAAATCTGCCTTGCACACGATCGCAAGCACACGATCGATGCCCGTCATGTGAAGACCATCGTGTGCCACACACGATGGTCTTCACATGACGGGCAACGATCGTGTGCCTGCGATCGTGTGCAAGGCAGGAGCCTTTGGTCTTCTAGCACACGACGGCACACACGATCGACGACCGTCGTGTGTAACCATCGTGCCCACGAAAGACCATTGTGTACACAATTGTGTCATCTTCTTCAGCACGATCGTGGGCGATGAACAACCGTCGTGGCACGATCGTGTGTGAATGAAAATACACTAACCGGCGGCTCATTGACGGATTCCTCTTCTGATGGAGTGTCACTAGCGGAACTTCTGGCGTCTTCAGATTCTCTGTGGTAGTCGGAGTTCGACATTTTCTGGCCGGCGAAGGGTTTCACGACGGGAGAGTTTTTTTGCAGAGAGATGATGAGAGTTTTTTTGCACAGGAAAATATTGAGTTGTGGGACCATTTTTTTATTGTTGTTTCGTTTTAATAATCTTCTTTTTTTTTATGTTTTTTTATCTTTTAGTGGTAGACTTTAAGGGTAATAAAGTCTTTTAACACATTTTGGTATCAAAAACTTATAGTTTTATGAATGGAGATATATAACTTGTTACTTTTATGCTTTGATACTAAAAAAGAGAGATCCCTAACTTATTTGTCTGAACTCCAATTGGCTCGTTTAAAAGCTAACTTAAATTTTTATACTACTGTTAAGTTTCAGAAATTTTGGACTTCTCAATTATCGGTGGTGATTTTTCAAAGTCGGTCTTAATGCACGATATTTTTCCGAAAATGTCCAATTATTTATCCATTAATATTTTCAGTACCCCTTTTTGTATTTTGAATAGTTCAAGACCAAATTGCATCTACAATACATCCATGAAAATTCTCAAGTCCTATCTAGTCCGGATAATTTCTATAATTTTTATATTCAGAATTCTTCGGCAAAAATACCAGAGCGTAATCTAATTAATTTAGAAAATATTTTTCTTATTGGAAATGCACCATCTACTTGTAGTAATATTCACTACTAGAAAAAGGGCTATCCTTGACTCCAAATGCGAGTCAAGAAGAGGTCTTATGACGCGCAAATGCGAGTCAAGGATGGACCAGTTATAAATCTTCATGACTCGCATTTGTGCGTCATCCCTTTATGACGCGCACTTATGACCCACGTTTTATGACTCTCCTTTTTGCGTGTCATAACCTAATTTTTTTTAAAAAAAAAATTTAATTTTTTCCAGTTCCTAATTTTCTATTAAATGACAATTAAAAACCTGATAATACAAAATTAAAAATACAAATGTCAAATATCAAAGTCAATGAAACACAAATATTAAAAACTGGAAATCAACAACAGTCGTTGACATAAACCTAAATAAAAGCCATCATTTTAAACACCTCTCTAAAAAACCCTGATCTATTTCTAGAGGCTTGTGTTTCGTTGGACGTTGATGCACGTTCAGTAAAAGCACGACCCTCATACGAAGGAGAATTGGCAGCTGCAGACGACAGAAAAGTACGACCCTCATACGAAGCACAATTGCTGCCTCGTTTACGGTGGCAAGTAACACCTGCCCACGCCTGTTGACAGTATAGAAGCCCCCAAGTGATGAAGCTTCAGAGGAAAAAATAGAATCGAAGGATTGATGTAACCTTCGATTTCCAGGAACTTGTATAAAAGCTTATGAACATGAGATCATGACAAATGCAGCTGGATTTGGATAGATGGAATTAGAAAAAAGTGGCATATTTTTACTATAGGAAAAAATAGCAGCATTTAGATGCTAAACAAAAAAAATTATACAATACAAAACTATTAAAAAAAATGCAAATAAAAGAGCTAAATCACCTCTGCATGTTGAAGGATCGGGACTAAGCATGAAATTACAGTCATCACCACTGGAGATATATCTTGGTTGACCTGAAGCATATGATATAGAAGCTAAATACATACATTCATTGGTACACAGATAAGCATGAAACTAAAGAAGCATAATCTCCGAGAATAAAATTAGGTATTTGGTAGGCAACATACGAAGAAAAGCACCTTAATTGCCAATTCCCCAATGGCCCAGCAAGCATTATTGGCCCAGCAAGCATTATTTTGCAATATTTATCTAATTATTCAAATATATCCATGAGTGGTCTTGCTTTGTTTGAAAATTTTGATATAAACATGACTCGAATCAGAAATCCGATGAAAAGGTTTTTGACAATTGATTACGGGACCATTACACCTCTTTCTTAATTCGTGTGCATAAGCGCGGGGTGCACATAAACTAAAACAGATGATGTATATTTCTCAACTAATTCCACTACTCGACCACTCGCATATTTTCATCAATAAACAATAATTATATACAATCATTATTTTACTACTCCTATATCAAATCAACTATCGAGATTATATTTTGATGTCGTAACCCAATCACAACTTGAACGCTTACCTGCGCAGCCTTCTCAAGATGAAGACACAGTGTATCCAAAGGTAAAATAGCTCCATCACCAGGATAAACGTGAGAACTGACTCTCTTTAGTACTGCACAAGCTTCAGCAATATCACTTTTTGTAAGAGCTTGATCGATGAGTCTAGCCCAGATCTCTCGAACAATGCTGGTGTCAGCATCATTGGAATAGCTTGCAAAGTATAGCATTTCCAGACATATCTGAATGGCCAAAATAATTCGTGATACGGATAGTTGCCTCAAGTTAAGGGTTTGTGGGGGAAATACTATTTGCAGTCAGATATAGAGGAGTGGAACGTAAAAGTTTTTACTATGTTTACAGAACAGATTGAACGGCTACTAATACTGTATCCAAATCATTACTATAATCTAGTAATTCACTTTCTTGTAGCTACAACTTCACATAGTCGTGAAATATGAAGTACATTGTTACATAAAAAGACATTGTAACATAAATGACAAGGTTACAAGCAAAAAAAGGAACTAGAACTCACTTTTGTGCAGTAAGTACACAAAAAGAGGATTTGTAACACAACTACTCCAGGCAATGGATGATATATAGAGAATAATCAGATCAAGCGGGGACAAAATCTTTCTTTTTCTTTTTTTTTCCTTTCTTTTTTCTTTTTGATGGGTCGAATGGAGATGACACAAAGTAAAGAAGGATGTGATGACAATCCGAATTCCACCCCATAACAAATCATAAGAATGTCACAAATAACAAGGCTAGAAGGAGAGTAATACATGATCAGACATTTATGCTTTCCAAGATAGAAAACACCTCTTGGTGTGGTCGTGAATCATACCCTCAACCAAACCATCACCCTTTGGGGTGGGCTGCTACAACAGGTAACAAACAAACACTCTTGTGTTTTTCTTTAACCGAGACCAAAACCAAACGCACTCAAGTAGGGTTGTGGTGTGAGCCGCAACAGCAGACAACAAACACACCCTTTGTCGTCTGTGGTTGTATAGAAGCAAACTAAACCAGGCGAACCCTCTTGGGTCGTGGTTTCCAATCGAGACCCATGAACCAAAACAATTAAGCCATAAGCTCAAATACACTTAAATAAATAAAACCAAATAAGCTCAAATAAGCAGTTAATAAACAATTCAAGACTATACCCATGGCCAATTCGTGACCCAAATGGGTCGACTGACCCGAAACCCTACACGGGTTTAGACCCGATCTGAATCAAATCGATTCAAACAAACAACCTTTAATCAGGTTTCACCACACGACAACAAATCAAAAACGTGTTTTAATCCTTATTTTAATCCCCGAAAACTTTATAAATCGGTTGTATATTAAGAAAATAATAAACATGGTTGAGTTTTGTCATACCACCAGAAAACCGAGAGAGGAGTAGTGAGATGAAGGCGGCGGTGGTGCGTCTGTGGTGGTGATTACTCGAACCAAGCGAGAGCCGATCATCACCATCTAAACCCGTAGCCACTCACCCTTGATCTTCTCCTTGATGGTGATGGTTGTGGTGTTATCAAGTAGTGATGGACGGTGGTAGTCGGATGGTGGTGATGTTGTTGCTGCTGTTGTTCAGGAGGGAGGGATGGAACATTTGAGAGAGAGAAGATGAGATCTGATATATCCTCTTGAAATAATGAATAAAAGGGGATTTGAAAGTTTTCAAGCTTTTGTGGTCCGTGTTTTTTAAAAAAATTGAGACATGACACGAATTTTATGACACACAAAAATGCTTGTCGTTTAGCCGTCAAATTTTACAATTTATGACAGTTTTTTTATGACTTACAATTTTGCGTGGTATTATATTGTGTGCGTTATAAAATGCGAGTCAAGAATAGACCTTTTTCTAGTAGTGATTGTTTCTTTATGTAATTATAGGTAGTAAAATACTGGTATTTTACACTAACCAAAAAACTTGCCATACTTTCAATACAGCAGTTGTTCATGCCAACTTATTATAATGTTCTTAGTGGTTTTTTTACCATTTGGTTACTGTAGGAAAATATTTGGTTGCCGTGGGTTATGATACACTACTTGTTTAGTTTGCTCAATGTAGTTATTTACTACAATTTGTGCCTATAATGGATTATGTGTATGTATTATTATCTAAGTTGTACTTGTGTTTACTTGTGAATTCACATACAGCGACATGGTTATCATGTTTGTTCATTATTTATTATATAATAATAGGATTTGTTGTTTTAAGTAGATTGCATTTAAAATTATCAGTTTTTGGTAATGTTATTCACGCAATTGTGGGAATAAAGGCACTTTATCTTATTCCAAGAATTCCTCATGCTATAAAAGAGTGGTCGTATTGCACATAATTAATAAGGTATCATTTTACATGTAGTCGCAAAAAATTTAAGAGTGGTGGCAACGGTGCGGGGTTGGGGGGCGGGTTCACCCTACCCGGACGGTGAACACCGCCGCCACCCCTCCGGGTACCATGCGGCTAGAGGGAGGCCGGGTAAGGTAGTCGAGTGAAGGTAGAAGAGCAGTGATCACAGACTTCCAACGGATAAAAAATGGACCGTTTGAAATTTAATTTTTTTTTCTTTTTCATTTCCTATATATATATATCTTTCATTTTTACATATCTCACAACAAAACATATATATCTCTTTCTTCTTAACACTTTTCTTTTACAAATTTTATAGTTTTATTATGGATCCTCGTAAATCCAAAGACGGTTCTTCATCATCGAGGGGACGTGCACGCGGCGGTATAATAAAATATTTTTAAGTATTTTGTAATTTCCTTTTAAGTATTTTGTAATAATAAAATATTATGTGTTTTTATTAAATTGTTTGATATAATTTTAAATATAAAAAGGTAAAAAAAAAAAATTAAAAGTGGTGAGGGTTGGTGAGGCATGGTTGCCACTAAAAAATGGTGAGTGGGGGTAGAGTGGGGGTAGAGTGGGGGTTGGATGAGTTGGAAGAATGTTATTGGTGGGGAGTGGGGGTAGATGAGGATAGATGAGGCACCATTGCCACCACCCTAAGAAAATATGTATCATCTCCACATTATTTCTCTTTTTAAAAATCTTAAAATAATGGATATTTAGTTTGGGAGGAAAGTTATAGGGTTATTCCATATATAATATATACTAATTAAAAATTTTCTATCATTTTATCTTTTTATTTTTAACTCAATAGTTTAAACAATTATAACTTTTTCGTATCAATTTTATTTTTGATAAAAAATATATCAAATTAATTCTTACTTCGTGCTCTTTAATTTGACATCCATATAGTATATATATATATATAAAGTAATTTAAATATAATAATGATATATTAGATGATTAAAATATTTCCATATTAAAATATTAAAATATTGAAGAAAATATATATTTTTAGTTTATTTTCATAGTTTTGTACTTTAACAGTTATTTGATTTTTCAGAATTATTTTGTTCTTATTGTAAAATAATAAAATAATTACACTAATGCCAAATCATATAAAAAAATTATATTAGTAAGAATATGAGTTGAATACTTTTAATGAAAGTTGATGATAATAAATATAATTTAATTTATTATTTATAAAATTAGATATAAGACTCATATTGTCCTACATGAATAAATGCCTATGCTTAATTAAATTATGGTTTTGCTATCATGTGCCCTAGATCACATGATAAGAATTTATAAATGAAAACAAATTAAATAATAGTTTATATACATGTGTGTGTATTGACTCATATATATTTTATAATAATTTTACTATATTATTGAAATTCAATCACATATTACTAATATAATAAAATATATAATATTTTGCGCCGTGCATCGCACGGGAGAACATCTAGTATTGTGAAAAGTATATCCAAACGTTTGCCACAACACAAGTATATGGGGACAGTTTCCTTTCTCGTACAAATTATTCAAAAATATCACACATATATGTTTGTATACATAAACCAAACATACCCAGTATATCCCGCTCAGAGCAGGGTCTGGGGAGGGTAAGATGTACGCAGACCATGCCCCTACTTATTACGGTAGGGAGGCTGTTTCCGTGAAGACCCCCAGCTTAGTGCACAGCAGAATCTTGTGTGATAAATACAAAGGAAAACATATGATTCGAAAAAGCTCAAGACCATACCTGAGCCCATGGCTTGATCCACATGGGACTTACCTAAGCGGAATTTGGCTACTTCACTCCCGATGAACGCTGCTCTAACAAAAGAGAGGTTGGCTCTGCGCACAGCTCCCTGTCAAAAATACACCACACGCAAAGACAACAGGATAAAATATACAATAAAAGTAAAAATGCAATGCTCTAGGTCAAAGCTAACCGAGACAACCCAACCCTGAGGCTCTCAACTACAGCACCGCTCCCTACAAAAGAATCCACAACTCTGATCTGGCGCCTCCAAGCGCACCTATCAACAGTCATGGTCTCAGAAAGGTTTAAGGCCTTCAAATCTAATCTCAGTTGCTCCTCCCACATCCTCCTCGTCTGCCTCTCCTCCTCTCCCCGACAACCATTAAACTCTCGACCCTCCTCACCGGAGCAGATGCCTGCCTCCTATGGACGTGGCCAAACCATCTCAATCTCCCTTCCCTAACTTTCGCTGAAATGGGCGCCACTTCCAGCGCGTTCCTGAAAACCCCATTCGCAATTCTATCTAACATTGTGCGACCACACGACCAACGTAACATTCTCATTTCAGCCACTTCCAACTTGCTCTCAAGCGACTTCTTCATCGCCCAACATTCGGAGCCATACAACATTACAGGTCGGATTGCCGCTCTATAGAATTTACCCTTCAACTTTAGAGGGACTTTCTTGTCGCACAGGACCCCTGTCGCTGATCTCCACCTTAGCCACCCCGCCTTGATGCGATGCGTGACATCATCTTCACACTCACCTCCTTCTGAATGATCGAACCCAAATACTTGAACTTATCCGTACTGGGTACGATCTGATCCGCAATCATTAACTCAACATCTTCCTCGTTGGCCTCACCACTAAAGTTACACCAGAGATACTCGGTCTTAGACCGGCTCACACGCAAGCCCTGGGATTCTAACTTAGCCTCCAAAGCTCCAACTTCGAGTTCACCTGCCTCCTCGACTCCGCCACTAACACAATGTCGTCTGCAAAAAGCATGCACCACGAGATGCCATCTTGAATCCCTCGCGAAATGACGTCAAGGATTAGAGCGAAGAGAAGAGGGCTTAGCGCCGACCCCTGGTGTAGCCCTATCTCAACCGGAAAATACTGGGTGTCACCAACTGGGGTCCTAACACACGTCCTCACTTGGGAGTACATGTCTTGGATCGCCCTAACGAACGGCAACGACACCCTCCTCTCTACTAGGCTCCTCTAAATAACATCGCGCGGAATGCTATCATAAGCCTCCTCTAGATCTATGAACACCATATGGAGGTCCTTACGCCGCTCTCTAAACTTCTCCATAAGGCGTCTGACGAGATGAATGGCCTCAGTCGTGGACCTTCCCGGCATGAAGCCAAATTAGTTCTCTGAGATCTCAACTTCTCTTCTAACCCTGCATTCCACCACTCTTTCCCAAAGTTTCATAGTATGACTGAGGAGTTTAATACCCCTATAGTTACTACAACTCTGAGCATCGCCTTTGTTCTTGAAAAAAGGCACGGCAATACTATGCCTCCACTCTGTCGGCATCTTAGAGCCTCTGAGGAGGATGTTGAACAGCTCTGCTAGCCACTGAACTCCGACTTCCCCCAGACAAAGCCACACCTCAATAGGGATCTGATCCGGGCCTATAGCCTTAGCTCTACCCATTTTCATTAGGGCACCCTTTACTTCCTCCTTGCTGATGTTCTCACAGGAACTAAACGAACGAGCAGAAGATAGACTAACTCCTTGCACCACCGAGTCACTACCTCTAGCCTCATTGAAAAGTTCAAAAAAATATCTATTCCACCGCTCCTTAATAGCCACATCGTTCACTAACACTTGACACAAATCATCCTTAATAAACTTAACGGGACCCAGGTCGCGCCGCCCTCTTTCCCTAGCTTTCGCTAGTTTAAAAATAGCATTCGCTCCTTCTTTGGAGTCTAGGCGCTTGTACATCTCCTCGTACGCCTCACATTTAGCCTTAGCCACTGCCTTCTTAGCCTCTCTTTTTGCCACCTTGTACGCTACAATCTTCAAGATTCTTTCCTCCCCAGCACTAACCGACAAAAGCTCCTTAAATAGCGCTTGTTTTGCCTTAACCTTGTTTTGGACCTCCTCATTCCACCACCAAGCCTCCCTAGGTCCACTAGACCTGCCCGAAGAAACCCCTACCACCTCCTCGCCCTGTAATGCCCCGATTTCATATATACATTTATTGTGAATTAAAGAAAAACATGTTCAATTTTATTAAATTAATACCCGAATAATTTATCGTTTAATTCATTGTATTTCATGATCATGCAAATTCATTTATGCCATTATTATTCATGACAAGTCATGTGATTCGTTTCGTTGCATTTCTCATTTTAATTCATTGTTTCATCTCATCGTTTCTAGGCCCGAGTCAAGTTTTAAGCGATTACCCATAAAATTTCACAAATCCTTTTAATTAATTTAATCCCTTCACTTTGGGCCGGCCTAAGCCATACATGATCCTGATCACATATGCAATTTCAAAGAGTTACATGTAGCCAAGAACCTGACTTACGAGGAGGTACCTACAGCTATTTTGGAGCGTAAGGTACATCAGTTACGAAATAAAGAGGTTAAATTGGTGAAAGTTCAATGGAGTCGTCATGGACCAAATGAGGCAACTTGGGAACGTGAAGAGGAGATCTGTTCTAAGTATCCAACATTCATTTTTCAAGGTATGTAACTTAATTTTCGAGGACGAAAATTTGTTAAAGGGGGGTAGGTTGTAACGCCCCGATTTTGCATATACATTTATTGTGAATTAAAGAAAAACATGTTCAATTTTATTAAATTAATACCCGAATAATTTATCGTTTAATTCATTGTATTTCATGATCATGCAAATTCATTTATGCCATTATTATTCATGACAAGTCATGTGATTTGTTTCGTTGCATTTCTCATTTTAATTCATTATTTCATCTCATCGTTTCTAGGCCCGAGTCAAGTTTTAAGCGATTACCCATAAAATTTCACAAATTCTTTTAATTAATTTAATCCCTTCACTTTGGGTCGGCCTAAGCCATACCCATTATAATATTCAATCCAAATATTATAAGTCCAACTCCTACAATTATTTACCAAGCCCAATCCATTAACAATAATTATCCTATTAATTTTCATCCAAGCCCAACATCCTCTCCCACACACACACACACGATCAGAACAAGGGAGAAGTTTTCTGCACATTCTCACATCCACATTAGTGGAAGTAGTGGGTATCATGGGGAAGAGTTGGTTGAAATTTTTCTACTTAAATACCACACTCTCAGCAAATCAAAAGGAGATTTCATATCATTTTTCAGCAAATATTTCCATATCAAATCATCATATAAATCCAACAGCATACATTCCTGTCATTCGAAAACATTCTACACCAGAAATCTCACACACACAAAAAAAAAATATGCAGTTGCAGCAAAACATCATTTCACAAATTACACAACAAATTCTAACACCACCAGAGCACAATCCGCAGGTAATCTTTTATTCTGTTCAATTCTCTCGATTTCACAGCAACCACACGCAAAATGTGATCTTTTCTGCAAATCGGTCCTTCACGATCTTCAAGTATCAAGCATCTCCCATCTTCAAAATTCCCCAACAAAACACACACACACACACACACACATCATGAGATTTCAGAAAACCCAAAATCTGAAACCAAAATTTAAATCGAAACCCAAACCATATTTATAATCGAAGTCAGTGAAGAAGAAACACACCTAAAAATTTCCTCGGCCGCGACAAACTCCAGTCTTCATCTTCCTGCCTGCCGCCACCGCCCCACTTTCTGCCGTTTCCAGTCGCACCACCACCACTCAATTCCGCGGTGAGTCTACACGAGCCACAAATCTCAACCGAACCTCCCAAATTAGGTCCTTGATTCGGGTTGAACCTGGTCGCTACTCTGATTTAGGAGGGGTTGCATCATCATGGTTGTTTGGAATCGAGTTCCGCCGTGAGAATTGTGTGTGTAGAGAGAGAGAGAGAGAGAGAGAGAGAGAGAGAGAGAGAGAGAGAGTTAGGGCAGAAAGAGAAAAAAAATATTTCAGTAATGGGACGATGAGGTTGAGATAGCCAATTTTACATTTCTTTCAATTGGGCAAATGCCCTCCTCGGGCCCAATTAATTTTTAAGCTTGAATTCTTTTAGCCCATTTCATTTTCAGACCAATCATATTTTTAATAGTGACCCCAGATTCTTTCTCAACCTGTTTAATCCAGTCCCATTTAGTAACGGCCCGATCTGTCCTTACACCATTTCAGTCCTTAAATATTTAATTCCTTCAATTTTACTTCAATCAGCTTTTCAATAATTAAAATTCAGCCTTATTTATCCGAGCCATTAAATACGTAGATTTCTCTAATAATATTAATATTCAATTTAAATTATGTCTTGTATTTTATCTTCAATTATAGTATTATATTAATAATAAACTATTATTATCTGTACGGGCCTAGAATTGTCGAGTCATTAATAATAATAACAAGAATTTACGGGCCTAGAATTGTCGAGTCAAGCATCTCATCACATTCAAGTTCAAGAACTGCATTTTATCCAGGTGTGGGGAATTTTTACGCTTTTGTTTATTTTAATTGCTTTATATATTATCTCGTATGTGCACGTGAAATAAGTCAGAAGCACTTAAATGTGCAACCAGTCAGAAGCACTTAAATGTGCAATCAGTCAGAAGCACTTAAATGTGCAAATCAGTCAGAAGCACTTAATTGTGCATAAAGCCTTCGGGCTAGCCGACGGGCATCAGAATTTATCAGTCATGTTGTTTATACTTGCTAATATATTTAGTAATTAACGTAGACATATTGCGTACTCTCCACACTGAGCGAGTTGGAATCTCACCCTACTATTTACCCCCTTTCAGGTTGAGGAGCTCGATGTGGCATGCGCTTGAGTGTGGGATGATCAAGCCTATGATTAGATGTTTATGTATTTAATATTATTTCTCTCAAACTATGTTTATGAACAAGTGTTCAATTTGTTTTATTTTTACGTCAAGGTATGTTTTGTTTTTAACAATGACTCGGGAAGATTACTTGAAATTATTAAGTTTATCTTTTGAGATGTATTTCCGCTGCAGTATTTTTAATTATTCTTCTTAAAAATTTGAAGAATCATATTTAGAAAAGTAGTCGCTACATAAGTGGTATCGGAGCGGGTTTACGGTTCTGCAGACTCGTTAAAATGGTTTTCTTTTCTAAACTGAAATTTCATTTTCGCAAGTAGTAAGATATTTTTAGCAATTATGATCATCCACCTCTGCCGCTCCACGTCGACTCCAAGGTACATTAAGTTATTATTATTCATTATGTGATAAATGCAGTTTACCAGATCAACCATGATTTATGCAATATAGATGCATCTTCAGTCTACTTTGTACATAAGAATTTTCTGATAAAGTATTTGGGCATGAAATTGTTTTCTAATAAATTCATAAGTATATGTGTGACCTGCGAAAGTCATCATTGCTAGAAATCTCTGGTGCTCAACCTATAGATGCAGTGTAACGTTCCATTTTATTTATCCCTCTCGTTGGGTAAGTACTGAAGGATCGTTGCGTGTGGTATGCCTTAGGATAATGGCAACTCGTGGACGTGGACGCCCAGCTAACCGAGGTGCAGATAATCTCGGTGGTCAGAATGCCAACCTCGGTGGTGGTGACGAAGGTCAGGATAACCACAACAATAACGTGCCAGCTCCTACTCAGGCACAAGTTGTGCAACAGTTCCGACGTTTCACCCCTCCCACATTCAACGGTCGAGAAGGACCAGCTTTCGTTGATGAATGGTTCATGTCGCTGGAGCGCACCTTTGAGCTCATTGGGTGCACCGATGCGCAAAGAATTATTTGTGGCCAATATCAAATGGTGGAGGATGCTGGACGCTGGTGGATAAGCTATTGGCGTTTGAGGCTGGTGGCCGAGTGTGCTGCGTTAACATGGGATCAGTTTAAGGAAATAGTGATGGAACAGTACTACCCACAGCACTACCGAGAGAAGATGGAGAGAGAGTTTTGGAATCTTGAACAAGGAGGAATGACGGTTGAAGAATATGAAAGAAAATTCAACCAAATCAGCTTCTTTGTGGAGCACATGGTGGATATAGATCGAAAGAGGGCCCTTAAGTTCTGAAGTGGTTTATGCCCGAGTATTCGTCACATCGTGGCTGGTCATGGGGTGTTACCCTATACCGAGTGTTGGGTACCAAATCGGATATTTGCGCCGTTTTATGCGGAAGCGTAAATAAATTTGCGGAAAATAAATCACACAAGGATTTATAGAGGTTCGGCTATTAACGAAGCCTACGTCCTCTCTCGATGTATCTTTTTCCTTAGGCTTAAGATCAAAACCTCTACGCCTCTCTTCAATCGGTCGAGGGATTACCGTTACAAGCTCATCTTCTATCAGTCCGAGTAAAACCGTTTTTTCCTTTTCTATTGGATAAGGAATCAACCACTCTAGCTTTCTATCGGTACTAGATAAACCTCACTAAGATAGCGATTGTGATTCTAACAATGCCGGATCCTTGATCCTAATAACACCGAATCAAATCGTATCTTTTCTTTTTCTCGCTCGTGTATGATCTTGTGTATAACACTCAATCACTCTTAATTAAGCTCAAGAACAACAACTATAATGCTTACAATGATATAACACGTATGTATGCTTTGCTCAATGTTGTTGTGAGAAATAATACCAACTCCTTGGTATTTATAGCCTTCTTCCTCCTTACTAGCCGTTGCTGCCAGTTGACTAGCTAGCGTGCGCTAGCCTTCCTTCTTAGCGTGCGCTATCGCACATTTTTGCTCTAGCGTGCGTAAAGGCTTTCATGTAGCGTGCGTTAATCACTTTATATTTCAGTCCAGTAGCTACTGCCCTTGACAGTTAGCGTGCGCTACCATTTCCTTTGTAGCGTGCGCTAATCCAATATATCTGTTGCATGGATTGTCAAATTGACCGTTTGATATGCTGACTTTGACCTGCTTTTCCCAACGTTCGGATTGACTAGATTCAAACATCTTAGCGTGCGCTAATCATCCTTTGTAGCGTGCGCTAATGATGACTTCATTGCATACGTCATTATGTGTTTGAATATCTCCACAACAGTAACAACACTTCGATAGCGTGCGTTAATAATAGAGTGTAGCGTGCGCTAATAATAGAGTGTAGCGTGCGCTATCCATCTGCTGACTTCACTGCAGCTTACTTCGAAACTTGGCTGGAATGCAGCTGACTCCTCGTTAGCGTGCGCTAACATATATCCCTTAGCGTGCGCTAATGCAGTCCAGTTTGTAACTTTTTGTGTCTTCGTCTGCTTCGTTGTTTTGCTTCGCCTCGATGTTGTTTTGTAGTTTAGCAACTTTAATCATCAAAACATAAATTAAATAATGTGTGGAATAAATATTCCAACAATCTCCCCCTTTTTGATGATTACAAAACAACTCTTGAATTGGATAATCTGTAAAAATTAATATATGTATATTTCTACGAATCAAAGTTTTCGGCTTTGATCATTTCGTTAGTTTCTCCAATCCTTTTCTTTTCGACATCTCCTTTATTTTTCAACTCCGTCGTTTTTCATTTTTCAATTTTTTTTTAACTCCCCCTATTTGTATGCTTTTCTTTTCTTTTCGACTTTCTTCGATTTTTCTCATTTTTATCTCCTCTTCATCTCCTTCTCATTTTTATCTCAATTCATCTCCTTCTCCCCCTTTTTGTCTTCATCAAAAAGTTAAAGAAATACAGAGGATACCAAAAGAAATATAAATATGCATGATATCAATTTATGCACTAGGGTATAACTCCCCCCTCAAATATTATTTCCTTCTCCCCCTTTGTAAAATATCGTTTGTCAAAATTTATTTTTGGGGATCCAACCGATAGTTGGTTTTTCTTTTGAAACATAGACGATGTTTGAAACGTTTGTTCCTTTAGGAACCCAAATCCTTTTAGTTTTTATCGTCCGTCTTGAGCTTTTGCAATTGGAAATATGATGTCCGATTTTTAAACATTTTTCGCAATGGGGTATATTGAAATTAACGGATTCGTTTTTCGAACGTGATTTGAATCCTAACCCCTCTTTATTTAGAGTATATTTTTGAACACATAACATTTGTTCAAATTTATCGTTGCCGCACGAAAATTTCTTTGTCAAAGTTTTTAGTTCATCTTGAACTTTTAAAAGATCATTTTTCAAAATATTTTCATTTTCAAGGCATTTCGAATGATCGATTTCAACAAATTTCCCTTTTTCAAGTATTTTGGAATTTTCAATTTCCAAAGTTTTATATTTAGATTTGAGGGATTTAATTTCATTTAAAGCATTTTGATAGTCTGTATGTAATAACTCGAATGCTTCAAAAAGTTCATCGTAAGAATTACTTACTTGGCTTTCGACGTCGCTATCGTCGAATGAACTCCGGGCCATGAGCGCGAGATTATTTTGTTCAAGAAAATCTTCATCGGGATCTTCGTCGCTCCATGTTGCGATTAGAACCTCCTTTTGCTTTACTCGACAGTTCTTAGCAAAGTGGCCTGGTTTACCACACAATCGACAAGTGTTGTCGAATTTCTTAGGTTCGCCCGATTGAATGTCCTTCTTTCTCTGGTTTAATAAGTGTTGGAACTTATTAATATTTTTGGCATAATATGCCATTTCTTCGTCGCTTTCGTCCACCGGGGTTTCTTCTTTTTTTTCGACATTTTAGCCTTGAAGGCTATCGACCTCTCCTTCGGTTTCGGTTTGGCATTCTGAGATTTTAGAACAATCTCGTAGTTGATAAGAGAACCAACGAGAGCACTAAAATCGAGAGTATTTAAATCTTTGGATTCCATTATTGCCGTAACCGTACCGTCCCATTCTCGAGGTAGTGATCGGAGAATTTTCTTTACTTTCTCACTACTTGAAAGTGGTTTTCCAAAACATGCTAATCCATTAGTGATGACCGAAAATCGGTCGAGAATAATCGAGATGGATTCGTCGTCCTTCATTTGGAATAATTCATAATCGTGAAGGAGCATGTTTATCTTCGTCTCCTTGACTTGAGACGTACCTTCGTGTGTTACCTCAAGCATTTTCCAGATTTCTTTGGCACTATCACACGATGATATCCGGTTGTGTTCTTCCGGATTTAAGGCACAATAGAGAAGTTGAGTTGCTTTACAATTGAAATGGTCGTTTTTCCAATCGGAGTCGTCATATTCTTCAAAATTTTTAAGCGTACCGTTGGAGTTCATTGGAATTTTTGGACCAAGACAAATCACCTTCCAAAGTTCGATGTCGTAAGCTCGAATGAATATCGACATCTTCTTCTTCCAAGTCATGAAGTTCGCGCCATCAAAAAATGGTGGTCGGTTGAGAGCAAGGCCTTCGGCTGGAGAGATTTGAAACGCCATTTTGGATCTTCTCCTCGGATGTTAAGCCGCGTATTAGAGTACCGCTCCGATACCAATTGTTGTGTACCAAATCGGATATTTGCGCCGTTTTATGCGGAAGCGTAAATAAATTTGCGGAAAATAAATCACATAAGGATTTATAGAGGTTCGGCTATTAACGAAGCCTACGTCCTCTCTCGATGTATCTTTTTCCTTAGGCTTAAGATCAAAACCTCTACGCCTCTCTTCAATCGGTCGAGGGATTACCGTTACAAGCTCGTCTTCTATCGGTCCGAGTAAAACCGTTTTTTCCTTTTCTATTGGATAAGGAATCAACCACTCTAGCTTTCTATCGGTACTAGATAAACCTCACTAAGATAGCGATTGTGATTCTAACAATGCCGGATCCTTGATCCTAATAACACCGAATCAAATCGTATCTTTTCTTTTTCTCGCTCGTGTATGATCTTGTGTATAACACTCAATCACTCTTAATTAAGCTCAAGAACAACAACTATAATGCTTACAATGATATAACACGTATGTATGCTTTGCTCAATGTTGTTGTGAGAAATAATACCAACTCCTTGGTATTTATAGCCTTCTTCCTCCTTACTAGCCGTTGCTGCCAGTTGACTAGCTAGCGTGCGCTAGCCTTCCTTCTTAGCGTGCGCTATCGCACATTTTTGCTCTAGCGTGCGTAAAGGCTTTCATGTAGCGTGCGTTAATCACTTTATATTTCAGTCCAGTAGCTACTGCCCTTGACAGTTAGCATGCGCTACCATTTCCTTTGTAGCGTGCGCTAATCCAATATATCCATTGCATGGATTGTCAAATTGACCGTTTGATATGCTGACTTTGACCTGCTTTTCCCAACGTTCGGATTGACTAGATTCAAACATCTTAGCGTGCGCTAATCATTCTTTGTAGCGTGCGCTAATGATGACTTCATTGCATACGTCATTATGTGTTTGAATATCTCCACAACAGTAACAACACTTCGATAGCGTGCGTTAATAATAGAGTGTAGCGTGCGCTAATAATAGAGTGTAGCGTGCGCTATCCATCTGCTGACTTCACTGCAGCTTACTTCGAAACTTGGCTGGAATGCAGCTGACTCCTCGTTAGCGTGCGCTAACATATATCCCTTAGCGTGCGCTAATGCAGTCCAGTTTGTAACTTTTTGTGTCTTCGTCTGCTTCGTTGTTTTGCTTCGCCTCGATGTTGTTTTGTAGTTTAGCAACTTTAATCATCAAAACATAAATTAAATAATGTGTGGAATAAATATTCCAACACCGAGACGGTTTTTCGAGCCCAAGAGGTTGAGGCTAGCCATAATCTGGATCAACAACAGTCTACGAAGCCTAGTATCGGTAAGAGACATTGGAATGGAAACCAAAATAAGGCCATGGTCTCTAATAAGCAAGCAAAGGTTGATCAAAGGTCGGGACCTAAGCCTCAAACCAGTAAGCCAGAGTGCTCGAAGTGTGGTAAGAATCATGGTGGGGAGTGTTTGTATGAAAATGTGTCTGCTACAGATGCAAGGAGCCAGGGCATGCAGCTTCGAATTGTCATCTCCAAAGGGCCAAAAGTCAAGGTTCTGGAGGAAAGGCTCGTATTTATTCTTTGACCCAAAAGGATGCAGATGAGAATCCCGGCACAGTGTCAGGTATGCTTATGATATCTAATGTGCCTGCTTTTGCTTTATTTGACACTGGTGCCACACATACTTTTATGTCTGCAAAGTTTTATCATGCTATTGGTCATAGAAGCATTAGAACTGTTGAGTCTCTTGAGGTTAGCTTACCGTCAGGAAATACGATCCTCACTAATATAATGATTGACCAGAATATTGAGATAGGAGGTAAAGAATTTGACGCTAGCCTGTATTTAATTAACGCGATGGATTTTGATGTGATCCTTGGTATGGACTGGCTCGATAGACATGATGCCGATATAAGCTGCCGTGAGAAGAAGGTAACATTGAGGTGTTCCGAAGGCGAGTCGATCACCTTTTATGGTACTAAGAGTAGGACAGTACCAAGAGTAATCACAGCCATAAAAGCATTGAGAGGTCTGAGGAATGAGAAATGTCAGGGTTACTTGGTGAGTTTGGTCGACACTCGTACTAATGAGGTGTCCCCTACAGACGTGCCTATAGTACGGGAATTTTTGGATATGTTTCCAGAGGATTTGCTGGGAGTCCCACCCGATCGACAAGTGGAGTTTAGCAATGATTTGGTCCTTGGGACGGCCCCGACATCCAAAGCGCCATATAGAATGGCTCTGAAGGAACTTCAAGAATTGAAGGTCCAAATTCAAGAGATGCTGGAGCTCGGATTTGTTCGTCCTAGTGTGTCACCATGGGGTGCACCGGTGTTGTTTGTAAGAAAGAAGGATGGGTCACTTCGGATATGTATAGATTACAGAGAGTTGAATCGATTCACGATGAAGAACAAGTACCCACTACAGAGAATCGAGGATCTATTGGATTAGTTGAGGGGAGCCGGAACCTTTTCGAAGATTGATTTACGGTCGGGGTACCACCAACTGAATATTAGGGAGTGTGACACTCCCAAGACGGCTTTCAGGACCCATTATGGGCATTTTGAATTTGTAGTGATGCCATTTGGTCTGAGTAATGCACCAGCAGTCTTTATGGATTTGATGAACAGGGTGTTCCAACCTTACTTGGATAAGTTCGTAATCGTCTTCATAGATGACATCTTGGTGTATTCTAAGGACAAGGAACAACACCAATAGCATTTGAGAGTTACATTGGAGACACTTCGCAAGAAGTTGTATGCTAAGTTTAAGAAATGTGAGTTTTGGTTGAACATAGTTGGATTTCTTGGACATGTGGTGACTTATAAAGGAATTGAGGTAGATCCCAATAAGGTTGTAGCAGTGAGTAGTTGGGGAGTACCCAAGAATACGAGCGAAGTTTGTAGCTTTATGGGCCTAACTGGCTATTATAGAAGATTTATCGAAGGATTTTCTAAAATCGCCACTCCTATGAACCAATTAACAAGGAAGGGCGTGAGGTTTGAATGGAGTGAGAGGTGCGAGGAAAGTTTTCAAGAGTTGAAAAGGAGACTAACCTCGGCACCAGTATTAATGATTCCTGATCCGACGGATGACTTTGTTATTTATAGTGATGCTTCAAAGTAGTGTTTGAGTTGTGTTTTGATGCAACATGGTAAAGTAGTAGACTATGCATCGAGACAGCTTAAACCACATGATTTGAACTATCCAACGCGTGATCTAGAGTTGGCTGCTGTAGTACATGCGCTGAAGATTTGGCGTCACTATCTCTACGGACGGAAGTATGAGATATACACTGACCATAAAAGTTTGAAGTATCTTTTCACACAGAAGGACCTTAACATGAGACAAAGATGATGGTTAGAATTAGTGAAGGACTATGATTGTACTATCCATTACCATCCGGGTAAGGCTAATGTGGTAGCTGATGCCTTGAGTCGGAAGACTAGAGGCGAGTTAGCTTGCTTGACCGATCAGGAGAGTTTGATAAAGGAATTCTCCCAGTTGAGGATTGAGGTAGCTGAGTCTTCAAAATGTTCGAAAGCAATCCTATCATCTTTGGTCTTGCAACCAAACTTGAGGGACAAGATTAAGGAGGCTCAACCACGTGATAGGTTCTTGTGCAAGATGAAGGATCGAGCACAAGCTGGGAGTATTGAGAAATTTGCCGTTGCTGCATACGACGTTTTGACTTATGATGGGAAGTTATGTGTTCCTAAGGATCCATCCCTTAGGAAACAAATTCTTGAAGAAGCTCACAATGCACCATACTCCGCTCACCAGGGAGGTACAAAGATGTACCACGACCTGAAGAAGTTCTTTGGTGGAGAGGAATGAAACGGGACATTGGTGTATTTGTGGAAAGGTGTATGATATGTCAGCAGGTGAAGGCAGAACACCAATGGCCAGGAGGTTTACTCCAACCATTGGAAATCCCAGAATGGAAATTGGAGCATATCATAATGGATTTTGTGGTTGGTCTGCCACGAACCGCGAGGAAGAACGATGCTATCTGGGTCATAGTAGATCGTTTGACGAAGTCATCTCATTTTCTACCTGTGAGGGTGACTTACAGTATGGAACAGTATGCAAGGATTTATATTCGTGAGATTGTGAGGTTACATGGTGTTCCAGTGACGATCGTCTCGGATAGAGATCCGCGATTTACGTCGAAATTTTGGAAGAGTCTGCAGAGTGCATTGGGCACTAAGTTGAATTTCAGTACTGCATATCATCCGTAAACCGATGGTCAATCTGAACGGACTATCAAGACACTCGAAGATTTGTTGAGGGTGTGTGTTCTTGATACTGGTGAGAATTGGGAGAATATTTTGTCGTTAGTAGAGTTTGCTTATAACAATAGTTAGCAAGCGACTATACAAATGGCCCCGTACGAGGCTCTCTATGGAAGGAAATGTCGATCGCCTCTTTATTGGAGTGAGGTTGGAGAAGGAAAGATTTTGGATCCCGAATTGATCGGACAGACTGTAGAGAAGATAGCGGAAATCAGAAGTAGAATTAAGACTGCCCAGGGTAGGCAGAAGTCTTATGCTGATAAACTACGGAAAGATATCCAATTTGAGATTGGAGAAAAGGTGTTCTTGAAGGTAGCTCCGATGAAAGGAGTGAAACGATTTAGTAAAAAAGGGAAATCTACAGCCTCGTTATATCGGACCTTTTGAGATTTTGGGTCGTGTTGGTGATCTTGCTTATAGTTTGGCATTACCATTGGAATTATCGGGAGTGCACAATTGTTAGGAGTATGCCCTCGAATGCCACTCAGAGGTTGTTGAGTGAGGGCATTGTACTTGTAATTATGTAAACCATTTATATAAGGCAAATGAATGTTTCTTTATTTACTGGTAGTTACTGGCATTCCTAACTCGTAAATAAACATATAGAAACTAGTCCATGTATTTAAGAGCAAAACGTTCCACTCCTTATTGGATAAGGGGGTCGGCACTGGAAAGGTTATAGCTCAAATACTTAATCATTCGCAAGTCGATGAAACTTGACTGGGCGTTAAGTTTATGTGAAGACTTGTATGACGTGTTCTTTGATATGGAGAGTGCCTGTCGAACACTAATGGTTAGTGGGAGCACACGTTATAGGTATGCTAATTGGATTAGTATACTCGAACCGACTCACCCTCGATTCGTCAGACGGATTTCACTCCGGGACAGTCAATGACGGAATCGAAAGGTTGTGATAGGTATTCGTGAACCTTCGACTTGAGGATTTAGTAGGGATGTGCTTGTGACGTCAAGATTTTCATTAGAGTAGTTCGACCACCGTAAACCGGAAGGCGGGGTCAACCTCGACGTGCATCTTGACGGCAAGTAGCAGTCCTACTGAATACCAAGATAGAATTCTTTCTCCCGTTAGTGAGCGGGTTATATGTCCTATGCTGTTATTGGCAGATGAGATCATAAGTCTTTGGCCAAAGCATTGGAGCTAGTTGTATTAGATACACGACAGCTCGATGATCTCGATTTGCATTAACGCATGCATAACGTCAAGTACAGATGGGGTTTGACTGACCGTGACCCTATAACTTGATCGGGACATTTGAAAGAAGGGTTTATACGTATACTGGTATTCACGACAGAATGGTTCTTGAATGATCCCAATCATTCGTTCTCAGTCGGGGTACAGTGTAGGCCACCAGGCTGGCTAGGTGGTACTACTACTCTTTGGTTCCTCCCATTGCTGACTGAGACGGACCTACCGAGTTGCGCATTAGGATTGACGACGGAATGAATAAAGCTAATTCTCTCATTATGAATATTAGATATTGGATATCTAATTTGGGACATTGGATGTCTAAATTGATTTATTGGATAAATTAATTTACGGCCTAATGAATTAAATATATTACTGGGTGATTAATTTAATTCATAAATATAATTATTTCTTGGAGAAATTAATTATGTAATTATGTATTTGATATGATTAATTGATTGGATTAATTAATCGATATAAATACATCGGAACGGAATCAGAGTTTATCTGTTTGGACTCTCGGGAGTCCGAAACGAACCGAACTCGTCCGATTTCTTCTAGAGGCCGGACCCACCTTAATTTCCTACCTTGATCATAGTCTTGTTTTCTTGTTGGAAGACTTTTGACATATGAGATTTCATATCTCTTATTTTAAGGGAAAAGGAGATTTTGTGGGAGACATTATCTTGTGAATGATTTTGAAGACCAAAATAAATAACTCTCATTCTCTTCTCTTTGGAAACTCACGGCAGCTTCAATCAAGTGGAGAGGAAAGAGAAAACTTTGTGTTCTTCATTTTCATTCACATTTTCCTTGGAGGAAAATTAATTGAGAGATATATATTATACACTTAGAGTGTAATAATAATAATAAGAAAAAAAACTTCATCACTTGATTCTAGCCGTAACCTTAGAGGTTAATCAAGTGTTGTTATTCCGGTCGTTTTTCCGGCGCGTGGCGAGTAGAGACGCGGTGCTTTCGGCGTTGGATCGTTCAAGAGCTTGGAGCGGATTGGATTCGTAGAGATCAATCAAAGCTTGGGGAATAGCTCAAGAGAAGGTTACCATTTAATCAACGGACTTCGAGGGTTAGTTTCTTACGACTCTTGTTTTTCGTTTATATATTCGTATATACGTAGCTCGATCGATCCTCGTAGGGATTCGGATCGAATTAATTTTCGTTTTACCGCTTCCGCTGGGCCTTCGTTTTAGGCACCGAATCCCAACAGTGGTATCGGAGCGTAGGTCTTGCAATCGTATATACGATATATTGCATTTGGAATGCTTGATTAAATGATTAGTGATTTGGAATCACAACCGTTTAAGTTGTTGTTTTAATTGTTCGTCGAAAATTTAATTTTTCCATGTTTTTATGTTACTATATAAATCGGTTTTATTTATTAAAACTGAATTATATGGGTAATATTAAATTAGAAAAATATAATTTTTGAAATCGGGACGAAATAGAGTCGGAAAATCGCTTTGCCTGGGATCGCCAGGCTTCCCAAGAGTCTGGACACGCCGGGCAGCTTGTTTCTCGTGATCGGATCAGCCCCTCGGCTAAGGACCGGCTGTGATGCCGGACCACGGGCTAGGCCCGGGCAATTTTATTTCGATTCCATTTTGTGTTTATGTTTCGTTATAATAATTTCCGGAAATTAAATTGGATTTAATTTGACTAAATAAAATACTTGGTGTTTTATTTTGAGGAAATATATTATTGTGAAATATTTATCATCCGGTTTATACGAACGAATTAAAACTACCATGTTTGTGAATTAATTGGATTAATTCTTATAGATGGTTATTTTTATATTGGTTGGATCAATATATTTAATGTGTAGTCCATTTATTTAGTATTTATTGGATGAATGCTTTTGAATGGGGATGTGGTTCATGGACTTAGTTTGGATCGTTCGTTTTATTCGATTGGGATGTAAAGGCCGTTTTGAGCCTATTTATTTTACTAGAAATATTTGTATCTAGGATGCAATTTTTCAATGTAAAATTTATATGTAATGACGAAGACCGGAGGAAGATCCGTTTCGAGAAGACGAAGATTCAAGACGAAGACTTGTAATTAGATTACGGAGTTTTTGTTTTCTAGGAACGGTCCATGAACCACATGTTGGTAGCAACTAGGTTGTGAATGGTTGTTTCATATTGTATGAATGCAACAAACGCGCTAAAATGATTAATGTGCAAAGTGTAACATTAATCGCTATAATTCTCCCACAACAAATAATTAAGTTTATAAGGTTTCAAGGTTTTCCTTCCCTCCATCGAGCTTTCGGGAAATTGAAATTCAAACCGGATGTGCTATGCTTCCGAGTTATCGGGGAGTCGTTCGGGGAGGACGGATAAATTACCGAGAGCGCATTGGATGCCTTCGGTTGGAGCAAATTTTATCCTTAGAAACCTGATAGGTTGCCGGATAAGATTCAATTGTGAAACTGATTTGCGTCGATGGTATAAACTTAACTTGTTCACGAACCATAGAAACCGTATAGGTTGAGGGGAGTGAACAAGGGGAAAAAGAAGATCGAATCATCCATTAGATGGGTTGGTGTTGGACACCACTTTATGAAAATTAATAGACTAGAAACCTGTTCGGTTGCCCTCTATTAAGATTTATAAAGAACTCGATCACCACTATGAAGTAGAGCGATAATACTTCCGGATTTCACATGGGAGTGTGTTGTTCCGATAAAAATAGTGGGAGCTGGGTAACAAGAATAGAAAAGACCTTAATTCTATACTCAGATCATAATATAACAAGTCACTAATTAATCTGTTATACTTAATGCAGACAAATCTCAATATGACAATGAATCCACTCGCAATTCTACTCGAAAAGAACACCTTAATGGGACCTAACTTTGTGGATTGGCTCCGCATCCTGATGATTGTCCTCGATAGAGGCACTGGGATACGTCTTGGAGACGAATATTCCGGCGCCTCTGTGCGGACTCGAGCCAATCAGAAGAGATTGAAAACCACGAAAAGTGGGTTAAGGATGACGTGAAAGTCCGTGCTTATATGATGGCTTCCATGTCTAATGAGATTCGAGAGCTCATGAGAAAATGACTTACGCTGGCGATTCTATCTCACTTAACCGAGCTTTATGGTGAGCACAAGCAGAATCGCAAGATATGAGATATCCAAGTAATCGTCGGTGCAAGGATGAAGGAAAGTGAGAAGGTTAGGGAACACGTCCCAAAATGATATCCATGATCGAGAGATTGGAGGCTCTTGATTTTAAAATGGATACTTCTCCAAATCGACCTTATCCTACAGTCTCTCCCGATTCCTTCTCACAGTTTGTTATGAACTTCAACCGCAATGAGATTGCATGTAATTTAGTGGGCTAATGAACAAACTTGTGACCGCTCGTCTCGAGATGAAGACTCATGATGAAGGAGTCTGCTCTTGTGATTTTTTCTGGACCTCGGAGGTCTAAGAACAAGAAGAAAAAGACCAAGAAGCAAACTGGACCACAAGTTAAGGACCTTAAGGGTAAGGGCAAGGCCCCGATGGTTCCGAAGAACAAGAAGAAGAAGGATGCTTTTCTCAAGTGCGGTGAGCTGGGCCACTGGGCTAGAGACTGTCCGATTCTTCATGACACTTCAGGTATAGAACTTTTAGTTTTGGAAACAAATTGTGCTGCTACTATATTTTCTACTTCCTGGATACTGGATTCTGGTGCTAGTTCTCATATTTGTACCGTGAATCAGGATCTGGAACAAAGTAGGAAGCTTGGAACTGGAGAAGTTATGATCACAGTCGGAAGCGGGCATAGTGTCGAGGCAACCGACATAGGATCACTTCTTTTGGGTTTAGAATCCGGCTTTGTTTTGACTTTAGAAGATGTACTTGTTTTGCCCAAGGGGCACAAAAACATTGTATCCATTCCGATCATGGACCCAAAAGGCTTTTCATTTTTCATTGGTGATGGTTCCTGCAAAATTTATTTTAGAAATAAACTAGTGGGTACTGTTATATTGTTGAATGGATTGTATCATCTAAATCTCAGCAACAAAGTAGTTGTGAATACTATGACTAGAAAACGTGGTAGGGACGAAACCAATCAAGTTTTGAAATGGCATCTTAGACTTGGTCATGTTGGTCAGACCAAGGTTTACAAGATGGAAAAAGATGGCCTTATGGGACCATTGGGATCAGATCCTTTTCCTACTTGTGAATCTTGCCTTAAAGGCAAAATGACTAAGTCCCCCTTTACAGGGACTTTTGAAAGAGCCGCTGATAAACTAGGATTAATCCATACCGACGTATGTGGTGCTTTGGAAGCAGCACGTGACGGATATCAATATTTTATTACGTTTACAGATGATCATACTAGGTATGGTTATGTATACTTAATGAAACATAAATCTGAGGCCTTTGAGAAATTCCAGGAATTCAAGGCCCTAGTCGAGAAACAAACTGGTAATCATATCAAAGCACTTCGGTCGGACCGAGGTGGCGAGTATATGAGTACAGAGTTTGACGAGTTCCTTAAGGAACATGGAATAGTTTCACAACTAACACCTCAGGTACTCCTCGGTTAAATGGTGTGTCGAAGAAGGAACCGGACCTTGTTAAACATGGTCCGTTCCATCTTGAGCTATCTTGACTTACCAATTTACTCAGGGGGTATGCACTCCTGACTGTCGCTTATATCTTAAACAGATGTCCTTCCAAATCAGTTCCTAAAACTCCACATGAGATGTGGGAGGGAAGGAAACCAAGTCTTAATCATATTAGGATTTGGGGATGTCCCGCTTATGTCAAGAAGACTAAGGTGGAAAAGTTGGAAGCTAGGTCTGCGAAGGGACGTTCCATTGGATTCCCGTCTGGGACGATGGGATATCTATTCTACATGCCCGAAGATCGAAGGATCGTTGTTGCTTTACAAGCACACTTCCTGGAGGATGAGTTCATTCAGGAAGGCGCAGCAGGTAGAAGTATTTCTTTAGAAGAATACAATGAAACTCCTCGAGAGACACCTGTGCAAGAAACTAGAACCGAACTTTCTGAAACACAAGTACAACCACCTCGTAGGTCTAGTAATGTGTCTCATTTACCTGAGAGGTATGGGCTTGTGCACTTGGAGGAGATGGGTCTCCATGAGGTTCCAAGTGATAGCCAAGAGACCGACCCAACAACCTATGACCAAGCGATGGTGGATGTAGACTCCGCGAAATGGCGTGAAGCTATGGAAGCTGAGATAGACTCGATGCATGTCAATCAGGTCTGGACTCTAATAGACCGCCCCAAGGGCATAGTGCCTATTGGGAACAAGTGGATCTATAAGAGAAAGACTGATGGTGATGGCAAGGTTGACGCCTATAAGGCCAGACTTGTGGCAAAGGGTTATACCCAGAAGGAAGGGATCGATTACCATGATACCTTCTTGCCCGTAGCCATGATCAAGTCTATTCGCATGATGCTTGCTATAGCTGCCTACCACGATTATGAGATATGGCAAATGGACGTAAAGACGGCTTTCCTTAATGGATTCCTCGAGGAGGAAATCTATATGGAGCAGCCTAAAGGCTTTGTGTCCGAAGTCGATATTCAGAAAGTGTGCAAGCTTCAGCGTTCCATTTATGGACTGAAGCAAGCGTCGCGTAGTTGGAACCTTCGTTTTGACGAGGCAATCAAAGAGTTTGATTTCGTGCAAAATGAAGAGGAACCTTGTGTATACAAAAGGGTTAGTGGGAGCAAGATCGCATTCTTAGTACTATATGTAGATGACATTCTACTAATAGGAAATGATGTGGGA
Source organism: Orobanche coerulescens (assembly GCA_033398695.1). Taxonomy (NCBI): domain Eukaryota; kingdom Viridiplantae; phylum Streptophyta; class Magnoliopsida; order Lamiales; family Orobanchaceae; genus Orobanche; species Orobanche coerulescens. The sequence continues at coordinate 86,250,719 of CM065802.1, read as the reverse complement.
ATACTCAGTTCTGTGAAAGCTTGGCTTTCGAGTAATTTCTCCATGAAAGACTTGGGAGAAGCAACCTATATTCTTGGTATTCGTCTCTACCGGGATAGAGCGAAGAGAACAATAGGCCTTTCCCAAGCCCTCTATATAGATAAGATCTTAAAGCGATTTAAGATGGATGATTCTAAAAGAGGGTTCCTACCGATGCAACATGGAATAAAACTCACCTTGAAGATGTGTCCTCAAAGTGAGGAACAACGCAAGGAAATGAGTAATATACCATATGCTTCGGCCGTGGGTAGCCTTATGTATGCTATGTTGTGTACAAGACCTGACATCGCGCATCTTTGTAAGCGTGGTGAGTAGGTTTCGAGCAAACCTGTAGGGAACATTGATCTGTCAGAAAGAACGTTCTCAAGTACTTGAGAAGAACTAGAGATATGGTTCTTATGTATGGCGGTGGAGAATTGGATGTGGTGGGATTCACTTATTCGGACTTCCAAGGACTGAAGGACGACTCGATGTCCACTTCTGGCTACATATTTACTCTTAATGGAGGAGCAGTATCTTGGCGTAGTGCCAAGCAAAGCACGACTGCTGATTCCACCTGTCAGGCTGAGTATCAAGCAGCCTCGGAGGCTTCCAAGGAAGGTTCTGGATTAAGAAGTTTCTGGGAGAACTTCAAATAATACCATGTGCTGAGATGCCTGTTCCGCTGTACTGCGACAACGACGGAGCTGTAGCGCAGGCCAAGGAGCCGATGTTTCACAACAGCACCAAACATATTGAGAGGAAGTATCATCTCGTAAGAGAATTGGTTCGCAAGGGATACATTGTGCTACACAGAGTAGACTCGGCCGACAACGTCGCCGATCCACTGACCAAGCCACTTTCTCAGACTAGCTTGGAGCGTCATCTGGAGAACATGGGTATTAGATACCATAGTGTGTGGCATTGAGTGCAAGTGGGAGATTATTAGGAGTATGCCCTCGAATGCCACTCAGAGGTTGTTGAGTGAGGGCATTGTACTTGTAATTATGTAAACCATTTATATAAGGCAAATGAATGTTTCTTTATTTACTGGTAGTTACTGGCATTCCTAACTCGTAAATAAACATATAGAAACTAGTCCGTGTATTTGAGAGCAAAACGTTCCACTACTTATTGGATAAGGGGGTCGGCACTAGAAAGGTTATAGCTCAAATACTTAATCGTTCGCAAGTCGATGAAACTTGACTGGGCGTTAAGTTTATGTGAAGACTTGTATGACGTGTTCTTTGACATGGAGAGTGCCTGTCGAACACTAATGGTTAGTGGGAGCACACGTTATAGGTATGCTAATTGGATTAGTATACTCGAACCGACTCACCCTCGATTCGTCACACGGATTTCACTCCGGGTCAGTTAATGACGGAATCGAAAGGTTGTGATAGGTATTCGTGAACCTTCGACTTGAGGATTTAGTAGGGATGTGCTTGTGACGTCAAGATTTTCATTAGAGTAGTTCGACCCTGTAAACCGGAAGGCGGGGGTCAACCTCGACGTGCATCTTGACGGGCAAGTAGCAGGTCCTACTGAATACCAAGATAGAATTCTTTCTCCCGTTAGTGAGCGGGTTATATGTCCTATGCGGTTATTGGCAGATGAGATCATAAGTCGTTGGCCAAAGTATTGGAGCTAGTTGTATTAGATACACGACAGCTCGATGATCTCTATTTGCATTAACGCATGCATAGCGTCAAGTACAGATGGGGTTTGACTGACCGTGACCCTATAACTTGATCGGGATATTTGAAAGAAGGGTTTATACGTATACTGGTATTCACGACAGAATGGTTCTTGAATGATCCCAATCATTCGTTCTCAGTCGGGGTACAGTGTAAGCCACCAGGCTGGCTAGGTGGTGCTACTACTCTTTGGTTCCTCCCATTGCTGACTGAGACGGACCTACCGAGTCGCGCATTAGGATTGACGACGGAATGAATAAAGCTAATTCTCTCATTATAAATATTAGATATTGGATATCTAATTTGGGACATTGGATGTCTAAATTAATTTATTGGATAAATTAATTTACGGCCTAATGAATTAAATATATTACTTGGTGATTAATTTAATTCATAAATATAATTATTTCTTGGAGAAATTAATTATGTATTTGATATGATTAATTGATTGGATTAATTAATCGATATAAATACATCGGAACAGAATCAGAGTTTATCTGTTTGGACTCTCGGGAGTCCGAAACGAACCGAACTCGTCCGATTTCTTCTAGAGGCCGGCCCCACCTTAATTTCCTACCTTGATCATAGTCTTGTTTTCTTGTTGGAAGACTTTTGACATATGAGATTTCATATCTCTTATTTTAAGGGAAAAGGAGATTTTTGAAGACCAAAATAAATAACTCTCATTCTCTTCTCTTTGGAAACTCACGGCAGCTTCAATCAAGTGGAGAGGAAAGAGAAAACTTTGTGTTCTTCATTTTCATTCACATTTTCCTTGGAGGGAAATTAATTGAGAGATATATATTATACACTTAGAGTGTAATAATAATAAAAAAAAAACTTCATCACTTGATTCTAGCCGTAACCTTAGAGGTTAATCAAGTGTTGTTATTCCGATCGTTTTTCCGGCGCGTGGCAAGTAGAGACGCAGTGCTTTCGGCGTTGGATCGTTCAAGAGCTTGGAGCGGATTGGATTCGTAGAGATCAATCAAAGCTTGGGGAATAGCTCAAGAGAAGGTTACCATTTAATCAACGGACTTCGAGGGTTAGTTTCTTACGACTCTTGTTTTTCGTTTATATATTCATATATACGTAGCTCGATCGATCCTCGTAGGGATTCAGATCGAATTAATTTTCGTTTTACCGCTTCCGCTGGGCCTTTGTTTTAGGCACCGAATCCCAACAACAATGTCTTTCACATCTCCATGCTGAGAAAGTACATACATGATCCTGATCACATATGCAATTTCAAAGAGTTACATGTAGCCAAGAACCTGACTTACGAGGAGGTACCTACAGCTATTTTGGATCGTAAGGTACATCAGTTACGAAATAAAGAGGTTAAATTGGTGAAAGTTCAATGGAGTCGTCATGGACCAAATGAGGCAACTTGGGAACGTGAAGAGGAGATCTGTTCTAAGTATCCAACATTCATTTTTCAAGGTATGTAACTTAATTTTCGAGGACGAAAATTTGTTAAAGGGGGGTAGGTTGTAATGCCCCGATTTTGCATATACATTTATTGTGAATTAAAGAAAAACATGTTCAATTTTATTAAATTAATACCCGAATAATTTATCGTTTAATTCATTGTATTTCATGATCATGCAAATTCATTTATGCCATTATTATTCATGACAAGTCATGTGATTTGTTTCGTTGCATTTCTCATTTTAATTCATTGTTTCATCTCATCGTTTCTAGGCCCGAGTCAAGTTTTAAGCGATTACCCATAAAATTTCACAAATTCTTTTAATTAATTTAATCCCTTCACTTTGGGTCGGCCTAAGCCATACCCATTATAATATTCAATCCAAATATTATAAGTCCAACTCCTACAATTATTTACCAAGCCCAATCCATTAACAATAATTATCCTATTAATTTTCATCCAAGCCCAACATCCTCTCCCACACACACACACACACGATCAGAACAAGGGAGAAGTTTTCTGCACATTCTCACATCCACATTAGTGGAAGTAGTGGGCATCATGGGGAAGAGTTGGTTGAAATTTTTCTACTTAAATACCACACTCTCAGCAAATCAAAAGGAGATTTCATATCATTTTTCAGCAAATATTTCCATATCAAATCATCATATAAATCCAACAGCATACATTCCCGTCATTCGAAAACATTCTGCACCAGAAATCTCACACACACAAAAAAAAATATGCAGTTGCAGCAAAACATCATTTCACAAATTACACAACAAATTCTAACACCACCAGAGCACAATCCGCAGGTAATTTTTTATTCTGTTCAATTCTCTCGATTTCACAGCAACCACACACAAAATGTCATCTTTTCTGCAAATCGGTCCTTCACGATCTTCAAGTATCAAGCATCTCCCATCTTCAAAATTCCCCAACAAAACACACACACACACACACACATCATGAGATTTTAGAAAACCCAAAATCTGAAACCAAAATTTAAATCGAAACCCAAACCATCTTTATAATCAAAGTCAGTGAAGAAGAAACACACCTGAAAATTTCCTCAGCCGCGACAAACTCCAGTCTTCATCTTCCTGCCTGCCGCCGCCGCCCCACTTTCTGCCGTTTCCAGTCGCACCACCGCCACTCAATTCCGCGGCGAGTCTACACGAGCCACAAATTTCAACCGAACCTCCCAAATTAGGTCCTTGATTTGGCTTGAACCTGGTCGCTACTCTGATTTAGGAGGGGTTGCATCATCATGGTTGTTTGGAATCGAGTTCCGCCGTGAGAATTGTGTGTGTAGAGAGAGAGAGAGAGAGAGTCAGGGCAGAAAGAGAAAAAAAATATTTCAGTAATGGGACGATGAGGTTGAGATAGCCAATTTTACATTTCTTTCAATTGGGCAAATGCCCTCCTCGGGCCCAATTAATTTTTAAGCTTGAATTCTTTTAGCCCATTTCATTATTTCAGACCAATCATATTTTTAATAGTGACCCCAGATTCTTTCTCAACCTGTTTAATCCAGTCCCATTTAGTAACGGCCCGATCTGTCCTTACACCATTTCAGTCCTTAAATATTTAATTCCTTCAATTTTACTTCAATCAGCTTTTAAATAATTAAAATTCAGCCTTATTTATCCGAGCCATTAAATACGTAGATTTCTCTAATAATATTAATATTCAATTTAAATTATGTCTTGTATTTTATCTTCAATTATAGTATTATATTAATAATAAACTATTATTATCTGTAGATAATAATAAGAATTTACGGGCCTAGAATTGTCGAGTCAAGCATCTCATCACATTCAAGTTCAAGAACTGCATTTTATCCAGGTGGGGAATTTTTACGCTTTTGTTTATTTTAATTGCTTTATATATTGTCTCGTATGTGCACGTGAAATCAGTCAGAAACACTTAAATGTGCAACCAGTCAGAAGCACTTAAATGTGCAATCAGTCAGAAGCACTTAAATGTGCAAATCAGTCAGAAGCACTTAATTGTGCATAAAGCCTTCGGGCTAGCCGACGGGCATCAGAATTTATCAGTCATGTTGTTTATACTTGCTAATATATTTAGTAATTAACGTAGACATATTGCGTACTCTCCACACTGAGCGAGTTGGAAGCTCACCCTACTATTTACCCCCTTTCAGGTTGAGGAGCTCGATGTGGCATGCGCTTGAGTGTGGGATGATCAAGCCTATGATTAGATGTTTATGTATTTAATATTATTTCTCTCAAACTATGTTTATGAACAAGTGTTTAATTTGTTTTATTTTTACGTCAAGGTATGTTTTGTTTTTAACAATGACTCGGGAAGATTACTTGAAATTATTAAGTTTATCTTTTGAGATGTATTTCCGCTGCAGTATTTTTAATTTTTCTTCTTAAAAATTTGAAGAATCATATTTAGAAAAGTAGTCGCTACACGCCCACTCTCCTAATAGCATTGGCCATGCTGGTCCACATAAGGTTAGCATCGCCCGCACGCAAAAAACCTCCTTCGCGGGTCAGAGACTCCTTGAATACTGTCGCCTTCTCATCCTTCAGATCCTTCCAGAGAATCCTAGGTTTAGCTTCTCTAACCCTGCTAACAACACGACCTCCCATGGATAAATCCATAGCCAACAGCCGATGTTGAGAAGCAGATGCCTCGCTCCGAAACACCTTGCAGTCCACGCACACCCTAGCATCACGACTGCGCAAAAGAAGATAGTCAATTTGCGTGTTGTGCCCCCCACTACTGAAGGTGACGAGGTGCTCAGCTCTCTTCTGAAAAAGAGAGTTAGCAATTACCAACTCATGCGCAGTGGCAAACTCCAACAGTGCGGAACCTCCTGCATTCCTAACTCCGAAGCCGAAACCCCCATGCGCACTATGGCAACCATACACCCCCTCACCAATGTGCCCATTGAAATCGCCCCCCAAAACAATAAATTGATCGTACGGAATACACCCGACCAACTCATCTAAACAGACCCAAAAAGTTTCCTTAACAAGCTCACCCAAAACAACATGAGGTGCATACGCACGAACCACGTTAACCACCTTCTCCCCAACCACCACTGCAACGGACATAATCCTATCATTATACCTCTTTACTTCCATGACGTTGTCCTTAAACTCTTTAGACAAAAGAATACCCACACCATTACTTGAGTTAGCAAGGCCTGAATACCACAATTTATAACCGTTCGCCTCCCTGGACTGCGCCCCCTTCCACCTAGTCTCCTGTATACAAGCCACATCGACCTTTCTCTTATCCAAAACATCTACGAGCTCCAAAAGCTTACCCGTCAAGGAACCCAAATTCCAACTACCAACCCGCAAACGGCGCGACATCAACCAACACAAAACAACAAACGCACTACGAAAATAAATAAAATGTGGTAGTGTGTAGCAAAAGTGACAATACGATGAGAATGTAAGAAAACAATTTAAGCAGGAATGACGCAGAGAAAGCACAGTAAATAATAGATATATATAAAAAATGAAATTTAACGGAAAAGTACAATGATACCAGCCTTCGAGATGACATGGAAAAGAGGAAGCCTTCGAGAGGATTCCGAGCAGCTTGAAAAATCGGCAAGAGAACCTGCAATACAGCCAGCTATACGCTATACTACTGTTAGATTGAAGGGGAGGAACTAAATGCAGCGTTGTATTATTAATTTTCCGGCGATACGCCGGCCATAAATGGCCAATGCCGGCACAATCTGAGAAACGAAGTACGAAATCCTAAATTAAATTAAGAATCTGGTGAGTTAACAAAAAGAAGTAGAGACCCGGAAATTAAAACCTAATTCCCAATCAGAGGCAAGGGAATACGAAACCCTAATCAGAGAGACATAAATTAAATAGAGACTGATGGAACGGTTGTGCTGAAGAAGGAGCCAATGATTTGACAAAATAATTGTGCGAGAAAAGAAATACAATCAATCCAGAAAATAAATTCGAAAATGCAAACAGTACCGATGATGATGCAGAAGTTGACAACCGTGAGATAATAATTGCTGAGAAATGAAAAGAATATCTAGAGAATGAAATTAAATCGACATGAAGGATGGAGAACGGTTGTAGGGAAAAAGCTCAGTACTTCGATCGAGGAGTCTTATCTGGAAAATCACAGATTAATGCAAATCACAGTGTAAACAATAAACAAATGGAACAATAAACAATGTTAAAAACAATAAAAATCATAGTAGTGATATCGCCAATTAATAATAGGTTGATGCCTGACAATAGTGAAAATTTTCAGAAACTAAAAATGATACCAGCCTTCTAATCGCCTCGCAAAAAGACGAAACTTTTCTGAAAGTGATATAACAGCCGCAATTCCGGTGGCGCGTTTAAGCGCGTTTGGAAGAGATTAGCGGCGAAAAAAAAAAGAAGGTGATTCGCCTGAGAAAACTCCCGATGATGACAGGAAAAGAACACCTGCAAAACACTTACAAAACAGACTGTTAAATATAGAAACACGACTGTTAGATAATGATATAGATTTAGAAATGGAAATAAAGAAATGGAAATGAAGGTAAAGTTTCTGCTTGTTTTTTCTTAGTATTTCCGGCGATACGCCGGTCACTGGTGTCAGATCATAACGATAAACATTCATCATCAAAATATATCTAAATATGTATCAATTCATATGTATAGCAGTAAATACAATTCATGAAAAACGTATCGACATCTCCAAATTCTCATACAACTTAAGCAAAAACATCAATTGGGTATCTACTTGTGTATAAAATGATAAATATATACATCATGAAAATTATATCTAAATATCTACTATAAATATATACGTGTTTCAGGAGAAAGTAAAAGACTGTAAATACGAGTCAATCAATTGTATTCATAACACTGATAGAGGGGTCTTTATATAGGCATTACAATGAAAGTCCTTCCATACATAGGATTCCTAGATAAGGTAAGACATATAATAGGATCCTACTACCTCTAGAAGGATCCAGAACCTTCCATCTATGTATCTACAATCAGTATTAGGTAAGACACATCACGGGAATAATAATTCCCGGAACACTCCCCCTGTGTCGAGCACTAATAGAACAATGGTGCAGAAGATGTTGCCTTCGTAAAAACCTATTCCAAGCCAAAACAAAACCCCATGGGAAAAATAAAGGCTTGATGAGGAAAAGATTGCAACGTACCAACATAACATGTCATGTATACTCCCCCTGATGTATACATAATGACTCCCCCTGATGAGTACCTCAAATCATAGGAGTCAGATGCCAAGTTGCCCTCACAACTATACCAAGGAAAAACCCAGTGGGAAAAATACCTCTTGGTCTAAGTTGAACAGAAGTACAACGCATCATTGTATGGATGTTCTCATAGGTAGCCTCGTTAAAAACCTTACCAAGTGAAAACCCAGTGGGAAAAACAAACCTTGGTTTAAGGACAAAAAGAGCGCGACACATCCAAAGTGCAGGGTCGCTAAAGACTTATCAAGTTTTCCAAAGTCTTGACCTCAATGCACCAAATCAGTCATAACTTTTTCGATTCAATAGGCATCAACGAAACTGTAAGAACTTATGAAAACTAGACACCCATAGCTTTTCATTCACATACAGTACGTAACCTAGATTGAACTGAGCAGATCACAAAGCTCTATCGAAGTTGACTCAGCAAATTACCGGACATATCCTGTCCTACTTTGCAACAATAGTCATATGTCACTCAACATGATGGATGTGATCAAATGGTTGGTTTCCTTGGAAAGTAGACACAAACCTTTCCAACGGTACCAATTTCACCATTTTCCAACAAGCAGGCTGCCCTTTCGGTCATATGGGAGATAGACCAATACATTCTGGGCAAATCGGGTATCGATTTTCAAGTGTCCTTTTACTGAGATAGAGCGTGTTGTGTCAAGATTTATTCATCCCGACAGGCGATCGACTATAAGGCCGAGCGACCAAGTCAACACCAGTCAAACTATGGCTAGCTCGCCAAGTCGAAGATATCAGACCACCATCAGGTACCTAGCGATCGACTCCCAAGGCGATTGCCCTTTGGCATCTGGCGATCGACTCTAGTGTCCGGCTAAGGACGGTCGACCTACGCCCCGAGCAGAGATGATCGCCCGTCAAAGTCACCGAAGACTGGAACTCAGAACAGCACCCACGTGCAGATCCACTAAAGGCGCTGACAGACAAGATCTTTGCTGACAGACAAGACCTTTGACCATAGCCTGTCACCTACCTCACCTACCGGCAGGCGCGCCGAAAGTTGTCAGTGGGACCACCCGTGACAGCAACTCAGGATGCGTGCGAGCTCCCATCGATCGCACAGATTGATCGCCAAAGAAGCATGACTTTAAGGGAACAAGACCATGTGCTAAAAGACGATCGCCCGATTATTATAATACAGAAAAAGCGATCGCCCGGCATATCCAAGTCCTATAAATAGAGAGCCTCCTCCTACTGGAAAAAGGTTCCCAACTCATTCACCTACATTCCGAATTCATTCACGGAAATACAGTAGAACACACATACCATCAAGCTCCCTGCTTTCTCGCCGGAATCCATCTCAGGACTTCTCTCTCCAAATCTCTCGTCCAGAAGACGATCGGCAGAGGCAGCAAGTCTCCACTAGACAGATTCCAAGAGATTCATAAGCCCAGGAGCCCAAGAATCCGGCTAAATACTCGCCGTGAGAGACTGTCGATCTCTCGCCGCCGCGACTGTTCATCTCTTTTGTTACAAGAACTCACAGAGCATCACATCTGGTTCTTCCGGCAATCTACACGCTCACTAGCTAAGATAACAAGAATCTTTACACTCATTGTAATTATATTCTTACATTAGTACTTGTATCCCCGAATATTAGTATTAATAATATCTCGCGAGAGCATTCAAGCCCGGGACTAACAACCCCGGCAAATCTTGTGTTATTTATCTTTCTCATGGAAGTGCTCTTGCATTTGTTTGCTATCCCATCCATTCCAGCAATATCTATCTCCGGATAATATTTTGGGTAGCAATAATTGGCGCTAGAAGGAGGGCATCTAACCCTCAAATTTTTATTCCTACCGTCCCAAAGAACACTCACTGTTCTCGGGGCATATACTTGAAGTGACACTCACTGCGCTTCAAAGAAAACCTTCAGAATCATGACATCCGCCGGTACATCGAAGAGAGCCGCTCTCCGAACCGCCGAACACCATATCCCGGCTCAATCCGAACCCCAGCCGACGATAGGGGGAAGCCGCAGCAACGCGAGACTCTCGATCCCGCACCCGAGAGATGGCCCCAACCTCTCACTCGATTAGTTCCAAATCGAGGAACAGATCGAGGAGGCTATGGCCATCCTAGAGGATCGACGGAGAGCATGCGCGTCGCCCGCGATAACTCCCTCGATCGTCCGCCGCATGGGAAAACGGAAATTCAACGGGCTACTGAGCGAGCGATCCTCAGAAAGCCCCAACTCGCGAGGAAAGGCTCTCGTACGACCGGACGGATCCATATTCAATCGCTTGGGGCGCGACCCATCCTGGCGACCGGGGCATTCTGTTTCCAACCGTGAAAAGACGGAATCCGAATCCGTCACCAGGAGTTCGGCCTACCCACCTCACAACCGAACGCAGGTCAGCCATCTGACTCCCGTCCCGATCGCCAGGGGATCAGTACTCAATCGCCTCGGTACCCACTCCGAGCGCCAAGCCGCGAGCAGCCAGGCCATGGCGATGGCCGCTATACAACGCCAGTTCGACGAGATGAAAGCACTCTTGGACACTGGGGCAAGCGCCAGCAAAAAGATCACCGGGCCGACCGAGCCACTCGCGGTCCACATCGAGCTTGCCCCCATACAACCAACGATCGCTCCTCCCAAAACACCTCTGTATGAGGGGAGATCGGACCCCGAAACCCACCTGAGTAAATTCTGAATCTACATGACTGGGTGTGGGGCATCTGATGCAACCAAGTAGGGGTGTACATTTCGGTTTTTTTTTTTCAAACCGGTTCGGGTTGTATAACCGAACCGGTTTTTGGTCGTAGTCTAAAAACCGGTTTTTTGACCAAACCGGTTCGGGTCGGGTTGGGTTGGGGAGTGTAAAAACTCGACCCTATACTAACCGGTTTGGGTCGGTTTGTGACCGGTTCGGGTAGAAAAAACCGGTTAAAACCGGTTTTTTTTAAAAAAAAAAAATTAAAAAAATAATATGTTCTTATTAAATAAACCCATTATACATTAAATATAAACTTTTATTAAATAAACTCATTAGAACATCAACTTTTATTCAAACATTTAGAATTTAAAACATAAACTTTTATTAAATAAACTCATTACAACATCAACTATTATTCAAACATTTAGAATTTAAAACATAAACTTTTATTAAATAAACTCATTACAACATCAACTTTTATTCAAACATTTAGAATTTAAAACATAAACTTTTATTAAATAAACTCATAACAACATCAACTATTATTCAAATATTTAGAATTTAAAACATAAATTTTTATTCATCGAGAGTGATATCTTCTTCGGAGCTAGCCTCGCGCGAAGCTTCATCGAGAGCAATTTCTTCATCGGAGAGTGAGATTGCAAAACCTTCTTCCACCTCGATATCGTGTATTTCTTGTTCAATGTCTAGTTCTCCTTCAAGACTTTGAGTGTGTTGTATACGCTCGGATGCGTCCAAGTGATCCTTCAAGCAAATACACATCTCCAATGATGCCGGTGTGAGTCTTGTTCTTCGTATAGATAATACCCTACCACTAAGAGAAAAGGCGGATTCCGAAGCTACCGTAGAAGCTTGGACGGTTAGTAAATCTCGGGCCATAGCGGTTAGAACGGGAAATTGAGTTTCCCTTTCTTTCCACCAAGCCAAAATATCAAAATTTGCGAATTCATGGGGTCCCATAGTCGATAAAAAATCGGTTCCAATATATCTCCCATATTCGCTAGTCGATGATTGATCACCCTCACCCCTAGCCCGTTTAGTGTTTTCTTCTCTTAAACTATTATATAAGTTAAGCATGGGATCCGCGCTAGTAGAAGTAGAAAATGATGATGAAAACGAACTTGAAGAATCATTTCTTGAACCATACTTTTTAAAATAAACCCCGAATAAGTCTTTGAAATTTTTGTTAAAAATGGCTTTTGCATCTCTTGAATAGAAAACATTTTCGTTATGCAACTCTAAATCAATAGAGATTTTGTCGATAAGTAGTTCCACCCCGCTAATATTCATACATGGGTTCAAGGCAATGAACAAGTAATTACCTATGGCATTTCTTTAAAATATTTTCTTAGTTTTTCTTTCATGGCGAAACCATTTTTTCATATAAATCACCACTTAATTCGTAGTCGCTTAATTTTGAATACATTAAATAAATTTGATTAAGTACCAAATGACTCGTGGGATAATAAACACCCGATAATAAAGTTGTTGCGTTTTTAAAAACTTTGAGCAATTCGCTTATTTTTCTAACTATATCCCATTGTTCCGACGTAAATGATGTAACCCTACTCGTCCTATTCGCAAGTTCATCATGAAAAAGTTGTAAAGTATCACATTGGCGTAAACCACAACAAAACATTTTATAAGTCGAATTCCATCTTGTAGGAACGTCCCAATTAGGGGTTAAAAAAATAGAATTCGTGTCCTTACACAATTTCATATATTGTTTATATCTAGCTTTACTTGAACAAAATATATCTTGTAACATTTTTTAAAAGCGTCTTTTACCAAACTTATTTCGGTACCGCTAATCCGTCTTGAACAACCAAATTTATAATGTGTGCAACACATCGACTATGATAAAAATACCCATCGAAGGCGGTTTATATGTTAATATTAATTTTTTTACCGCGTTTGTATTATTAGACGCGTTATCAAATGAGATCGAAAAAACTTTTTCTTGTAAGTTAAAGTTATTTATTACATTTGGTAACATATGAAATAAATTTTGACCCGTGTGAGGGTACTCAAAATTTTCAAAAGCAATCGTACGCTTCATCATTAGCCATGTATCGGGATCAATCCAATGTGCGGTAACACAAAGGTATGAACCGGGCAAACCATGAGGTGCCGACCAAACATCGGTTGTTAAGTTTACATTTGTATTTAAGTTTGCAAAACCGTTTACTAGTTCTATTTTAGCCTTTTTCCATAATTTAATACAATCACGTCTAAGAGTAGCACGACTTACTTGTTTATATCGCGGTTGAAGAGTATTTTGAATCACCTTTGTCAATCGAGGGTTATCGAAGTGGTTGAACGGCAAACCTTCTTGAATCACGTAGCTTGCAAATTGTTGTCGGCACCGCTCCGCCTCGTATGCAAAAAGACCGCCCTCTCGTGACATAGATGCTTGACCGGCTTCCGGAATGGATTTGAGTCCTTCGCAATACTTGTCGGTATGCATCTTCAACGTCGTGTTGGATTCATGTTTCAAAAACTTACCGCAATGTTTACAATGAGCCTTAAGTTGCCCATCCGACAACCTCACAAGGTTGAAATTACACCAAATTTTTTGGTTTCGAGTTGTTTCTATAACTTCAACAATCTCGAGTGCATTCGTGGAAGCGGAAGAAGATTGAGTTGCCATTTTAATTGAGAGAAACGAGAATTTTGTAATTTTTTTAGTACTTGAAGAGTGTTTGAGTATTGTGACTAAACCAAAACACAAATAGGGTATTTATAGTTGGTTTAGGGATGGCAAAATGGTAAAAAAAGACACAAAAAACGGTCACATTTTGAAAAAAACGGAACTTAACGGCTACATGCAAAAACCGGTTTGAAACCGGTTTTTTCAACCCGGTTTTAGAAACCGGTTACACTAAAAACCGATTTGGACCGGTTTCTAACGGAAAAATGCAAAACCGGGTAGAAACCGCCGGTTTTGCAACAACTCGAACCGGTTTTGGTCAAAAACCGGTTTTGACCGGTTTCGGTTTCAGTTTTTTTTTCGGTTTCGGTTTCGGTTTCGGTTTTTTTGCCCACCTCTACAACCAAGTGCCGGATCTTCCCGTTAACATTGGGCGAGCTGGCCCATAGGTGGTACGCCTCACTACCACCACAATCAATCACCTCCTTTAAGAAACTGGCGAATGACTTCACGTCATACTTCGCCAGCAAGGTCGCCAGACCAGAAGGCCCCCACCGCGTGATGAAAATCAGGCAGGGGAAAGACGAAACTGACGCAGATTACATTGACCGAGTAGACGAAATCATCCTCACCGGCGAACCCGTCAGTGACGAGCTCGCTCTCTTTTCGGTCATGGGGGGATTCTACGGTCATCCCCCCATGTTTAGACATCTCACCAAGGATATTCCCCCAACCTACGCGATCTTCCGTGCTAAGGCTGCCAACTTTCTGGCCAGGCAAAGGCTACTCACCCTCCACCTAGGCGAGGAAACGCCACCTCCTGTCCAGAAGATAGCGATCGCCAAAGTCAAGAAGGCGATCGCCAAGCCACCCGGAGATCTCAAGGCCTTCGAGGACATGGAAGCCCATCTCCTCCAGACGTTCAACCGAACTCCGGCACATATTTTCTATGCCATCAAGGGGCACGAAAAGCTCAAAAAGCCAAAGGCGATAAGGGACCACGCTCACCTGGAAAACAATCAATATTGTGCCTACCATAAGAGTCCCGGCCACAGCACCAACCAATGCCGCGACCTCCTCAAACAGCTTTGGAGATTGTTCGAGGAGGGCAAGTTGGACAGCTTATTGGCTTAGCCGAAGCCCCTACCAATCTCTATACACGATCGTCCGAGTCGAACACAACAGGCTGGGAAGCTCATACGAGCCGACCCCTGGATCAACCTCGGCGACCCTCTCTACATGCTTTAATCAAGAGAAGGGAACCTCGGAAGTCTCCCCGATCTCCATCCTTATTTAGGAAACTGGAGGACTCGATCGCCATCTACAGTTCACCGTCTAACATGATGGACTAAGGCACGAGATCGCCTCCCCCGCACAACGTACACCGTTGAAGGTCGGCATTTACATGACGATCCAAGGTGGAAGAGTGCAGCCATGGTCCTGGTGGTCGATGGAACTGACTGCTTAGGCCATGCAAG
The DNA here is from genome assembly GCA_033398695.1 of Orobanche coerulescens. Lineage (NCBI taxonomy): Eukaryota > Viridiplantae > Streptophyta > Magnoliopsida > Lamiales > Orobanchaceae > Orobanche > Orobanche coerulescens. Next base: position 86,235,494 of record CM065802.1, on the reverse strand, counting down.
GTCCCTTTGGGCCAAGATCGCCTGCCCTTCGTTTAAATACGAGGCCGGCGTAGTCTGAGGGCCCTCCAAAATTAATCAGTGGACACGATCGCTCGCCCTCAAAGGTTCATCATTCAACGTGGTGAACCCGGGCAATGCGACGTGCCACAACCCCCATCTCAACGTACACCGTCGAGGTTCGCCATCTTCATGGTGGGCCGAGGTGGAAGCAGAGCTAAACAAGCCGCGGGCGTGGAGTTGAATCATCCGACGCTGCCCCGTGCAAGGACTCCTCTAGACCGAGACCGCACGCCCTTCGTCTAAATACGAGGCGAGGCGCAGCCTAACAGAGGACCCTCATAATAAAGTGAGTCACGAGACACTCAATGTATTCGCACATCAAGACATGATCAGGGAGTCGGTCCATCGAACTCCGCGATCGTGCACGGTTCCTCAAGACGGACGACCGTCCTCGAGGATTCGACAAAGTTGAAGACCGCTCACTCAACGAATTATTTTCATCCCCTTACTTCCACTAAGCGAATAAAAACAAGGGGGAAGAGTGCGGACTACCTATACGACGATCGTCCCTATTCAACCACATACGGAGATCGTCATTTTTCAGATGTAGTGCAGTGATCGAATTTGTTGTAAAAGTTATCTTTATGAGTTTATCAATTCATTTGGAACTACCCTCGCAATGATCTCTCCTCACACATTTGTACAAAGTCAAACAAAGACTCAAAAATAACAATCATTCAAGTGATAAGTCAGAAATTCAAACGTTCATTTCATTAATTGAAAAGATCAGAGTACATGGTCGCCCGAAGGCCTAAATGCTACAAAATAAAGCTACGAATTACAAGGAAATAAGCTAAAACATCAAAAATGAAGCGCCTCAGGCCCCTGCCTGGCCTTCGCCATTAGCATCCGGTGCAGTCCCCTCATCTTCTGGAGCGTCGGGATGAGCAAGATTGGCCGGAGTCGGATACTAGCTCAAATCCACGCCGATGTCCGCAAGATCCAAGATCGGCAAGGAGAAAGCAGGATGGAGAGGATGCTCCAACGCATAGGCCTTGAAGTTCTCAGCAAGGGGCCCGACCTCCAAACCTCCTTTCTTAGCTGCTCGGATCGAGTCGGCGAACGCCATAGAATAGGCGAACTCGCTGACAAACTCCAAGCTTTGAAAGGGATCAGCCCTGGTCGCCTCTACCTCTCTCTTCAGCTCCGCCATCGCCTGTTGCGACCCTTGGAGCTCGGCCTCCCTTGCAGCTACCCTCTCCCTCGACTCCGCCAGCTCGCTAGTCAACCGAGCGATCGTCACCTTCTGACGATCGACCTCCTCCTCAGCAACCTTCTCTGCCCGGACGGCATTCATCATCCTGTCCCGGAATCGGTCAACCGCCAAACGAGACAACTCGGTTTCCTTCTTCGCCAGCTCAAGCTCATGGCTCGCCCGCTTGGCTGCCTCCAAAGAGTCCTTCTCCATCGCCACGATCTTATCGGCAAACTCGGCGTTCTCTTTCCGAGCCGCCTCGAGATCCGCCTGCAGGCGAATAGTGGAAGGCCGCCCCTCAAACTCCTGCGCAGCCTGGACAGCCATGGTCGCCGTCTGGAGAGAAAGGGCGAGAACAGCCTGCATCGTACTCCCCGATCGCTGACGAGCGATCGCATACAGATCGGTCATCCAGGCCTTCGGCAGAGCAGAAGTGGCCTTGATGATGTATTGCGGGATGTCACAGGCCTGGCGAGGAGATCGGCTAGCTAGGAAATCCAACACCATCGGCGGGCAGGATGGATCTGTGCGACGGATCCTACATCAATACAACAAAGTTAACACAACTCCTACGCAATTGCAAGTATCAACACAAAAATGCAATCTACCTCTCAGCCCTCTCGGGGTCGCGGCCGAAATACAGCTTCCCTCGAGGAGTCTCAGCGTCAGCGATCGCCATCTCCCGCATAAAAGCCGCAGAGGGCGGCTCATTCCGGAGCGAGAACCGTGATCGGAGGCGTGGCGATCGGCACCTCATTGGCGGGGGCAGGAACCGGAGTTTCTTCCGGCCTCAGCCTCTTGCGATTCGTTCGAAGCCCCTCTCCTTCCTCATCCACGATCGGCTCCACGCGAGGTTCCACCTCCAGAACGATTGGCAACGCAACAGGGGGAGCCCGAGTTGATTTCGTCTGGCGGAGACGACCAAGAACTCCGGGGTTCGACATAGCTATCTCCGGTGGAGGCTCCACAAAGCGAGGAAAGCAAACCTCTGCAATAAAAAACAATCAAACAACAGTCAGTCATATTCCTCCAAAAGGACGATCGCCCACCAAATGGAGATCGCAGAAGTTCATACCTGAGGCCGAGAGATGTCTCGGAAAATAGAATAGGCGAGCGGACAACCGACGACTCTCCTTGTTGATCCGGTTAGCGTCCAATTCGTCATCCGGCAAACTTCGTATCCGCTCCCAGACGACCAGGAAATCGAAAGGCAGCTCCTCGATCGTCGGAATATGAAAACCTGCAAAAGCGAAATCAAATTAGATCAGTTCAGAACATATCCAAACAAAGGGAGAGTCTGAACCCTTACCGGGATTTCTCTCCCGAAAGCCAGTGGGAACATTCAGCTCGCCAGTGGGGTTGTCGCTCGCTGAGGCTTTCCAGGCACCGGCGACCCAGAACCACTTCGTCAGATCGCCCCGCATCTTGTTCGGGATTCCATGGATCACCCGACCGGATCGGCCCTGAATATGATAACCGCCGACCGACCCTTTCTAAGTCGTCAATTTGAACAAATGGTTCATCTCCGATGGCGAAGGGAGGCGATACAGTCGGTGATCGCCGAACGAGGTCAGAGTGCAGATGATCTGAAGCCAAGCATTTGGCGTTAGGTGGAGCGGCGCCAAATTCCAAGCAGACAGCAGATAAGAGACAGAGTGCGGCATAGGAAATCGCAACCCCGCCTCCATGATCGCTTCGTTCACAGCGACCATCCCCTCCGGAGGCTGATCGGCTCTCTCATTTTCGGCCGGCACAAAGAGATCCACGTCTGAAGGGGCATGGAACCTCGTCCTCCAGACGGCCAGATCCTTCCTGGTCGCCGAACTCCTGATTTGGCCCAGAGACCATAGAGATCGCTGAGCAGCCCGATATAGCGATAGCTTGGGAGGTTGATACGGATAAGCGATCGAATACTCTCGGAAGTCAAAGCTTGGAGACGGGCCGGCCAACCTCTCCATTATATCAGCAAATGCCACATATGCCTGGACAAAGACATTATGTCGCTCCCAGTAGGCCCTGACCGCAAGATCTCTCTCCGTCTGCGAGCACCTATGTTCGACGGCCACCCCCTTAGCCACGTCAGCCTCGTTGAACAGCGCCTCGACCTCCGCAGGGTCAATTCCAGCCCGAATAGCCTCAGCGGCCGTCTCCAGGTGGAAGTCGGAAGAAGGTCCTTCCTGGACAGTCGATGTCCCGGTGGCGGAACTGGTACCCACTCCATGTGATGATGACGTTCCGGCCATTCTCAAAGAAAGAAAGGAGAAAAGGATTTTTCTTACCCGAAGGTGAAATCGAACGACGATCGACACTAAGATCTTCAGAAAAATCTCCAGCAAGTTCTTCTTTCTCCAGGAAGTGCGCGTGAGAACGAAGACTGCAGCACTGCGCCCTTTTATAGGAGATGGCAGGGACTCATTTGCAATAAGGGAAAAACTCAGGGGTCGGATCCCAAACATTGCATTTATTGACTCCCTCGAGACCCACGTACGCGTCTTTTCAAGGACGCATCAGCCGAGGAGTTATTAATGACCGTTGGTATCCTCCAATAGAAGCCCGACACGTGCGCGAAGACTTTTCCTCGCCCATTGCCATTTCCCGCGCAGTTTAGCGGCCAACCAAGTCGTCCGAACTCAGAATATATCAGCTCAAAGACGATCGCCAGTTCAGTTAAGCACAGAGTCGCTCGTCAAAAGTTCAGCGATCGCCAAGAGAACCACCTCACCCCACGTTTCCAACATAGGAGCAAGCTGGGGGGCAATTGTTGTGTCAAGATTTATTCATCCCGACAGGCGATCGACTATAAGGCCGAGCGACCAAGTCAACACCAGTCAAACTATGGCTAGCTCGCCAAGTCGAAGATATCAGACCACCATCAGGTACCTAGCGATCGACTCCCAAGGCGATCCCCTTTGGCATCTGGCGATCGACTCTAGTGTCCGGCTAAGGATGGTCGACCTACGCCCCGAGCAGAGATGATCGCCCGTCAAAGTCATCGAAGACTGGAACTCAGGACAGCACCCACGTGCAGATCCATTAAAGGCGCTGACAGATAAGATCTTTGCTGACAGACAAGACCTTTGACCACAGCCTGTCACTTACCTCACCTACCGGCAGGCGCGCCGAAAGTTGTCAGTGGGACCACCCGTGACAGCAACTCAGGACGCGTGCAGGCTCCCCATTGGATCATACAGCTGACTGCCAGCAGCAGCCGCGGACTTTAAGGGAACAAGACCATGTGCTAAAAGACGATCGCCCGATTATTATAATACAGAAAAAGCGATCGCCCGGTATATCCAAGTCCTATAAATAGAGAGCCTACTCCTACTGGAAAAAGGTTCCCAACTCATTCACCTACATTCCGAATTCATTCACGGAAATACAGTAGAACACACATACCATCAAGCTCCCTACTTTCTCGCCGGAATCCATCTCATGACTTCTCTCTCCGAATCTCTCATCCAGAAGACGATCGACAGAGGCAGCAAGTCTCCACTAGACAGATTCCAAGAGATTCATAAGCCCAGGAGCCCAAGCATCCAGCTAAATACTCGCCGTGAGAGATTGTCGATCTCTCGCCGCCGCGACTGTTCATCTCTTTTGTTACAAGAACTCACAGAGCATCACATCTGGTTTTTCCGGCAATCTACACGCTCACTAGCTAAGATAACAAGAATCTTTACACTCATTGTAATTGTATTCTTACATTAGTACTTGTATCCCCGAATATTAGTATTAATAATATCTCGCGAGAGCATTCAAGCCCGGGACTAACAACCTCGGCAAATCTTGTGTTATTTATCTTTCTCACGGAAGTGCTCTTGCATTTGTTTGCTATCCCATCCATTCCAGCAATATCTATCTCCGGATAATATTTTGGAGAGCAACAGAGCGAGCTTCAAGCTTTTTGTCAATCACAGACATTTCGTGAGCGCATCCTAGGCCATCATCAAAGTGGCTTTACCGGATTATTACGAATGAATACATCGAGTCAAACATGAGTACATAATACCGTACTTTTCTCTTAAGACTGCATCATCATTTAAGTGAGCCAAGTCTTATGATGACTTCGACTAGTCATTGGGAATCATATAGGCATTACTTTATCATCTCTTAGGGAAATCATCCCTTAGATTGCCTTAAACCGATTGATGAATACGCATCATCAAGTGTCCCCAAGATCCTTTCATTCTTAACTTTGGATTTAGCGGAATCTCTTAGTCTCACAAGAGTACATCACTATAAACCCTTAGTTTTACACACAAAAGCTTCATATCTCTTCCAAATCAAGTATATACTTAGTATGCATTCCGGACAATCACTTGTCGACGCGCTCCGTGGTCAGGAGCCACTTGATTTGAGTCTGATCCACCACGAGATCCTTTCATCACTTAACTTAGTTTCCCACTAAGATAAGATTTAACCACAAGTTGCATGTCAGTTTTTGGGAAACTATCTAACTGAAAAGATAGTGGATGCTATAACATCCATTACGATAGCACAACTAAGTTTCGTGTCATCGTAGTCGATTCCAGTGCATTCATGAGAAACCTCGCACCATGAGGTGAGTTTAACTCATTCTCTCACTCGCTTTGACAAAGTATACGGATAGATCTTATCTTTGGAGTGTCGGCACCACTTCAACAAAGGGCTATCACTTTGTTTATACTGAAATCGCATATATTTCCATTTTAGGCCAAGGCTACAACGTTGTAGATTTTCAACGAAGTATGGTTCGATTAAACTCACAGTCTACGTCCTAATGTACTGGCTTTATTCATAGAGTACTCTTTATGGATTGCCATTCATTGAGGCGTCCCCCAATGATGACTATAATCCAGAATCACATGAGACGGATGAGTTCATTTGATCAGATGATCAAGTTTTATGTATTAAGCTCGCATACATTCTTAGCGAGAGTATTTATCGAACCAAGTGGCATCCCAATACTCTATGAGATCTATGGCCTAGTAACACCGTCTACCACAATTTGTGGTGTTACCATATCACCATTTATAGATGACGAACGTCCATGACCGGACACAATCCTTGCAGACATGTTTGCAGCATGTATTTAATCTCGTCACTTTAGGGAACTTGGTGAGGCACAGTAGGGACAAACTACGACAATTCCAAGTCATTCTACTCGAACATGATCGTTCGCATATCCCCCTAACGACGGGAAGACTGGCTCATCAAAGTGACTTACGAGATCGTCTGCCAAGGTATATTTTAAGTGGACTATGAGTGAAAGCGCATGTCATATTCATCATTTATAACCCGTCATAATGCGTTGTGGTGACGCACTTTGGAACATGAACATGTGGACGATAAAGGTTTTCAATGTTAACGCAGTCCAGTTAACAAAATGCATATTGTTACACTCGTAACTAAGCATTTGAATGATGATAGGCATAGGTGAATATGACATGTTGACCGATGCTACATAACCGTAGCTACTGGTCTTGAGAATCCAACAAAACCGCCACCATGCACCATCGGGATCGAACATAAAGAAACGATTGAACCGATGATAGGCCGTTGGTTTTATCGAACCTCTAGTGCTTTCTTGAAGAGTTCACTCCCTTCACCAGATCCAAACACCTCAAGATTTTGTGAGCATGTATAAACGGGTGTTTAGGATTCCAAAACCATCAACCTTGTGGTTAGAAATCGGTCGAAATGACATCGAACTAGTTGATAGGACGGCTGGTGGTATGTGAAAACTTAATTTAAGTGGTTCACCTCCTTCCAAGTCTCCAAATGGCATCAAAATTTATGAGAAGGTAGCGTTGGATGTTAGGAAATACTTGTTAAAATTTCACTTTAAGACTTGGTTTAAAAAGTGGGTGAACCGACTTTTACAATGACTGGTCCACAAGTTGGACAACCATAACTCAGGTTTCATCAACTTATCAATCATTGTCAAAGGAACAACATAACATATAAATGTTATCACTTGAGTACGACCATTTGTGAACACCATCATAGCATCATAAGCCACCGAGACTAATGCTTATGATCAAGTATGTATAAGGACTCGGTGAAAAGGGAGGACTCAGCACCATGCTTATACGAGTCGCTACATTATTCTCTTTAGCATAGGAGGGTGTCATCTCCTAATCGTGCCAAAGAATAGGCTTAAATCAATGAACATGGCTAAGAAGGATCATTAGGGGGGGTCTTTGGCGTCACACATGTTTATGAAAACAAGACGCGAATGACATAAATATCATCATCGGTCATGAGCTCTGCTCACGACTCCACCAACGTACTTTGGTGTCTTTGATCCAACTAGTTTCTCTGTTCAACGAAAATGATGTCCATGACAATACCGTGGTATATGGATCATCAAACTGTCCAAACTCCGTACTATTAAAGCCTAAATGTGTCGATGTCCCAATACATCTTCTAGTTATAAAAACCGATGCAAGCCGGACCATATTGACTCATGGATATTTTTATTTTCACATATCCAATACAAGTGATGCATAAGATTTTATTTCTCAAAAATCACAATGAGATGCTATGAGTGATACACTTTGGCATATATATCATCGAGTCATAATATGGTTCAATTGTTACGGAACATATGTGACTAGAAAACGCCATTCGGCATTCAACAACTTGAGCATTATACCACTCATTGATTGTGATGACCTAGTCATCATAGTCACAATTGATTTATAAACCGAAATCCAAAAATATCGTGTTCCTTGAAAATAGCTTAATACGCACTCAATTTCGCTTGCAAAATTTTACAAACATGAGCATAGCGAACACTCTAACAACATAGAGATTTTATACCAAATACGATCAAAATGATCTATCATATTGAGTGCATAACATGGCAAGGTTATATGCCTAAGGGGCAAAATTATGACACAAGCATGGTGTAACACTATCATGCACACGCTCGACCTTCTTATAAGGGTGCGCATTTTGGGCTTCCCCAAGGAAACTGTTTTTCAACATTTGAAAGATGATAGTTTAGCGTACAATGCATACCAAAAATTGCATCATCTATGGCAAATTCGGCCAAAAAGAGGTTGAAAAACATATGTCATAAGACCACTTGCAAATTCAAGATGGGAACCAAGTTGGTTGGGACAAAAGTTAGCACAATCGCTGGAAATAAAATTTCATGCAGCTTGACCTTTGTTCACTAAAACAGCGATAACTCCCTTGTTAGGAAGGCTATGGATGAACGGTCAGATGTTCTGCAAACTAGACTTCCTTATCTTTCTATCCATATATTGTGCACCGCACGGATCATTAAATTCAGATCACCGTGCATGTTTTAATTGATTGTTTAGTATTTCCCAAGTTTAGTGAGAAAACAAGGTTGAGACCATATCCAATGACATAAGTGTTGATGTAAAAACATGGCAATAACAGCCATAGGTGCGTCTAAATGCAGCAGGGTGTTCGATTTCTTATCTCGACTAATGATCCTTTCGGTAACTCCAACTTGGTAGACTTGCAGAGAAAGTAGGAATGTCGGTACAGCTAAGGCCGTTTAAAAACCACTGATTCCGTTTGAACTTTCAAAGCATAAACAAATACCAAGGAGGATGCGCCTAGTCATGATCAACAGTGTATACAAAATCCACAAAGTGCATCAAATCAACCAAGTATTTTAATTCTCAATTTGCAAGTATACATCATAATAGCCATGTTACGTGGATGCAACGCGGTGCATCATAATTAAGCATTTTGAACCATGAAACATAATGAATATACCATAACCAACTCGTCTTGACCATCCAATTAGATCGACTAAACATAGTCAAATGTATAAGGCACATGCCTTTACAAATACTCAGAAAAGTATTCGGACCGATAGTCACACGAACTATAATCGAGGTTAACGAATTCATGTATTTACCGTAATATGCCATTGCTTTACATGTTAAAATTCATGAGAAGTACTCTTACATTCTTTCATATATCATATTACAAGGAGACGGTGCATGGCTATACCCACATGCAATATTTTATTTTAATAGGATGAAAGATGGATTTGTCCAAGTATGGGATTGGGTCAAGACCAACGTGGTGGTCGCTCAATTCAACGTGACAAATCCGTCACAAATCGATTTTAACCACGACATATCCGTCGCAATCGATGTTTGTCCCATTTGTACATCACAAATCCGTGACTAATCATGAACAAGTCATAACTTTACTGTTACCGACAATATTCATTTTATTCAATTATTGGTTTAAAATCGACAAAACGGCGACGTCAAATCACACCCAAAACGTGGTGTATGCAACAACCACAAATATCGACTTTCAACAATTATCCGTGACTCCCCCAGGACCGTCACACAGTTTACTTCGACATACGAGAGTGATACCACCTCTCATAGTCTTATCCACCACAAAGTAGCGTGGGAGATAAAGAACCCAAATACCCAATTCCCAAAAAAAATTCCCAAAAGAGAAAAATTGAAAAATGGGAATTTTAATAAAGTCTTACGGGTACTTGGTTCCATATTTGCTTTGATCCTTGAACGGGAGTTTCTCTCTATATGAGCAACATATTTTCGTGATACTCGGTTCCATATTTACTTTGATCCTTGAACGGGATAACAAATATGGCTTTTCTCCATAGCGTGCACATCATCATGAGCAACGTATTTTCCTATATGCACGTAAAACATAAACATGGTAAGATTCATAAGTGTACAAATTAATGAATAAATGAATCATTAATTAGGAAAAGATGGAGAGTTGAGAAACGCCCGGAGAGGGCTACTGGGCTCGATAATTCGGCCAAAAAAGGACTCGAGCGCGGCGATGTAGCAGCTCAGTATTGGATGAGGTCGGATCTCCAAATTTCCTTGTAAAAATCTGCTTCTCTTCGACAGCATATTCAGTAAGCAATACTACTCAGAATCTGATCTCCACCGTTGAATATACAGGTATTTGTGTTGGTAAGTTGCTGTCAAAATTTCACACCGATCCGACGGTTACTGAATCGGGAAACATGATTTTGGTACGACTGCCCTGTGCAGAAAATTTACGCACGGAAATTCTCGTTTCTCGTTTTTTTTTTGATAGGCTTGTCTCGACTGCACTAGGTTTTCAAACATTAAATATCACGTGCATAAAACCGTTTGGACGATCCGGCAGTGCTTCGATCAGATCGGGTCGCAGTCCTAGGCAACAGTTGGCTGGATGAAAACGGGACTGTCGAGCGGGTCGGGTCAGCAACCGGGTCGGGTCACAACCGGACTGGACTGGATCGCGAGTCGGGTTCTGGCTGGGCAGCAACTGGGTCAGGTACAAACTGGGGCGGGCCAAACACGGGCTGGGCGAGTGGGCCGAGGCTCTACGGACTGGTTGCATACAGGTTTGCGGCGGTGTTGTCTGACCTGGAGGACGGAGTCGCGACGCGGTTTGGTGTGTTGGGAAAGACGGCAGCGATGCGGGTCTGGTGTGCTGCAGAAGGCGGCGGCGATGCGGGTCTGGGAAGAAGACAGATCGCGGTGGTTTGTAATCGGATTTCTGGTACTTTTCGGGCAGGTCGCCGCAGGTCAGAGGTGCACGGCGAACGAATCTCGGATAGATGCGATGAAGCGGGCGACGATGGTGTCCACTGCGGCTTCAGGGGCTGGGGTCGGCGGTCTTCTTGTTGAGGAAGGTGAAGGCAACGGCGGACGCAATGCTATGGTTTCTGTGTCCGATTTTTTTTTTCGGAATTTGAAGAGAATTTTTCTTGCTCAGTCGGTAGATTACGTGCTGATAGCGTGTTTCAGGAGAAAGTAAAAGACTGTAAATACGAGTCAATCAATTGTATTCATAACACTGATAGAGAGGCCTTTATATAGGCATTACAATGAGAGTCATTCCATATATAGGATTCCTAGATAAGGTAAGACATCTAATAGGATCCTACTACCTCTAGAAGGATCTAGAACCTTCCATCTATGTATCTACAACCAGTATTAGGTAAGATACATCACGGAAATAATAATTTCCGGAACAAATTTTTATTTTTAGATTTTTTCACTTACTTGCCATTTATTCAAGAAGAGAGAGAAGTATTGAGTTTTATAATACCTATGGCAACGTGACATGTCCTATAGGAAATTTCTATCACCATTATATGTAAAAATGTGTATAAAATTACCGCTGTGACTCACATTTCATACCATGTAAAAATGATTATAGAAAATACCGTTTTGGCATATTTTTTGTTTTTGGCATTTCAATAATAGAAATTTATTTGGTTAGAAATGACCATTAAAAATCGCTTAAAGATTCAATCATATATGTACATATTTAGATTTTATATCAAGCGTAATTAGTTATAATATATACATAATAACAATGTGTACACTACTAGAAAAAATGGCTCTAGTGACACTCAAAAGCGTCACAATATGTATGTAGTCTATTGTGAATTGTGACGCTTTTGATATAGTGACGCTTTTCAAAAGCGTCACCTGATTTGGTGTTTCAATAGCTTATTATTGTGACACTTTCAAGGCGTCACAACAGATATCTATTGTTACACTTTCTTTATATATTGTGACATTTTTTTTGCATCACATCAGTTAGATTTAGTGGCGCTCTTTTCACATTTTGGTGACACTTCTGACGTCACAATAATACGTTATGGTGACACTTTCTGACATCGTAATAGTATACTATGGTGAAACTTTCTGCCAGTTGTTGTGACACTTGAAAGGTGTCACAACAGATACCTCTTGTTATGCTCTCCTGCATATTGTGATACTTTTCATGCATCACGTCAGTTAGTTTTGTTGACACTTATTGGAGCGTTTTGGTGTTTGGCCACAAAATATTGTGCTGAAGTGACACTTTTTAACATCACATAAAAATTCATAACTACTTTATCTACCTCTTTTAGTGACGCATTTTGGAGTCACGAAAATATATCAATTCTTATCACAAGCATCACTAAACATATCTCTTTTACTACAACTTTTGTATGTAATATATGAAACTACAAAATCAGAGTATCACAATATTGAAATTTTAGTTGTATTCATTAATCATCTTCTATCCATTACATCAATTGCAACACAATCAAATAAGAACATACTAAACAAAATTTATCAATAAAATACGCTTTAAAGTACTCAAAACCTATACAAGAAAACTAACTCTACCTATCTAGACAAGTTTTGAAAATATATAATACTAGTATAACACCCTTGTAATTACACGGGAACACAAAAAAGAACTTTTATGTAAATATATAATATGTAAATCGTTCATTATAAATACTTATTTATAAACTACACTATTTGTTCTGTTTAATCATTCTCATTGCAAGAAAAGATTTCTAGTCTTTTTTGATCTTCACTCTTGATATGGCTACATAAAACTAACCATGACCGAATACGGATTTTGGAAGATACATACCGATATGAGAAAGCCTTTGACCTTGACTCTTAAATCTCATGGCAAAGCTCACAATAAGTGGAAACTTACGTATTTGAAATTTAAATGGTAATCTGATATCTAAGGGGCTTAATATCAATTGTGGAATAAATATTTTACTCTCAGAATTATTCCCCGAATTTTTTTGTTCAATAATATGGTTACGGGTTTGGGTAATTATTAATGATGTGACATTGCATAATTCTGATGATTGATCCATATTTTGAATTAGCATAATTGAAACTCTAACTTACGATTTTAAGATGTGATTTGGAATACGAGAACACTTGATACTGTCCAACAAAAATCATTCGATATACTTGATTTTGACTTTTAGAGGGCAAAAATTTTGCATATACTATCAAAACTACGATATATCCGTTTGTCTTTTGAAATTATAGACATCACGTAATCGTTTACTATCTCCACAACGTGATATATCCGCTTGTCTTTTAAAATTATAAACATCACGTAATCGTTTACTATCTCCACAATGTCGTTTGTTGGCGTCATGGTTGCTCTTTCTTCAAAAAATTGCTTTATGGAAAGTTACTTTTAAGTGAATGATAGTACTTTCAACAATGGCTGGAATATGATCTTCGGCATTCCGAATTAGTAAATATCAAGAATATCAACCAAGGTTTCTCTATTGACTTTTTCACCCAGCTCACCATTTACAATTTTGAGGATTCGTGCGGATAAGTCCTTAATTTCTTGTAGATGATGAGATGACATTGTTTGTCCAACAATTAATCTCATAATTATGAGTTTGCAATGATGCTCAAGTGAAGAAGGACTTATACTTGAATAACCAATATATGCATTGTCCTTTCGTACAACTTCATATGTACAATTATACTAAATAATTATGGCAAGGATAATTCTAGTAATATTTAAAATAAAAAAAGCTTTTGAAAATGCATAAGAGATTTTGACTTATAGCTTAAAATTAAGCACTTTTCAAATTGCAATAAAAAACATAATAGTAGTATATATATATATTAATTACTGTATGACTTATTATAAATATATCTGTTAATTTAGAAAACTCCATCCAAGTCCTAGCCTTAAAATTACCAAGAAATTTAACAATTATAATATAAGAATAGCTTGGATAAGTTAAAAAATATACATCATAATTTTGTCCTAATTAAAAACGACCTTAAAATTTTAAAAAATTACAAAATAAAAAACTCAATTGATTTGATTGAAGTACTTCAATGATATTTATGCTTATATGATATTTTTCCAGACATTTAACTTTATATTTAAGAGTATTAAAGTCTACCCATTTTACATTAAGAAATAGAAAAATAGTTGAAGTACTTTTATTAATTTCTGAAACTTGTATTACAAAAAATCTCGGTTGGTTGAAGTGAAACTATATGTATATTCAATTTAAAATAGATTTTGGAATTACAAAATGTAACACCCCAATTCACAAATGGGACATTACACGCCGTAGAACCCCCATGAGGTCTACCAGGCTGACACTTGACACATAAACCACAATATAATCCCAAATGATGCATTCAAAAAGTAAGTAAGGCCGTGGCCTCGGCCAAAACATTTTAACGGAGTACATGAATATAAGATAAATACCAATTCGTTGCCCACGCAAGGGACTTAAACCAAGTTTCAAAGTAAACAGTCTAACTCCGGTACTCGACAAATGCAATGACACAACATAAAAATACAGACTCGAGCCACATCATCAAGCCATCCCATCCTTTGCGTGCGTGCCCCGTGCCTACTCCTCAGCTCTCCCGGTACCTGAAATGCATAAGACGCATTTCCCCCATTTAAGGGGTTAGCATTCGAATAGCTAGTGCAAGTACACAATTACACAACATTATATACAAAAATACGGTTTTTACACAATCATCTCAAACATAAGTCATTTGCCATATATATATATATTCCGGAATACTACATTGGCAATCAAATCAGTTTCCAATCATCATGATATCACAAAATCACAACTGGTATCCCGTGGCCGTACCCCTTAGTATCGACCCCCAGACATTCCGTCGAACGCTCCGGGTGGGATACCACTTCCGCGGTCGTACCCCTTAGTATCGACCCCAGACATCCTGTCGGACACTCTGGGTGGAAGTTCAATCACACACGCACCCAAGTCCACTTCCACGGCCGTACCCCTTAGTATCGACCCCCAGACATCCTGTCGGACACTCCGGGTGGAAGTAACACAACTCACACACCCGAAAATCACAATTCATCATTTATTTCGAAAATCACAACATACATAATGAAATGTAATAAATGTACTTGCCTTGAATGAAACGAAACGAAGGAAACAACGAAGGAATAGGTTTCGGTCCGTACAATCCTTCCAAATACGTTCCTAACACAATAACGGTATACACAAGTCTCAATAACGCGGAAAGGTAAGAATAAATCCTAATTCTACCCGCTGGAACAATTTGTCGGTCATGACTTGGGTATCGTCGACTATAAGTGACGAACATTGAAAAACTTGAAGTTTAAAACCACAAATCAACAATAAAATGAAGGATTACAAGTACACGATCAAGTCTAGAGATAACCCAGTGATAATTCGGACTATAAGAGTCAAATCCCAAGAAATCCCCAAATTTCCCCCAAAATCTCAAAACAAGGGTTTTGGGAATTTTTACCTTGATTCAGATGGTGGAAAGTGATTAGGAACTTGAAGAATTCACGCAAGGAATGCACGGTGGTAGTGAATGATGATCTACAGTCGGAATCGGCCCTAACCCTCGCCTGGAATCGCTCAAAGCCGAGAAGGATAAGAAATGAAGGAAAAATGACGAAGTTGACTGCTGCTGTCCTATTTATATAAAACAGCCTTAGCGCACGCTACGCACAAGCATTAGCGTGCGCTAGCGGGGCGTGGCAGAACAGTCTGCCTACTGTCCTCCAGTCAGCGTACACAAGCTAACATGGTTAGCGTGCGCTAGTACTAGGGATTAGCGTGCGTTAACGCTGATTAGCGTACGCTACCTGGTCCAGTACCGAAGTACTCAACCTACTGTCCCAGATTGCTGAAATCGTTAGCGCACGCTACGAACCCCAGGTTAGCATACGCTAACCACACAGTGATAGCGCACGCAAGTAAGCCCAGAGTAGCGTGCGCTACTCGAGCGGCCGATTGATCTTGCCGCGATGCACGCTGCGCCAGCAAGTAAAAGTGCCGAAAAACGAAGCAAGACCAGAATCCGGAATCATAAACACGTAATAATCAAGATGACAAAGCTAAGCGTTGAAAGAGAATATAATCCCGATCACTAGAGAGTCTGAAATGAAGCAAATAAAGCGAAATTCCCCAAACTTATGAAAATTACAAGAACGACCCAAATGCCCGAAAAATCGCGATACAACTTCGGATTAACAAACCGAAAGTTTCAACACGACCAGCTCAACCATACGAACTTATACAAATCAAGAAATAACGAAAACGAACAAGTTTTATGAGAATCGAACGCACATGCGACAAGATATAATTCAAGATGAAATTATGTAAAAACATCCCCGAACTCGACCAGACGGAAAAACTCCAAGAACAAAATAGATTCAGAATTCCAAAATAGTGCTAAGCGAGTTGTCTGAAACGAACATACACCAAAAATAGAAATTACCGAAAATAGAAAACACGGATATTACATTATCTCTCCCTAAAAATAAGTTTCGTCCCGAAACTTACAACGCGAACAACTCGGGGTATCTCGACTGCATACTCTCTTCCGTCTCCCATGTGGATTCCTCGGACCCATGTCTTGACCATTGAACTTTAACCAGAGGAATGGTTTTATGACGAAGTTGCTTCACCCGACGCTCTAAAATCTGAATCGGCCTCTCCTCGATGGTAATGTCGGGTCCCAACTCGATCTCTCCAAAGTTAATAATATGGCTAGGGTCCGATACGTACCTCCTAAGCTGGGAAACATGAAATACGTTATGAACGTGACTCAAAGACGACGGCAAGCATACCCGATAGGCAAGCTCTCCCACTCTCTCTAGAATCTCAAACGGCCCGATATATCTCGGACTAAGTTTACCCTTCCGGCCGAAGCGGTAAGCTCCCCGTGTCGGTGACACCTTAAGCAAAACGTGATCTCCCACTTCGAACTCCAACGGCCGGCGACGCGTGTCTGCATAAGACTTCTGCCGACTCTGGGCCGTCAACAATCTATCACGAATCAGAGTAATCTTCTCTCTCGTCTCAACTACCATATCGGGCTCGGTACCAATCAGCTCGGACGCATCGTCCCAACACAACGGCGATCTACACCTCCTCCCATACAAAGCCTCAAATGGTGCCATTTTGATCGAGGCGTGCCAACTATTGTTGTACGTGAACTCGATCAACGGCAAGTGCGACTCCCAATCATCCTTCCAATCTAGGGCACAGGCTCTCAACATATCCTCTAATGTCTAGATCGTCCGCTCTGACTGCCCGTCAGTCTGAGGGTGGTAAGATGTACTGAGTCTCAACTCAGTCCCCAAAGCTCGATGAACAGCCTGCCAAAAATGTGACACGAACTGGCCATCACGATCCGAAACAATACTCTTAGGAGTCCCATGCAATCTCACGATCTCTGCAATAAACACTCGTGCCAATCTCTCTGGACCCCAAGTGTCCTTAATACCCAGGAAATGAGCTGATTTGGTCAGTCGATCGACAATAACCCAAATCATGTTCATTCCAGTCCGAGTCCTAGGCATACTAGTAATGAAATCCATAGAAATATCCTCCCCTTTCCACTCCGGAATAGGAAGTGGTCTCAAAAACCCCGCGGGTCGCTAATGCTCGATCTTAACCTGCTGACAGGTCAAACATCTCGACACGAACTCGCTAACGTCTGTCTTCAAATTACTCCACCAGTAGTTACTCCTCACGTCCTTGTACATTTTACTCGTACCAGGATATATGGAGTAAGGCGTGGTATGAGCTTCGCTCAAGATCTTCTGTCTCAGCTCAATAACATTCGGTACACATAATCTGCCGCGAAATCTCAGAACGCCATCATCCTGAACCACAAATCCAGGGGCTTTCCCCTTCCTCACATCTTCCCTCAACTGGACCAAAAACGGATCGTCATATTGCTTCGCCTTGATATCATCAGTCAAGGACGAAGTGATCTCTAACGCACATAACTGGCCCTGAACTCTCTGAACCCAAACCTCAATATTATGACAGATGAAATCTCGCTGGATCCTACTCTGCGGTGTAAGTACCTCTAACATCTGTAAAGCCATCGGTTTTCGGCTCAACGCATCAGCCACTACGTTGGCCTTACCCGGATGGTAAAGTATCTCGACGTCGTAATCTTTAATTAGCTCTAACCACCTACGCTGCCTCATATTCAACTCTTTCTGGCTGAAGATGTACTTCAGACTCTTGTGATCCGTAAAAATCTTACACGATGACCCATAGAGATAATGCCTCCAAATTTTTAAGGCAAAAACGACCGCAGCTAATTTCAGATCGTGCGTGGGATAATTTACCTCATAAGGTTTCAATTGGAGGGACGCATAAGCAATCACTATGTCTCTCTGCATCAAAACACATCCTAGACCAAGGCCCGAAGCATCACTATACACTACGAAATCCTTGTTCCCCTGAGGCAATGCTAAAACGGGTGCGGTAGTCAAACGTCTCTTTAACTCGTCAAAACTGTCCTGCCTGTCTGCAGTCCACTCGAACTTCTGAGTTTTCTGGAGCAACTGAGTGAGTGGTCTAGCGATCTTAGAAAATCCCTCAACGAATCTACGGTAATAGCCGGCAAGACCCAGAAAACTCCTCACCTCCTTCACATTCTTAGGCGGCTCCCAAGACATCACTGCCTCTATCTTCTGCGGATCTACCCGAACTCCCTCTGCTGAAATCACATGCCCGAGGAACGTCACTTCCTCGAGCCAAAACTCACACTTAGAGAACTTCGCGTACAACTGCTCGGCCCTCAAAGTGTCTAATACAATCCGGAGATGTAAGGCGTGCTCCTCCCGACTCCGTGAATAGATAAGAATATCGTCGATAAAAACGACTACGAATTTGTCCAGATACTCAATAAAAACTTTGTTCATCAACTGCATGAACACTGCTGGGGCATTGGTTAGCCCGAAAGGCATAACCACAAACTCGTAATGGCCATATCTCGTCCGAAAGGCAGCTTTCGGAATATCGACGTCCCGAATCCTCAACTGGTAGTAGCCCGATCGCAAATCAATCTTTGAAAAGACTGTCGCCCCTGAAGCTGATCAAACAAATCGTCAATCCTGGGCAAAGGGTATTTATTTTTGATGGTTAGCTTGTTTAATTCTCGATAGTCGATGCATAAACGAAGCGATCCATCCTTCTTCTTAACTAAAAGTACAGGCGCACCCCAAGGCGATGCGCTCGGCCGAATATACCCTTTATCTAACAACTCTCCCAACTGATTCTTCAATTCTAACATCTCTGATGGTGCCATACGGTACGACGCTCGAGAAATAGGGGCCGCATTCGGCTCTAGATCAATAGGGAACTCCACCTCTCGCTGTGGTGGTAATCCCGGCAAGTCGTCCGGAAATACATCGGGGTATTCGCTAACAACTGGAATTGACGATAAATCAACTCCACCATCTTCCGCCTTCAGAGCATAACACCAGTAGCCGACACAACCCTGGTTCAGAAGTTTCATCGCCTTCAAGGCGCTAATCATGCTCCCCGATCTACCCGGCTTACAGCCGACGAGAATATGCTTGGTGCCATCCTCGGCCACGATCGAGATAGTACGAGTCCGATAGTCCATGATAGCACCGTGACGATCCAACCAATCGTCCCCGAGGATCAAATCCTCACCCTTAAGGTCTATAACAATGAGATTCGAGGGCCAATCTCGGCTCCCAATCCTCACTGGGCAATCCCTAACTTCCCGGTCCCCAACCATACGATCCCCGCTGGGCGTACTCACTACAAATGGCTCACACTCAAACAAGCAGTCAAAACCAATACGACTCACACAATCCGATGCAATAAAGGAATGGGTAGCACCCGAATCAAAAAGCACTGAAACTGGATGAGTAAGGATTTGAGTGGTACCTGACGCCACCGGAAGGTCTGCCTCCTCTGTGCGCCTCATCTGATACAATCGGGGGTGGACTGAACCCTAACTCGAGGCTGCACGGCGATCCGGCTGACCCCGTCCCCTACCACAACCCGAATTCTGCGGAATATGAGTAGCTGGAGTGCTGTGATCCCTCTGATTGTTAGTGGTAGTCGGAACCCTAACAGCCCTGGTGGCCCTCTCACAATGAGTCGCCCGATGCCCGGTCTGCCCGCAAGTGTAGCAAATAACTGGAGGAAAAGGACAATCCTTCATCAAGTGCTCATATTGGTTGCAGTTAAAACAAACCCTGCCACCAGAAGCAACGGACTGAACTGAACGGTTACTCTGAGATCCCCCAGCCTGATGAAATGGCCTCTTCCCCGGTGTAGGGGCAGACTGTGCTCTCGAAAATCGGCCACTCTTGCCGGCTGAAAAGTTGCCAACCGTTTTCTGTTTCTTGGCCTCGGCACCCAACTCTGATTCCGGTGCGGCCATCTCGATCGCTAGAGCGCGATCCTGATACTCCTTCAAAGTGGCACACATGAGCGGTGCCATACTCTGCCTGATATGCGGTTTCATGCGCATATTAAAGTAACGGATTTTATCAGCCTCCGTCCTCACCTGATCTCTCACGAAACCCAACTGCTGATTGTAAGTAATGATGGCCTGAGAGATAGGCATATCCTGAGGTGTAGCGGTGAAGAATTCCACAGTGCGCTCCTTAGCGGCGGTGGACAATATTACGCTTCCATAGCGGCCTTGAATTCCTCCCAAGTAGCTCGACGGTCTCGGGCGTAACGGCCTCCCACCACTCCGAAGCTTCCTTATCCGGAGGTCTTGGGC
This sequence comes from Orobanche coerulescens, assembly GCA_033398695.1. NCBI lineage: Eukaryota > Viridiplantae > Streptophyta > Magnoliopsida > Lamiales > Orobanchaceae > Orobanche > Orobanche coerulescens. The sequence continues at coordinate 86,214,887 of CM065802.1, read as the reverse complement.
AATAAGTACCCTCTGTCTTCGGGACAAGCTACGGCATCGAAGGTTACGGACAACCGAAAGAGTCAATTTTCCCAACCGAGAGGTCGGAAGATCCGAGAAACGAGGTGGGTGCATCTTAGTCACCGTCTGAAGCCACTTACTAGCCTCCTCTTAGGTGTCGGGGCGGATTAGCGTCCATCCTGAGCTATCGAGTAAGTTGGGCTACCAAGCTGGAAATACTGTGATAGCCCCATCGGCATTATTACCCGACGGCGAGTGAGAGGTGAGTCCGAGAGGCGAGAAAGTGAGCCCTCCTCATTATCAGCACCACGACCACGGCCTCGGCCGCGTCCCCTAGCCGGTCTACCACGACCTCTCAACATACTGAAGGAAAAATAAGAAAAGAACAAGATCAGAAGGATTCACAATTCACAAAATTGGTAACACAAGTCACGATTCCGAACAGCGCAAGAAAACGAATTACAGAAATATAAGAGTTCGAGGAGACTTACAGCCACGGGTCGCACGAAAGACGGTAGCATGATGATATTAGGCTCAACGACTGACTCTAATGACACAACTGACAGACCCAAAATTCACCGACAGCCTAGGTATTCAAAACCTAAGCTCCGATACCATAAATGTAACACCCCAATTCACAAATGGGACATTACACGCCGTAGAACCCCCATGAGGTCTACCAGGCTGACACTTGACACATAAACCACAATATAATCCCAAATGATGCATTCAAAAAGTAAGTAAGGCCGTGGCCTCGGCCAAAACATTTTAACGGAGTACATGAATATAAGATAAATACCAATTCGTTGCCCACGCAGGGGACTTAAACCAAGTTTCAAAGTAAACAGTCTAACTCCGGTACTCGACAAATGCAATAACACAACATAAAAATACAGACTCGAGCCACATCATCAAGCCATCCCATCATTTGCGTGCATGCCCCGTGCCTGCTCCTCAGCTCTCCCGGTACCTAAAATGCATAAGACGCATTTCCCCCATTTAAGGGGTTAGCATTCGAATAGCTAGTGCAAGTACACAATTACACAACATTATATACAAAAATACGGTTTTTACACAATCATCTCAAACATAAGTCATTTGCCATATATATATATATATTCCGGAATACTACATTGGCAATCAAATCAGTTTCCAATCATCATGATATCACAAAATCACAACTGGTATCCCGTGGCCGTACCCCTTAGTATAGACCCCCAGACATCCCGTCGAACGCTCCGGGTGGGATACCACTTCCGCGGCCGTACCCCTTAGTATCGACCCCCAGACATCCCGTCGGACACTCCGGGTGGAAGTTCAATCACACACGCACCCAAGTCCACTTCCACGGCTGTACCCCTTAGTATCGACCCCCAGACATCCCGCCGGACACACCGGGTGGAAGGAACACAACTCACGCACCCGAAAATCACAGTTCATCATTTATTTCGAAAATCACAACATACATAACGAAATGTAATACATGTACTTGCCTTGAATGAAACGAAACGAAGGAAACAACGAAGGAATAGGTTTCGGTCCGTACAATCCTTCCAAATCCGTTCCTAACACAATAACGGTATACACAAGTCTCAATAACGCGGAAAGGTAAGAATAAATCCTAATTCTACCCGCTTGAACAATTTGTCGGTCATGACTTGGGTATCGTCGACTATAAGTGACGAACATTGAAAAACTTGAAGTTTAAAACCACAAATCAACAATAAAATGAAGGATTATAAGTACACGATCAAGTCTAGCGATAACCCAGTGATAATTCGGACTATAAGAGTCAAATCCCAAGAAATCCCCAAATTTCCCCCAAAATCTCAAAACAAGGGTTTTGGGAATTTTTACCTTGATTCGGATGGTGGAAAGTGATTAGGAACTTGAAGAATTCACGCAAGGAATGCACGGTGGTAGTGAATGATGATCTACAGTCGGAATCGGCCCTAACCCTCGCTTGGAATCGCTCAAAGCCGAGAAGGATAAGAAATGAAGGAAAAATGACAAAGTTGACTGCTGTTGTCCTATTTATATAAAACAGCCTTAGCGCACGCTACGCACAAGCATTAGCGTGCGCTAGCGGGGCGTGGCAGAACAGTCTGCCTACTGTCCTCCAGTTAGCGTACACAAGCTAACATGGTTAGCGTGCACTAGTACTAGGGATTAGCGTGCGTTAACGCTGATTAGCGTCGCTACAGTCCAGATGCAATCGAACCTCTCGTCCCGAGGCCGAAATCATTAGCGCACGCTACGAACCCTAGGTTAGCGTCGCTAACCACACGATGATAGCGCACGCAAGTAAGCCCAGTAGCGTCGCTACTCGAGCGGCGATTGATCTTGCCGCGATGCTGCCAACAAATGCAAAAGTGCCGAAAAACGAAGCAAGACCAGAATTCGGAATCATAAACACGTAATAATCAAGATGACAAAACTAAGCGTTGAAAGAGAATATAATCCCGATCACTAGAGAGTCTGAAATGAAGCAAATAAAGCGAAATTCCCCAACTTATGAAAATTACAAGAACGACCCAAATGCCCGAAAAATCGTGATACAACGTCGGATTAACAAACCGAAAGTTTCAACACGACCAGTTCAACCATACGAACTTATACAAATCAAGAAACAACGAAAACGAACAAGTTTTATGAGAATCGAACGCACATGCGACAAGATATAATTCAAGATGAAATTATGCAAAAACATCCCCGAAACTCGACCAGACGGAAAAACTCCAAGAACAAAATAGATTCAGAATTCCAAAACAGTGCTAAGCGAGTTGTCTGAAACGAACATACACCAAAAATAGAAATTACCGAAAATAGAAAACACGGATATTACACAAAGTAAGGAGATGATGACTTATAACTTAAAATTAAGTACTTCACAATTTGCCAAAAAAAAAAAAGAAGCATCATCGTAGTCCATATATAAGTGAATTACTTGTATGGCTTATTGTAAATATACTAATCGCGGGGTTAACTAAGAAAACTATATCCACATCATAGCTTAATTAAAATTTCCCCCATTTTTTAAAAGTAAAAAAATGCCCAATTTTGTTTGTAATATAAGATGTGCCGGAAAAAATTATTGGGTACTTTTCAGGCATTGAACTTCATAATTAAGAGTACTAAATTCAAGAAATTTTATATTGAAAAGAAGAGAAAAATAATTAGAGTATTTTAGTAATTTGTGAAACTTGTAATACAAAAAAACTAAGTGGCATTTGGTTCACTTGAAATTTTATATCATTTTTATATGATATTATATTCAAACATTTAACTTAATATATAGAAGTATTAAAGTTGGCACATTTTACATTCAAGAGAACACATAAATAGTTGGGCACTTTTAATAATTTCGGAAATTTGTATTAGAAAAAACCTCAATTCATATCTGATTGTGTTAAATGAAATTTTAGTTCCACGTTTTTTTGGCCTTTTTTTTGCCAAAATGATCCAAATCGTTAAGTATTTAACGGTTTCTGCATATGGCCATAAAAGAGATAATTTAATCCTTATGTTTGAAAAAAATTACATAAATTATTTGGATATAATTTAAAATACAAAAGCAAATCCAAAACTTTCAAAAATATATATTTGATTTTAAAAGTAAATAAATTTAAAACAAAAAAATAATAATAATTGATTTATTCCACAGTTTCTTTAATTTATTTATAAATAATAATTAAAACCATTGTTTCTACATTTTCAATAATATTTTTAATAAGATTATTTTGATTTATTCAATTGATTAGGACTTCAAGTAACTTTTTAATTATATGTATTCAAGACTTCTTTTTGCAATACTCCCAAGCATCTTTCATTTCAGTTGAAATTTTTTTATTAATATACCTAATTAATGTGACTAACTAATATAAACTAATTAACTAGTGGAATATATAATATTTTCGCGAGATTTTACGTTTACGTTTTTAATATGTAATGCACACTACTATATTAAATTTCTCTTTGTTTGGGATTTATATTTTTAATTAATGAAAATATGAACTATTTTTGTAAACATAATCAATTCTTATTTATTCATAATTCATATTCCTTAATTCGTAAAAATTAATAAGGTAGGTAGGAGTTATTTGAGGTATAATTATAATGTAATTAATGCAATGATGATTAGGCCAGTAGTTGGTTACGTGTCAGCTGAAACATGAGAAGCTGACACGTAAGCACCCGAAGCACCAGCAAAAGACATGTGGCAACCGAAGCATGAGAAGCTGCCACTTAGGCTCAGCGTATTCTGCATTAGTATATAGGGGAGATGACTATTGATAATTTTATCAAAGCAAAATCCAAAATGGTCTTGTCTAAATATTTTTTGCAAGAATTCCCGCTTCTTGTTCTTCTATGACACAATCTAAAGAAAAGAAAACAAATTTCACAATAGTCAATATACTGGCAACTTATACAATATCATAGTACAAATGATAAGTAGCAAGACCTGTAATTGTTAAATCATCAACAGCCCGACAACATATAAAGATATACAAGCAAAGAAACTACTAAATACATTCCTGTAACAAGTTATAACAATACTAGCAGAAGAAGATTTAAGTTTCCCGTGATCGGGGTGATACTTTGAACAAAGACCTAGCTATTTCACGAGAGATGTTAATTGCTTGAAAAGGAACACACACGTTACTTGAACCATTCATTTTTTAAACAATACCAGAAACAAAATGACAGGCATGAAATTGAGTATTTGCCTCTACAACTAAATAATCAAATGGCATTTCTGAAATGATACAGGAAAATACTGACATGAAGGAGATGGTATCAGCAATGTTTCAAAATCCGCGACTCATATTCAATAGAAGAAAAAAACTGACCTAACGAAGATGTAATAGTAAAAGAAGCCTCGTTCAGCAAATCTTTTTATTAAATGTAGGGTAACTATTCGGAATACATAAAAATTACATAACAAAGCAGTAAACGAATTACAAATAAATTCCGGAGATTAAGGATTACACAACAAACTTATTGGCAACGAATTACACGAAATAAAGGGGAAATACGAATTAACCCAAAAAACCCGAACACAAAGAACAGGAATTTAAAGTTCTAGAAACCAAACCCAACAGATCACAACCGATCTGAAAAACGAGAGGCGAAGGTGGTGCGAATCGACCGGAACTCGGCCTCGGCTCAGTCCTCCAATATCCAGTACCCACGTCCAAGGCTCCACAGGTATTAGCGACCAGCAGCCCAGACAAACAAAGCCGATTCCCCAGCTGGTTTCAAAGGTCCCGAATGAATAACACCCCCGAAAACAACCTTAAGCAATTTCACTCAGAAAATAATTTTTTCACTCAGAAAAATCACAAAGAAACACGGATTGATTTTCCCACTCAGAAAAATTAGGTTTTGATTTTCGTGTGTCTTCTCAAGCCCAAATCGCTCAAATATATAGGCAAAAATCCCAAACGGAAAGCCACAGATTTTTCGGGGAATCGAATCCTTTCTTATCATTAATTGATAAGGGTTTCGATTCCCTTCCAAATCAGAACCGCACAGCCGAGCAGAAAAGGTAAGGAAATCGAGTTTCCATAGCCGCGGCGGAGAGCGAGAGAGAAGAGAGAGAAACAAAACAGAGAAATGAGGATAGGGTTGCACGGGGGGTGTATCAAATACAAGGGACCGACGGATAGGATTATCCCATCTAAATCAACGGTCGGGATTAAAATAGGGAACACTCCAGAAGCCGGATGGAAAGGGGGGTAGTTAATAGGTCTGGGTCGGGCTGCATAATACCGGCCCATAATAATAAATCATTTGGGCCAAATTTTTTAACAAATCTCCACCCAGACCAAATGAGCCATCGGGGTACTTTCTTTGATAAGGAGGTCATCATCGCCGAATGTCACACCACCTGCATAACACACAAAGTTAGTACAAGTATAAAGACATATATCAATCACTAAGAAAGAACACTAGAAATCACGAAGAAAACTAGAGAAGCTATCACGAAGATAGCAACTGAAGAAACTGGAAGGTCTTCAGTTATGGGAGTCGATATTCAGTATCGACTTGCAGGATCTGATTTTCTCGACCGGTAGGCACTTCGTGCCCATATCTACAGGGTTAGACTAGGACGGGATTTTCTTCAAATCAATTATGCCTTCTTCCATAATATCACGGATGAAGTGTCGCCTGACGTCAATATGCTTTGTACAATCATGGAAAACAGGATTTCTGTACAAATGTATGCTAGATTGACTGTCAGAAAAGACCACAACATTTTCACGAAGAACACCAATTTCAGTAAGTAAACCTTTCAACCAAATAGCCTCTTTAAAGGCTTCAGTGGTGGCAATATATTCAGCTTCAGTAGTAGACAAAGTAACTATATGCTGAAGTTGGGATTTCCAAGAAATGCATGAGCCACACAAGGTAAACACATATGAAGTTGTGGACTTACATTCATCCCGGTCATTGGCATAATTAGAATCAACATAACCTTTAAGGTTAACCCCATCATTAGATTTAGAAAACACAAGACCATCAGAAACAGAGTTTTTTAAGTACCGAAGTAACCACTTAAGAGCCTCCCAATGAGGTTTTCCTGGATTGGCCATATACCTACTTAAACAACTCACAGCATAAGCAATATCTGGTCTGGTACTAACCATAAGGTACATGACAGATCCAATAGCATTAGCATATGGGATAGATCTCATTTCGCGAATTTCATATTCAGTTTTTGGTGACTGAGTTTTCGATAATAAGAAATGAGAAGCCAATGGCACACTAGCAGTTTTCACATCAGTCATTGAAATTTTTTCTAGAATTTTACCAATGTAAGAGGACTGATTTAGAAATAAAGTGCCTTTAGATCTATCCCGAATGATATTCATGCCTAATATCCTTTTAGCATCCCCCAGATATTTCATGTCAAATTGTTCACCTAAGCGACTTTGAACATGATTAATAGATTTAATGCACGAACTTATCAAGAGCATATCATCTACATAAATAAGTAAGAACATAGGAACATCACAGTCAGTCTTGAAATAAAGGCATGGATCATATGTACTTCGACGGAGTTTCAAGGACAGCATGCAATCATTAAATTTCTTGTTCCACTCTCTAGGGGATTGCTTTAAGCCATATAAGGTTTTATTAAGCAGGCACACATAATCAGGATGGTTACTATCTATAAAACCTTCTGGTTGTTTCATGTAGATGGTTTCTTTCCATTCACCATGCAAAAATGCCGTTTTAACATCTAATTACTTCCCAGTATATTTTATTTTCTTTTGTTGTGTGCCTCGTATATTTATTCTCTTGCAGATTCTAAAAGGCCTCATGCAACCGTCGGGTATCTGTCATCTGGTCCCGAAATCGGTCGACCGTCGCCCGGGCTTGCTCGTAATTCTCCCTCATCAGCTCAAGATCATGACTTGCCCATTTAGATGCATCCAAGGAGTCCTTCTCCATAGCCACTATCCTGTCGGAAAACTCGGCATTCTCTTTCCGGGCAGCCTCGAGGTCCGCCTGCAGACGAGTAGTAGAAGGACGCCCCTCGAATTCTTTCACAGCCTCGGCAGCCATCGTCGCCGCCTGGAGAGATAGAGAGTGAAAGCAGCCTGCATTGTATTCCCGGATCGCTGGCGAGCGATCGCATCTAATTCCGTCGTCCAGGCCTTTGGCAAAGCAGAAACGGCCCGGTTGACATACATTGGGACATCACAGGCCGCGCGAAGAGATCGGCTCGCGAGGAAATCCAGCACCATCGGCGGACAAGATGGGTTAGTTCTACGGATCCTGCATCAAAACAACAAAAGTTAGCACATCTCCCGCGCAAGTGACGAAACTCAGCAAACAAACAAAGTCTACCTCTCAGCTCCTTCGGGGTCGCGACCAAAGTATGGCTTCGCGCGAGGGGTCTGAGCCTCAGCGATCGCCATCTCTCGCAAGAATGCCGCAGAGGGCGTAGACTCATCCACCGGGAGGACAAAGTTGATCGGAGGCGCGGCGATCGGCACCTCACCGGTAGGGGCAGAAACTGGAGTTTCTTCCGACCTTTGCCGCTTGCGGTTCGCCCGGAGCCCCTCCTCCCAAGGTTCCTCCTCCGCTATGATCGGCTCCACATTGGGCGTCACCTCCGGAATGAGAGGTAATGCCACCGGAGGAGCTCGTGATGACTTCTTCTGGCGAAGGCGGCTCAGAACTCCGGGATTCGACATGGCTATCTCCGCTGGAGGCTCCAAGAAACGAGGAAAGCGGACTTCTGCAATAAAAAACAATCAAACGACAGTCAGACATATTCCTCCAACAGGACGATCGCCCAACAAATGGAGATCGTAGAAATTCATACTTGGGATCGAGAGATGTCTCGGGAAACGGAATAGCCAAGCAGACAGCCAACGACTCTCCTTGTTAATCCGGTGAGCGTCTAAGTCGTCGTTCGGCAAACTTCGTATCCACTCCCAGACGACCAGAAAATCAAAAGGTAGCTCGTCGATCGCCGGAATATGGGAACCTGCAAAAACGAAACCAAATTAGATCAGTTCAGAACACATCCGAACAAAGGGAGAGTCAAAATCCTTACTCGGATTCCTCTCCCAGAAGCCTGTGGGAATGCCCAGCTCGCCCATAGGATTGTCACTCGCTGAGGCCCTCCATGAACTGCCGACCCAGAACCACTTCGCCAGATGGACTCTGCCTGATCGGCCTTAGCGCGCGCTACACTGACTGCATAGCGGGAGCTATCCAAACTTACTAGCGTGTGCTACTTACCATTCGTTGCATGCGCTACTCCAACTCGACTGCAGTCCAGTGCCTTCGGGACTGCAGGCCTGAACCACATTAGTGTGCACTAATACGGAGAGGTAGCATGCGCTACCCGTACTCAATTAGCGCGCGTTAAAGAGAGTACGTAGCGTGCGCTACTCCTCACACACAGCCCACTATGAAAGATGACAATGATGATAACCACGGTTCGATCCTCCAACCAGGTAGGAAGACGAAATAATAACTGATGTATGATACAAATACTCTAATCGGTGAATATAATGAATGAATATGAATGATGAATGATCATTAATGAGTGAATAATTATTGTGTGACAATTACTGAATGATAATGACAGAATTACAACCGGGTATTACAGATAAAGAATTTCCAAATCATAGTCCTTAATCAATTCCAGTCATCTCCTCTGCCGTATGTTTTCATCAAGCTTCATCTTGGATCGGATTTGTTGGTGTTTAACAACATCTAATCATCTTCTTGGTCCAAATCAAGGTAATCTCTTCTTAGAACCCTAATTCTTGATTTTTGGGGGTTTGTGAGGCTTCGGCCGATTTAAGCCGATCTCCCCAGATTGTTTTGAGATCTTTGTTGTATACTCGAGATCCTTTGTTAATCTTGAGACTTTGTAGATTGAACTTCATAAATTCATGTGAGCCTTTGAGATGTCCGACGAATTGCTCCATTGGGTAGGAATTAGGATGATCCCTATATTTTCGATGTATTGTTGATTCATGGTGGTATTGTTTTCATAGTATTCGTGTGCTGTCGAATTCTTGGTCATTTTTGGAAGTTCGAAGGCTACCCAAGTGTGTTCGTTCGTCGTTTCGTCTCTCGTGGTATCGAGGCAAGTATCTTGCCCATACATTTCGTGTTTCGTAAACGTATTCGTTGGTATTGGAATCAAATTACAATTTGAATGTTTTAATGAACTTTTAAAAGGATCGATATGTTCTCGATAATTGTTGTCTTTAAAAAGATAACTCGTATGCTTCGTGGATTGATGAGCTTTTGGAATATGTGCGTTAGTTTCGTATGTTGGAAGATGTTGAACATATTTAGTGAACTTAGTTTATAGTAATTATTTGCCGAGGATTGTGTATTGATATGTGTAATTGTTCGGTGAATATGTGACGTTGTGTGATATTAGTTGTTACTCCTTCGTAAGGAGGATGTGGCGCTTGGTGTCGTTTGGTATTAGTATTTGTTGTTGTTGTGTGACACTCGTGTGGATATACGTCATCTAAAGTGGCCATTCTAGCGAAGTACCTAGCATTTGTTTGCATATTCTACTATTCGAATTATGGCTTCCCGAGGAGTTGTGGATGTTTATGTGTGTTCACCTAGGGACGGTCTGATGGGGCCTCTAGGGATACGTATTACCATGTGTGTACGTATCACAAACTAGGGTTAACCACACAGGGATGTCCGACGGGGCTCTGCGGGGTACGGATAAGATTCCCGCGGCATGAACCTGGACAGTTCTGGGTCAACAGGGTTTAACGTATGCTAAGTGATGTATATAGCGTATGCTAAGTATAGTGGATTACGTACGTAACTGGGTTGATATAGCGTACGTAAGAGAGAACAGGAATGAGGCAGTAAGCTACCATTGAACGATAACGTACGCTAAGGATATCCGGTAGCATACGCTAAGTGAATAACGTATGTAAAGCCCTAAGGCTAACGTACTTAAAGCTTAGGACAGTATATATATGGGACAGCACCCATTCCATTCCACTTCGTTTTCTTTCATTCTCCTTCATTTTCCTTCAAGACCAGAGAGCCCCCTGACACTTAAACACCTATATATCATCTCTACCTGATCATTGAGGATTGGAAGCACCTTAGATTGGTACTCAAGCTTCCGGTATTGGATTTTAGTTAAGTGTTCATCATTGTCTTCTACATTAAGGTATGTTGATATTTTTCAAACTCAAATCCTTCTTCTTAAGGAATGATATGAGCATGTTTCTGAGATCATTGGATTAGTGAGTAACCCTTTAAGTTGAACACCATGTTTAAGGAAGTTGGAATGATTATATTTAGGTTCACCATTGTTATGAGTATTGTAGTTCGAACCTCGTTATGTTAAACATAGTAGGGGAAGTTTTCTGAGATTGTAATTTGCATTAGTTGGAGTTTTCGATATGATCAAGACTTGCTATTACTATCACTTTTTGTTAGATGAACTTAGAAGGATAAACATTGAAGGTTTTGTTATATCTTGTAAAGGTGGATTGATTAGCCAATCTTCATGATGAAAGTTTGAATGTAGTTGTGATATTGATAATAACCATGGATTTTCCAAACTATATATGGGAATTTATAATCGAGTTTGGAATATGGCATTTTGATGACATGTTATTGTTGCGATTTTTCTTGAACGCAAGTGCACGTTATCGTATACAAGTAATAAAGTGATGAGTGAGTATCGTTCCCACGAGGACTGAATCACTAACTACCGATTTTTGTGTATTCCAGTTTTATTTGAACAATCGAACTTTGGGTTGCAATTAATTACTAAAGAAAATTAATAAAAGACTAAACAGTAAAAACGATCGCTTGAAGAAAGAGAATCAAATGATGAATAAGTCTAGGATTCTGAATCCACCTTGGTTTATCCGAATTTACTCTTGATTATCTGAAGTTAATGATTTTCCCAATTTATTGAAGGCGAAGATTTCTAATATACTCTACCGCCTCTCCCGAGGTCAATAGATTTTTCTAAAGGCGAATAACGCACTCTATCCCTAGGTGAATTAATTAGTCAATAGGCAAAAAGCATAAAATCTCCAAAAGGCCACGTAGTTCCTATGAGTATATTCCTATCTCACAAGATAAAACGGTCCTCACCAATAGTTCCTCACCAATTTGAAAAGATAATTTGAGATCGTATTGAAATTAGAGAATATACCTTGGGTTACAAACACTTGGAAAGATTATTTGTATATCAACCCACTTGTACCCAAAATGTATTAAATGTAACACCCCCAAGAAATCTAGGGAATGTAACAGCGTCGTGGAGCCCTACATGGGACTCACCAGGCTAGGTAATCAATTTCACTCATCGACTCACGGAGTCGACGCAATAACACCTCGTCACAAAGACGCAAAACAATAGAAAATCCACCCGGTTCGACCGGTCAATCAAACAACACAATACTCCAACGAAAATATAACAGACAATTCAATACACTTTGCAAAATCAAAATCCCCCAAGTACTCGAGTACGTCTATTAGTTCACAAATTGGAAAACAACCATATTGAGATGGACAACAGGAAATAAAGGAACTCGCTTGCACATTTCAACTACCCTGGCCAGCATCCTCGTACTGTCCCGATGCCTGCTCGTCCGGTGGAACATATCCTGAAATTCATAAAATGAATTTCCCCAAAAAGGGTCCCCAAAGGGTTAGCAATTACACTAGTACAAGTAACCAAATGAACAACTTACACCTTACACATATAGTCAAACCATGCAAGTGATAAAACATCGTTGTAACACACATTTCCGGAAATGCCATAAACTAAACACATTTGTAAAATGCACCACAATTAACCGTAGATCCACCCCTCCGTGGACCCCTATCGAGACCCCGTCGGATCTAACCCATAGTGGTTAAAAGCAAAGCTCATCGATCCATCCCTCCGTGGATCCCTACCGAGACCCCGTCGGATCTAACCTGTAGTGAGCATACACACACACACGTTACTCATGCAATACTACCATGTTAAGCATGTAAGTTCATTAAGGGTACTTGCCTCGATTATCACGACGAACAAATGGGAAGAAACAATCGCGGTTGCGAGAAATTGGACACATCGAACCTAGAAGATTCATAAAACACCATCACAACCAATTCGACAAGAATAATAATAACGGAAGCCCCACCTACAATCCATGTAAGTTCGTACAAAACAACGACGAGGACGGATCACAACCTAACCCTCTAGGTTTTACAAACACCACGAAACTTATCATGAACTCATAGGGAAATGTGAATACCAACAAGATTAATCATATACATCATGAATTAATCAACAATACGGAACGAATCGGACAAAAACTCGAAAACCCCCAATTTTCCCAAAAAAAAGGTTCTAGGAGATTACCTTGGATTAAGGGCGGAGAAAGAGGATTAAGATGGTGATAAACTTCACTTGGGACACAACAATCAATCTCTCATTGAAATCCATGGACAAAACTTGAAGAATCGCTCAAAACCTCACTTGGAACGCAGCTCTCGGTCGGAGCAAGAAAATGAAGTAATGACGAAGTGAAGGTCAACCCAGGTTTATAAAACCTGTTCCTTCGTTATGTACGTTAACATACTGATGTTAACGTACGTTACACTTATTATGTATGTAACACTCAAGTGTTAGCGTATGTAATGGCTCGGAAGAACAACCTGCCCAAAACACTGGGTTCGATAGCGTACGCTACATCACACGGTTAGCGTACGCTACAATGGAGCTTTACGTATGTAACACGCAGGAGTTGCATACGTAATGGCTCGGTAGAAAAATCTGCCCAATCTACTGAAGGACATAACGTACGTCAATGTTAAGGCATAACGTACGTTATGAAGGTGCCGGTAGCGCATGCAAGAAAGCATGCATAACGTACGTTATGCATACAACAATTCAACACTGCTGAATGTAGTTAACTGCACCGGGCGGTCCGAAGTCGAGACGCATCACAAGGACAGACCCCCGTAGATACGAAATATTCATGACGACGAAGCTGAGTGCTGAAGGACAAAACAATTCCGACCACCGGGGAATCCGAGATACGACAAAGAAAGTAAAATTCCCTAAACTTATAGGAAATTACAAAACGGCCCAAACGCTCGAAAATCACGATACGATGTTGGATTAACATCCCGAAACTCACAACACGAACAACTCAACCATACGAACTCGTGTAACCAAAGAAATCACGAAGTCGAACAAGTTTTACGAGAATTAAACGTTCATGCAACGACACATAACATAAAACGGGATTACATCAAAACATCTTCGAAACTCGTCCAAATGGAAAAACTCCGAGAATAAAATAGATTCAAAACGTCTAAACGGTTAAAAGCAAGCCGTTAAAAATGAATAATACACAAAAATAAAAATACTGTAAAAAGAAAAAAATGTGGATATTACATTAAAGCGGTTTACACAGATGAAACACGCTCAACAAAATGATTGAGTAGTCAAATGATCCTATTAAGGACATATTTATACCAAATGATGATGAAGAGATTCATGGTCGGGAAGCATCACATCTCAGTTCAATTGTTGTATTCGTATATCTTACTAGTTCTACATGAACTAATTTATAATCAAGGCTTAATTCATCATCTAATGGTCAACAATGAAAGATGGTATTGAAAACTTCAACGCTATCTGCAAAGAAAAAGAGATATGCATTGAGAGTGCATTGAATAAGATCAATCACCCACTAGATCTGAAAGAATTGTGGGCTATAATAGAAGAATGAAGTTCTACCAACTATTTGCATAAAATCAATGCAGTGTCTGGTGAGAAGAAGGTATGATGAAGCATATTTCTTTTCCATTCGTGATCTACAAGTGATGTGTGGATCAAGGGGAGAGACGATATAAATGATGTTGTTCGATCCGGAATTTTCATAAAGAAAATAAATAATGGATTTGCAATTCTAGCATTATAAGTTGATGATTTAAATTTAACTAGGACTTCTGAAGAGCTCAATAAAACAAACACTGAAAATCTATGAAGTAAGTCTTACTAGCAACATCTCTCAATCATTATGAAATTATTGAAACACTTGAATAAGTTGAGAATGTGTATGGTTGATGAGTTTAACCACAACTAATATGAAATCTCCAGAAGAGATGACATGTCTCACCAACATGTGAGTTCGAGATTGCAACTTGCACTGAATATGAAATCTATGCTAATTCACGGAGGATTTTCAAAATGTCTGAAGCATATTTGTGTCGTTGTAACACCCCAAACTAGGCGGCTATTACAGTGCCGTGGACCCCCAACTGGGACCCACCAGGCGAATTACACACTCAACTCTATCGTCTGAAATGATAGTGACCATACGATTGCGGACACTAAGGATGGCATCATGACGATCCATCCAATCAATACCCAAAATAACATCATCTCCAGGTAAATCTACCACGATCAGGTCTGCCAACCAAACACGGTCATTAAGCTGAATCGGACAATTCTTAATCTCACGATCTTCGATAATTCTTCTACCGTCAGGTAGACCAATGATATAAGGTTCACAACTAGCAGCACTATCCAGGTGGAGTCTACTCAAGCATGACTCGGAAATGAATGAATGTAATGCGCAAGTATCAAAAAGGGTAAACACAGGTTGAGATAAAATTTCGAGTATACCTTAGATCATTCGGGCCTCCGGATCGTCGGTCCTCTTCATCTCGTAAAGTCGGGGCTTGCCAGCCCCGGAACCGGATGCTCTTGTCTGATAGCTATGGGCTCCACCTTTATTTGCTCCCGTTGTCTTAAAAGACGCGGACTGAGTGGCCTGATTCTGAACAGCTGACTGCTTCGGGGCCTGAGCTATCGCCGGAGTAGGTTTTGAGTCTCTACGGAAGAAACAAGCCTTATGCCCGGCAATCCCACAGTTATTGCACGTGATAGTATGCCTCGGACACTTAGTGCTGAAATGACCCTGTTCTCCACAGTTGTAATAGGTGATGGCCGAACTGGCCGCTCGGGACTGAGATTCTGCAGGTTTAGGCACCGTTGGAGGTCTCTCAGAAAAAGTAGAGCCCGCACGAGGCTTCTTGAATGTCACCTGACTGCCTTCGGACTGATTATGCTTCTTCGATTTCTTGCCAGAAGATGAAGTTTGATGTTTAGAAATTTCCTTCGCAGTAAGCTCATAAGCAAGAGCTTTCTCGATGAATTCGGCCAGGGTGGTGCAATGATGATTAAGCAATTGTAGCCGCATACGAGATTTCAACCTCTTACTGAAATACTTGACCTTATCCGCCTCAGAGTGGATAATGGATGAGGCGAATGGAAGTAGCTCCTGAAACTTCTCGGCAATGGCGATAACATCTTCTTCTGTTGAGGGGTCGGGACTCGATAGCTTGGCCTCCCTGAGTGGGGCCGGATAATACCTTTCCATCATGAGAGTCTTGAACTGGTCCCAAGTGCAAGATCCGTCGGTGGGCTTCACAGATAGCCACCAAGAGTGAGCGCTCTTACCCAGATAGTAAGCTGCAACTGAAACCTTGTGCCCTACGGGACACTCCACCATAGCAAATAGTTTCTCGAAATGTTCAAGCCAGTGAATAATATCCGCCGGCTCAGATGAGCCCTCGAAAGTAGGTGGCCTATGGTGGGAGATGTCGCTGATAATACTGCTCACACTCCTCTCTTGACCCTGCGGTGGCGACAGAGGGTCCTGCTGAGCCTGAGTGGCTGAGTTCTGCATCGTCTCCATTATACGTGCCATCTGAGTCATTTGGGCCATCATGCCCTGCATAAAAGCGAGTGGATCAACCTGAACACCTTCTGATTGAGCTGTATCTGGGGTACGACTTCCTGATAGTGAATGATTATCTCCAGGTGAATGAGTGGTAGCGTCGCTACTAGTTCAATTGATATTATTCCTTGCGTTCGCGCATGTATTCACGCGAGCTCCCGGCTTTCGGCCCGCACCGCGGCCCCTTCCCCCGCGTCCTCTGACAGCTCTATCCATACTGAAGTAGGAAAACACATGATAATTATAGATCTCGCATGAGAGATCAACTGAAGTGACATGATTATCTGATGAAATTACTGAAATGATCATCCTGAACAAGTTAACAAGATTGATGATACGATCCACAAGATCAACAACTGAGCAATGAAATTAACTGAGTGATTAATGAGTTAACATGATCGACATGATCAAAAATGATAATGATGATTGAGGATTGTTGACTGATGAATGATGAATGAGTGATTCTTATTGCCAGAAATTATACCATGGCGTCAGAAATCTTACTGTTCTTTCAGTCTGAGGGGCTTGGCGCTTGCACAGGTCACACGTGATGCGAAAGTCCAATGATACTAGTCTGATGAACGATGATTTCAAATGAAACATGACTCGGAAGGTAGTATTCAAAACCACGCTCCAATACCAACTCTGTAATACCCCAAACTAGACGGATATTACAGTGCCGTGGACCCCCAACTGGGACCCACCCGGCGAATGAAAATTAATGAATTAAATAATATAATTGTAGTACTGAACCACATTATATCATCAATTACTCCGATGAGGAGTTTCAAGTACAACACACCCAGGAAATACAGAATACATGTATATTTCATATGAAGATAAAATATACAACACTGAATAAAAATGAAAATCTAAACGGAACTGCAGCGGAAAATACACATCAAAGACACAAGAATAAATGGAGAGACTGGCCCCCCTACTAGTATCACTGGGACTCCTCGCCGTCAATGTTCTCTTTCCGTGCTTTTGCCTTGCCATGACCTAAAAACAACATCCCCAACGGGGTCAGTTACACAGAACAACAATCCTCAAGAGTTGAACAATTTACAATAATCACATGAATGAGTTATGAAATCGAGTTGAATAATGGGCTTCATAGTACGTCATGAATGGGATGTGCAAGTGCACAAGCCTGCCAAATGCCCAGCGTCCCGCATAAACACCCGCAAAACTTGGCCTAATTAGTCTCATGGAGGCACGTCACCGTGTGCACAGTCCAATGTGTCCGGATCCCCGCATAAACACAATGACCTTAATGTGCCCGACTAAAAATTCCACACATATACCACCCGGAACGCAATACAATCCCGGAAGGTCACAAGAACAAAAGCGACCATGATGAAGAACAATGAATAGAAAGCCGACAAGGGTCAAGAATGACTCACCGAGGTGAAATAATGACGTAATGAGTGATAGCTTCAAACGAAATGATTGGAACCATTGTTTCTCGTGAATTAAATGATTAGTTTGATAATTACTGGACTCACCATGATTGATATACTATGAATGAATTATATGTATGAATGAACAACAACAAAAGGAATGATTATCCTTTTAACCGAGTAAGAATTAACTTACACAAATACCGGTGAAGAAAAGTCCTTCCTCGAACAAATGTCCTAAGTGGAATTATCGGTCGCTCGAACAACCTTGAATAACACAAATACCAACAATCCGCTTAATATACGAATCAAGCACGATCACAACCAACTCAAAAGTCGATACAATAATATCCAAACTCATTGGGGCGTTTTGAAAAACACTTTGTAAACAATCTCCCATTATTTACAACCAATCCCAATTGTATCGAAAACCAGCCTCCAAAAGAGTGATTCAATCCAACAAAACACCATCAACACAATCGATAATCTACTAGGAATACACAGCTCGAGATTACGATAACAACTAATTGAAAACCCCAATTCCAAGTCAACCTTCAAAGTGTTATTGAATAAACTTCCAAAAATCCGATGATAACTCATAAAAACTCATAATCATACGTATATCCTTCACAAATCATGATTATATCATCCAAAACATCATGCTCCAACTCAAAATCGAATCTAGGGTTGAAGAAGTTACCTTGAATTAGGATGAAGAATCCAAAAAGATGTTGTTAATCCACACCAAGAACTTGAGGAGGATAAATTCTCTGAGATTGATGATGCTAAAACGCCCAAAATATCGCCCACAAGTTGCCCAAGGAGAGGAGGAAAAAGGTAGGGGATGAAATGAGCTTCTCTCCTCACAAACCCGCTGAAAAAGGGCAAACTGCTTCGCGTGCCGCGGCACAGACTGAGTGTGCCGTGGCCCACAACAAAAAAAAAACAGCTCCAGCACTTAGCTTAGTGCCGCGGCCCGGCCAACAGAGGCCCGCGGCCCGCGTTACAGCCAGTTCCAACACCAAAAGCACAAGGTGTGTGCTACGGCGCACACTCCCTTGTGCTGCGGCACACTCTCCCTTGTACCGCGGCGCACACTTTTCGGGCCCAAAAATGACGAAAAACGACCCGGGAAGAGAATAAAAGAAATAGAACTCAAAACTTGGGAACAATAACACAAAATGGAAGTGCGGAAACCCCAAAACGGCAGTTCCGAGCAAAGATTACGAGGGTTTGCCCAACAATAGTACGATCCGAACAAGGAGTAAATTCGAAATGATATGAACTCCAATATAAACATTAACTTACGAAGCAATTTCAACGATCAAGATAATATTCTCGTCTCGATTCTCAAGCAAGGTTGAAACAATGAACAATATCGATACACGACTTAAAGTTACGCCGAACGGTGAACACGAATGAATGAATATGAATGATGAATGATTAATAATGAGTGATAATTACAGAGTGACAATTACTGAATGAAAAATAAATGAGTTCACAACCGGGTATTACATCGTCAAATCCGACATGGCCGAGTTGGTATGGCAGCAGCATAAAACGTGAAGAATGAGTTTTTTAACCAATGTCTTCATTCTTTCTCTTCCTTTGAGCGATTTGGGCGATTCCAAGGTGAAATTTTGTCGAGAGTTCATAATCATCAATGTTTTGGTGTGGATTAACAACATCTAATCCTTGTTCTTCGTCAGATCAAGGTATTTTCTTGATTTCCTTGATTTCAATTCTAGTCCGATTTTTATGAATCGGTTGGTGTTATATGATGTTATTAAACATGCTCTATGGATTGTATATCCATATTTCGAGTTGGTTTAACTCGATTGGAGATTTGAGTGTTCTTGAGAAATATTGAAAATTTAATGTTTGATTAAATATTCCAATGAGTTTTCCTTCGATAGTTTGAGATGATCTCCATTATTATTGGTCTTGATCCTCGTTGTGATTGCATTTTCATTGTTTATTCCGGAAGTTGTAGTTAATCGGAATTTTCGATCGAGTTGTGCTTGTCGGAGTGATAGATATTGATTATTGAGGCAAGTATCTTGCTTATACAACTTGTGTCTTGTGATTAGAAATCGTGTGTTGTGTGTTGGGTATATGACTATGTTATTTGGGTATATGTATTGTGTGTTGTTTTTTGTGTGTAGGATTGTGATAATCGTGTTGGCTTGGTTATACACATGGTTGTGCAATGTATTGTGTATTGATCATGAGTTATGTTGGTTGTGTGTCGTTGATGATGATGATTTGCATGTTGCGATTGTGTTGTGTGTGCGTGATGCGTGATTTTGTGGTGATCAATGTGATTGATTTGCTGTGTATGGATTTGGTGAAATGTGAATGTAATTGTGAAGATATGTGTTGTGATTCTAAGTTCACTCGTGTGGGTTCGAGGGGGACTACGAGGATTCAGGGCAGTTGATCCTAGGATCAGAACTTAGTATGTGGTGCTGATGTCCAGTCGTGCGGGTCTGACGAGGCCTACGATGACACATGGCAGTCGATCATGGGGTCAGGGCATAGTACGTCCAATCGTGTGGGTTCGACGGGGCTTACGGTGACTCGTGGCAAGAGATCACGGAGTCGGGACTAAATGTTGTGATTGTTTTGTTTGTCATAGTCCGTGCGGGTTGATGGACCTACGGAGCCACGTGACTGTAACACCCCCAAAATACGTCCGGGAATATCACACGCCGTAGACCTTTCTCACAAGGATCTACCAGGCTAAATTCCAAAAGACTACTCAATGATTGACCGACCGGGGGCAATTTAATTACAACAGACTAACAAGGTCATTAAAAAATTCAAAAACCAAAGTAGTTCACAGTTCAACGACAATAATAAACTTGAATACAGAAAAGAATGACAACTCAATTTAATAAATGAAAATCACACCCGTGCAAGGGTGTATACTCGATCACAAGAGAAATACTGACAAAAGAAAAGACTCCGACTCTTGTGTGATTAGCATCGTCGTCTTCCATCTTCTTTCAAGCCAATCCCATGACTGCTCCTGAGCTGCCAAAACCTGAGCGCATAACAGGCACCCACCCCCCGAAAACTCGGGGGTTAGCAAACTGGAATTTTGCTAGTGCAAGTACATAATATACAAGATATACGAAAAATATCAACATAAAACTCAACAACCGCGAAGCGTTAACACAAACCGCGCATTCCCATAGTCAACACAGAAAAGCACTCATTTACAACAAGGTGAAAGATAATCACATTGCCATATACTCTTTACGGGTCACAACACCATAGAAACTTTAAACAAGCCCAATGAGTCAAAAGATCTAGTTTGAAAAACCCTTTTTTTTTAAGAAAAATATTTTGATAAGATAGTTTAGAAACGTAATTATTGACTCGAGTTGTCTTGGGGTTTTAAAAATCGAATACTTTTGGAAAATAACTTCAAAAGCTCTCGGGTCCTTGACCCAGCATATGGATAAATTTTACAAGAAAACTATTTCAACGTTATTCAGGGTCCTTGAAAGATCGACACGACCGACAATATCCAAAACAACCATCATGGGATCACAATCCCCAAAGAATGATCAACACTATCAACAATCTCAACCCAACAGTCCTGACATCAACATCCCTCAACGAAACAATCAACACAACCATCAATACCAAACAATGGTCCTGGGATCAACATCGCTCAACGAACAGCTAATACAAATCTCATTATACGAAACCTCAACATATAATATATACAACAATTCAACAAAATAATTATCCTCATAACTGAAAAATGCTTAATTTACCCCAAATCCGAAGACAATATCCTTTCCATGAACAAACATCCCTGAATGAATACACAGTTATTCGAATAATCTCAAATGAGGAACAGTCCATTAATATCATTAAACCATCATCCCGACATCAATGTCATTACGATAACTATCCTCGATATCCGGCATTCCATAACGCAAACCAAAGATATCCCACATCTTCGTCTTCATCAAACACAATTAAATCACATACATCATGATTTAATCTAAACCAGAACATAATATACAAATAATTATCCCGACAATTTACATTTATAATATCATTGCTATATGAATTATAAATGAAATGAAACCGAAACCATTCATTAATTATCATAAACTGAACAAGAATAAACTTGCCTCGATACCGATACGATGAAACCGTTACCAATCCCATTGCATTCGTCTACGAGCTCCTCAGCCCCAAACCAAGAGCAATCTACGAACTCTTCAGCCTCAACTGCAACACAACGGTCACAATCAACGATCAATTATCACAACCTATTGCAATAATCGATTAACAACAAGTTTGATAACAATCAACAACCGATATACCTAACCAACAAACTCAACGGTTCAACAATACCTCAATCATATACAAAACTGAACAATACAACCCAAACAATTACGAACTCATATCCATAATACAAATCGCAACTCGATGATCATAATTAACAATCAATATAACCGATCAACAAACCCAACGGTTCCACAATCCGATAATCATATCAACTATCAACTCATCCCGATAACCAGGATTACACAACATACTCTATTCCGAATTCAACCTACACTTCTTTCCAATTTTTCCATAATTCCGCAAAACCTATATATTAATTCAATAAGCCGAGTATACAGACCTAACCAAAATATTCCAATCAATATCTCTCTCAAATCTTTAATCAAACACCTTGAAGTCTTAATTCAAAGATATATTCGAATCATCAATTAATAAACACCAACCACATCAAGAACATGAAGAACATCATCACAACCATATATATCCTTCAACGTAATACAATTCTAACCCTTGATACGAAAACAACCCCAATATACCAAGACATCTCCAAACATTCAAAAGTATGGAATTTCAAACCAATTACCTCAATCCGGCAAAAGAATCAAGAATGACGTTAGAATCCTTGTTCCAAACTTCTCTAGATGTTAACACTTGATAAACCAACTCAAAACCTGAGATTTTGGGGTTAAAAATCGAGTTTGGGTGTCTTGGGGTGAAAGGGGATCGGGTAGGAATGGTTGAGAAGTGAAATTACCGTTTTTTTATCATATTTATACTCCCAGGCATGTTAACGTACGTAACAATATCATAACGCACGTAACATGTGCTCTGAATACAGGCAGTGTAGTTTTTACCATTTTGGCCATAACTCACTCATCCGGACTCCGATTAACTCACCGTTTGAACCATTAGAAAGCTAACTCAATACTCTATCATACTGTTATGTTTCAGAATTTTTGAAGTTTTCAAAAATTGGTGGTAATTTTCCAAAGTCGAGCCTTTTACACGACACTTTCCAGAAAATGCCCAAATCTTATTCCCTCAAACACTTCAGCATTTAATCATCAAGACAACATAATTCAATATGTTATCTAACCTCTAAACTATTATCTTTCACTTATAATCCAATTAATACATACATATCATCATCTTCTTCAACATACTCTTCACATAACATCAAGAATCACAACAATACTACCATATCCTTCATCATACGAAGCAAACAATGATAACAACAACAAGAATCCGAAATCAAGGTGTAGAGTTGATCAACATACCTCGGGGACATGAACAACGCCATCAAACACCTCAAGTATCGATAACATCTTCATATCTCAATCTCCAATCCATGCCATCAGGCTCATAATCAAGTTAGAAGAGCCAAAAATCCATCTCAGAGGGCCGAAGAACGAAGAAACGAAGTGATGTTGTGAAAAATATCAAAATGACGGACATCTCACATATATATAGACTTCCAATCATTACGTACGTTAGACAACAAACTTAACGTACGCAACATCCTTTACGTACGTTACCCCTCTTGATAGCGTACGTAATATAGGTGTTGACTTGCTACAGGATGGACCCTTAACGTACGTACCCTCATATCGATAACGCATGTACTTCATAATCCAGAAGCTACAGTTCTGATACTCTTACGTACGTAACATAATACGTATAACGTACGTAACCGTCATACTCTATTAACGTACGTAAGACCATCAACATAACATACGTTAAATCGTTCGTTGACTCTCTTGTCCACATCCGCGCCGAAAGTTGCCGACACCGGGCCCACTCGTTGATCATAGCTCAGACCCTGTCCGATTCTCCTCATAATGTACGTTATATACTCCACATAACGTACGTTACGCGTGCATCTTTACGTACGTAAGCTCCTACGCTTAACGTACGTAATGACTTCTATACTTAGCCATTTACAACTGCTCCTGCCTGTCGTCTCAACATGCTAATTACGTATAAATGACATACTGAATACATACACTCATCCCAATAACATTCTCATACGATATACTCGATATCAAAATTAAAACAACCTGATACACGATATCCTCAAATATAACTATCGACCAATTACGTCAATTGTACCAATATAATTGTTTGAGTTCTCAATTTACTTTATCCATACTGTACAGATACCATGCTATCCAGTTTATCTCGGATAAAATAACGCGAAAAATTTGCACCAAAAATCCAGTATATTACATTACTCCTCTTGGAATATTTCAACATAACGGCATGTCAGAGGGTAGGAATCGAACTTTATTAGATATGGTTCGATCTATGATGATTCAAACATAGCTTCCATTATCATTTTGGGGCCACGCCTTAGAAATTGCAAAATTCACCCTTAAACGTGTTCCATCTAAAGCAGTTGAAAAGACACCATTTAGAAATGGACTGGTAAGAGACCAAACTTGTCTTTTATAAAGATATGGTGTTTCGAAGCATTCATAAGACGCCAAGTGTTTGACAAATTGGCGGCTAGCTATGAAAGGTGTTTATTTGTGGGATATCCTAAGGAAACTAAAAGATAGTACTTTTATAAGCCCACAAAGAACAAAGTATTTGTTGCTCGAAATGCTGTCTTCCTAGAAAGGGAATTTGTTTCCAAAAGAGACAGTGGGAGAAAAGTAATTCTCGAGGAAATTCGAGAACCACAAGAAGACTTTACTTCGTTGATGAAAACTGAACAGGCTCAACAATTAGTTGAGGAGTCAGTTCAAAGTACACATGTTCCTTGCAGATCTGATAGGGTGCGGCATGAACTTGAGAGATATGGGTATCTCGTGACAGCGGATGATGATGCATCGCTCATATATGATAAGCCTAGTACCTATCCAGGAGCTTCTTCAGGACCAGAGTTCGAGAAATGGCTAGAGACCATGAAGTCGGAGATGCAGTCCATGTACGGCAATCAAGTTTGGAACTTGATAGATCCGCCTGAAGGTGTAAAAACCATTGGGTGTAAATGGGTCTTTAAAAATGAAAAAGACATGTACGAAAATATGTGGCCTATAAAGCTAGACTTGTCGCAAAAAGTTATAAACAGACTTATGGTATTGACTATGATGAGACCTTTTCAACAGTAGTCGTGCTTAAATCAATTAGAATTTTATTTGCTAATTCTGCATACTATGATTATGAGATATGGCAAATGGATGTCAAAACATCATTTCTATAATACCCGAGATTTTCGTTTCCTGTTATTTTTGAATTTTTATCGGTTGTGCCGGTCATTTTGCTCTGTTGGCGATTACTTGAGTTTTCCCCTATGTTGGGTACGGCATGATGTACCGTGTTGTGGTATTCGTCGGGTATGACTTATCATTGAATAAGTCGAGATAATTGTATGTCGTGCTTTGTTATTTGTTTCTTTTCGATTTGGATCATTGGTGTTGTCCGTTAGTGTTTCGTTGCATGTTGAATAATCATTGTTTTGTCGAGGAGTATAGTTGTTGTGCATTTGGTCGACTTTGTAAGATCACAACCGGCACTTATAATGTCTAAAAATTCTGAAACTTTACAATGTGATAGAGCATCAAATTATCTTTCTAATGGTTCAAACGTCGAGTCAATCGGAATCTGGACGAAGGAGTTATGGTCGTAATGACAAAGTCTACACTGTCAGAATACGGCCCTGGAACATGGCGCTGTTTGCACCGTTTTGTCTGAGTCATTTATAACACGGCGGTAAACACGACGCTAATTTGGGCCGTATTCTGAGCCGTTTTGTCCAGGTGTATAAATAGGACAGTCGCGTTTTCAGCCCGTTTTCACTTCTCTCTCTCGGTTTTTGAGCGATTTGATGGGGATTTCCATCCCTAGGTAGATTATCATCATATTGTTGAAGTCTTGATCATGTTTAACATCATCTAAGCCATTGTTCTTCGTCGGATTGAGGTAATTCTTCGAAAATCCCTTTTCAACTATTTTGGGGTTTTCCTCTTGATTTCAATTCTGGGCCGATTATGATGAATTGGTCATGTAATTCTTGTTGTATTGGTTGTAATCTATGAATTAGAAACTCGTTTATCTATTTCGTTTCACCCGAAACATGATTTTGGCTTTCTTGGAACAAACCCTTAAACCCTTGTAGTTTCTTAGTGTCGATTGGGATTTCGTTTAGTGTTGTTGATTCGTAGCGGTATTATTCTCGTAGTGATTATGTTGTTATTGATTTCTCGTGAAGGTGGTCGGTTTTCGGGTCTGTTTCGGGGCTGTTTCGGCCGAGCCACATTCGTCGGAGTATTCACAAATTGATTTCGAGGTACCAAAAATAATTTTAATGTTTTATTTGGAATAGCATACAAATCCAAGGATTTTCAAATGATATCATTTAAAAGGATACCTCGTGGATTTTCTTATCAAGTTGTTATTAGTTACCTTATGTGATATGTCGTGCTGAGTTGGTACTTTAGCATTTATTTTTGTGAAATTGTGCCATCGTATCGAGTGAGAATCCGCTTTATATGCCGAGGGACAGAGGACGCGGTCGTGACCGCGGTACAGTTGGTCATGGAGATCAGATGCGGGACCAAGAGGATATGGCCGGGAAGGTTGCTATTCCAGCACTTCATTCTCGTTGTTTAGGTTTCGGGGACGAAACCTCTTTTAAAGGTGATATGATGTAATACCCATATTTTTTTCGCTTCCGTTTCGTTCGACCGTATGGACTAGGTTGTGTTAGCTGATGCTTCTGACCTTGTGTTGTTTCTCACCTTTGTCATTCGAGTGAGTTCTGATATTGTCCCAAATTGATCTGTATATCGTTGTGATCTTTCCAAGTTCGGATCGATTTCCTGTGAACCGTGTGCGAAATTAACACCTCATGGTTCCTACAACTTTATTGATGTCTTGATTTGAGATGTGAACTTCAGAGTTGATCGTTGTTGTTCGATATTTCTATTCGCTCATCGTTGTCCAATCATTATTGTTTGATCTCGAAATCGTGATTATTGAACATCTGGGCCACTTCGAAATTTCCATAAGTGTTGGGAAATTGTCTTCCTATTTGATCTTCCAAACATCTAAGGTTATTGGAATTACATTCTTGTTCAACGTTGGACTTGTGTTTTGGTTGTTGTACTGCTCGGATTTATCAACCGTAGTGGTTCATGTTCATTGCTTTTCGTAAACATTCTTGCGTATTGAATCGGACCGCAGTAGCTCTGTACTGCATGGAGCTCTTGTGCACTGTCAATATTAGATAACGTGTGTTAGCTAGAGTCTCCTTGCTCTTGTTTTAAGTTTCAGGACGAAACTTATTTTTAGTAGGGTAGAATGTAATACCCGAGATTTTCGTTTCCAGTTATTTTTGAATTTTTGTCAGTTGTGCCGGTCATTTTGCTATGTTGGCGATTACTTGAGTTTTCCCCTATGTTGGGTACGGCATGATGTACCGTGTTGTGGTGCTCGTCAGGTACGACTTATCATTGCATAAGTCGAGCTAGTAGTATGTCGTGCTTTGTTATTTGTTTGTTTTCGATTTGGATCGTTGGTGTTGTCCGTTATGTAATACCCATATAACACGGCGGTAAACACAACGCTAATTTGGGCCGTGTTCTGAGCCGTTTTGTCCAGGTGTATAAATAGGACAATCGCGTTTTTCAGCCCATTTTCACTTCTCTCTCTCTCTCGGTTTTTGGGCGATTTGATGGGGATTTCAATCCATGAGTAGATTATCATCATACTGTTGAAGTCTTGATCATGTTTAACATCATCTATTCCATTGTTCTTCGTCGGATTGAGGTAATTCTTCGAAAATCCTTTTTCAACTATTTTGGGGTTTCCTCTTGATTTCAATTCTGGGCCGAATCTGATGAATTGGTCATGTAATTCTTGTTGTATTGGCTGTAATCTATGGATTAGAAACTCGTTTATCGATTTCGTTTCACCCGAAACATGATTTTGGCTTTCTTGGAAAAAACCATTGAACCCGTGTAGTTTCTTAGTGTCGATTGGGAATTCGTTTAGTGTTGTTGATTCGTAGCGGTGTTATTCTCGTAGTGATTGTGTTATTGATTTCTCACGAAGGTGGTCGGTTTTCGGCCTAAGCTCTGATACCATATTCTGTAACACCCCCAAATCACTCAGGGATATTACAGCGCCGTAGACCCTCTCCATGAGGTTCTACCAGGCTAAATACAGAAACACCATAATACAATACATACCGACATGGGTAAATAGCGGATCATTAGACCGATTTGATCTTTTACCACAACATACACATCAACCATATATTACTCTTTCTCGTAACTCATACCCACGCAGGGGTTAACATAAATCAACGTTCCCGCTTAAGGAGAAAAATAAACACAACGGAAGGACAAAACAAGACATCAACAATTACTCAACACCGGTCTTCATGTGATTAGTATCGCCGTCTTCCATCATTTTTCGTAACGATCCTGTGAATTGCTCCCCAGCCATCTGCAAATACCTGGACGCAATACAGACATCCACCCCCCGAATACTCGGGGGTTAGCAAAACTTCACTGTTTTGCTAGTGCAAGTATAAATACAAAGGCAAGCCATACATATCATACTCCAAGAACATAGAAATCATGAATATACTTCCCGAGATAATTCACTTGATCAAAACAGTTTGAATTATGAAAGATAAGAATAAAACCATTTTACATCTTACAAAACATTTTACGATCTCGGGAGTTTTGAAAGCATTTGGGCTTTAAGAATTTTCAAGCCTTTCGAATACTTAGGGACACAGCCCAAAATCATTTATTTCGAAGTACGATTCCGATAACAAAATATGGGGTCCACGACCCAAATCATAACATTTTAATTACAAACACGGGGGGTCCACGACCCAAATCATCCACTTCACATGCTCGCAAGAATAACCCGATGGAAACTACACCGCGCCAAACAATAACATGACAACAATCTCACAGAACGACATCAGAGAGCACAAATTTGCAACCTAACCATACGGTCGAACTCGACACACCACCGAGCTACAATACACATAGTAACTACTGGACTCAAGTACCCATACCAAATTATTACAGCCAAGGGACAAATCACACACAACACATTTACTGGTGCCATTCCAGCCAAGTACGATACCATTTGGACTGCCATTCTAATCAGACGAAATATGCGCCAAAAATCACAGTTCTCCAACAAAACATTTCAAAGTTAACCTTGGTACGAGACTCACGGCCACCGTACCCCGCAGAGCCCCGTCAGACATCCTTGGGTGGTTAACCATAGTTCGCGATACGAAACTCACGTCAACGTATCCCTAGAGGCCCCGTCAGACCAATCCCTAGCATACAAAACCAACATATATATTCCGAGAACACATATATTCACGAAGTACACGAATTATCGTTGAAAGATAACATTTATCGAGAACATACCGATCCCTTTTTACATTAATTAAACATTGGATTTCGCATAAAATCATTTATCAATAATTATGCCTACGAAACATGAAACGTATGGACAAGATACTTGCCTCGATACCACGAGCAACGGGAAACAACGAACGGATACGGTCGGTTAGCCTTCGAACCTCAAAAAACGACCAAGACTTCGACAACTTCACGAACGCTATGAAAATAACATCACCACGCATAAATAATGCTAAACGGAACTCGAATCAACCAGAAAAACGACAAGAATCCAAGGGTTCTTCAAGGAAATTGGAAATCAAGTTCCGGGTGGTAAAAATCAATAAACGAGTTACAAAATCCGAAGATTATGGCCAAGACAAAAAGAATACCATAACCAATTCATCAAAATCGGACAAATCAATGAATCACGAAGAAAACCCCCAAAAATCATACAACTAGGGTTTTAAGCAAGGAAATACCTTGATTTTACGAAGAACACGGATTAGACGTTGTTCTAATCAACAAAGGCCTTCCAAAAAGACTTGGAGATGAGTAGAATCGACCAAGAACTCCTCCTATCGACCGCTCCCGTCCAGCAGCCATCACAAGAATGAAAAATGAGGAAGAAATGAAGTGAAATGAATTCTGGCCGAGTCAGGCCTATATATGGCCGGACACGTTACGGCCGTAACCGGCAGGGCCTTACGGCCGTAACCCAATCAACACGCATAGCGTGCGCAATGGTCGACAGGTTGCGTGCGCAACGATCGCACGTTACGGCCGTAATCGGCATAGCCTTACGGCCGTAACCGAACTCCCAGTGGCCACTGCCTGCATTCTGCCGAGACATTACGGACGTAACCGGCCAGCGCTAGCGGCCGTAACAAGCCTTACGGCCGTAACCCGGTAGACCTTACGGCCGTAACCGAGTCCTCCCAGGCCAGTCTGTTCGGCAGCCTTACGGTCGTAATCGGCCAGGCCTTACGGCCGTAGTCGGCCCAGCCTGCCCTCCGACTGCCCGGTTCGATACTCGACGACGTCTCGATCATGCGAACGCACCGGCTAAGATCCAAAACAATAACGAACAGTCTACGAAGCTCAACGTACCACAATACAAGCATGCGATTCTCAAAGACGCGGACGATAATAGTCCGTTCGACCGAAGAAAGTCAACGAAATCGAAATAAAGATCTCGGGTATTACATTCTACCCCTCTTAAAAAAAGTTTCGTCCCCGAAATTTGAAACATAGAACGAACAACGCAAGACAAACTCATAGAACACACGATATCCGTTGCCGACAATAACAAAACACAACGAACGAAAATCAATACGGTTGAACAAATCAACAATACATCAATCAAAACACGAGCTATTCGTTGAACAAATACGAAATTCCACAACCCAAGGGTTGGAAGATCGAAAACAAAACTACCGAACTTAAGGAAATTACGAAGGAGTTTGAACACTCAAAAATCATGATACGAGATCAACGAATACCAGACAACAAACGATCGAACATCAACGACCGAGACAACAACGGTCGAACAATCATATACGAATCATAACAAATAACGAAAATCGAATAGCATCCCCATAGTTCACAGCTTGACTCAAGAAAATATATACGATCCGGTGAAAACGACAAGATATGCATTTACATAAGATTCACAGGAGCGGAACTGAATTCGGAAAAAGTCACAACGATAATTGGATTAACCCAAAACAATACCGCAACTTGTTCGAACAACAAAAAGTGAAGAGTAGAAAAAGTCCAGAAAATATCGACGAACGCAAATGAGTCAATTGAGTCGAATGAAACGAAAGCGAAAAATATGGCTATTACACCATATCACCTTTAAAAGAGGTTTCGTCCCCGAAACCTAAACAACGAGAACGAAGTGCTAGAATAGCAACCTTCCCGAAAATCTTCTCTTGGTCCCGCATCAAATCTCCATGACTGCCTGTACCGTGGTCACGACCGCGCCCTTTTCCCCTCGGCTATTAATCATATACTCTCTCAATACAATGGTACAACATCGCAAAATAATGTACCAAATTGCCAACTCGGCTAGACATATCACATAAGACTCAACGACGGTAATATTTTACAAAATGTTCAGAGGTACTTTAAAACGACTCTTTCAATATCGTTCGGGGTTCCTTTAGAAATTTCAAGGCCAGCTTGCCAATTTTAAACGATTTTCATAGTCCACCCGAAGCTGCCGATTGAGCGAACCGTCAAAACTTTATGAATTTTAAATTTTCCACAACTTGCTCAAGTTTATAAAATTTTCAGAGAAGCGTTTTCGAACACACACACAACATACATAATTTACCACTTTATCAAAATACGATCCATTACCATCAAATCCAATCACACTTCAACATCATCTGTCCACATAATTACAGTATCACACAAGCGACCATCAAAAGATAATTAACATCTAAAACTGAAATCCTACCTCTCAGTAATGAGGACTCTCACAACAAGTGCATTGAGGACGGCTTAACGTTCACACCACCAACTTAGTCACGATTTTGAGCATTATTGATCAAATAATAATGCCAACATCACTACATACCTCCGAACCGACAGTCATGAAATCAAAAAGTCGAAAGCAAGATCTACTTTCGAGTAAATTTTTGGTAGACCTCATTTGAGTTTTTAAAATCAAATTTTGAAAACTTGCAAGGAAAGGTGAAAATAAAGTATAAGTAGTTAAGTTCTAAAAAAAATTCCGGTCTCAAGGTCATCATACGAAATCAAAAATTTTTCTTTCTTGAAGGATGTTTAAAAATAAAATTTATGTGCCTCTTCAAAAATAATTAAACTTTGAAATATCACATTGACAAACTTTCCCTGCGGGATCACACCAAGCCATTACTTCAATGAAACGATTCACACAATATATACACACATTTATACACCGGTATCACTTTTCATTCTAGCACAATACGAGAATCAAACAAGTATTGAGTACGTATTCACGAGGCACATTTAAACTCCACATAATAAATTATAATCACATAAGCTCGTATAACACGAGACGCAACAAAGTCGGGAGACTTACATCCACAGATCGCATGAAGATGATGGCTGCACCTCGATACTAATCACGACCGATACCTCAGACGACGCGTCGCGACACGACTCAGTCAGACAAAATCTGACAAGACAAGACAAGAAAAGACCCGACAACACAAAACTCGACCCGACAGCCTAGGTTTCCCCAACCTAAGCTCTGATACCATATTCTGTAACACCCCCAAAACACTCGGGGATATTACAGCGCCGTACACCCTCTCCATGAGGCTCTACCAGGCTAAATACAGAAACACCACAATACAATACATACCGACATGGGTAAATAGCGGATCATTAGACCGATTTGATCTTTTACCATAAAATGCACATCAACCATACATTACTCTTTCTCGTAACTCATACCCACGCAGGGGTTAACATAAATCAATGTTCCTGCTTAAGGGGAAAAATAAACACAACGGAAGAACAAAACAAGACATCAACAATTACTCAACACCGATCTTCATGTGATTAGTATTGCCGTCTTCCATCATCCTTCGAAATGAACCTGTGAATTGCTCCCCAGCCATCTGCAAATACCTGAACGCAATACAGACATCCACCCCCGAATACTCAGGGATTAGCAAAACTCTACTGTTTTGCTAGTGCAAAGTATAAATACAAAGGCAAGCCATACATATCATACTCCAAGAACATAGAAATCGTGAATATACTTCCCGAGATAATTCACTTGATCAAAACAGTTTGAATTATGAAAGATAGGAATAAAACCATTTTACATCTTACAAAACATTTTACGATCTCGGGAGTTTTGAAAGCATTTGGGGTTTAAGAATTTTCAAGCCTTTCGAATACTTAGGGACACAACCCAAAATCATTTATTTCGAAGTACGATTCCGATAACAAAATACGGGGTCCACGACCCAAATCATAACATTTCAATTACAAACACGGGGGGTCCACGACCCAAATCATCCACTTCACATGCTCGCAAGAATAACCTGATGGAAACTACACCGCGCCAAACAATAACATGACAACAATCTCACAGAATGACATCAGAGAGCACAACTTTGCAACCTAACCATACGGTCGAACTCGACACACCACCGAGCTACAATACACACAGCAACTACTGGACTCACGTACCCATACCAAATTATTACAGCCAAGGGACAAATCACACACAACACATTTACTGGTGCCATTCCAGCCAAGTACGATACCATTTGGACTGCCATTCTAATCAGACGAAATATGCGCCAAAAATCACAGTTCTCCAACAAAACATTTCAAAGTTAACCTTGGTACGAGACTCACGGCCACCGTACCCCGCAGAGCCCTGTCGGACATCCTTGGGTGGTTAACCATAGTTCGCGATACGAAACTCACAGCAACGTATCCCTAGAGGCCCCGTTGGACCAATCCCTAGGTGAACATACACATATCATCCACACGCCATGGGAAGCCATAATTCGAATACTAGAATATGCATACAAATGCTAGGTACTTCACTAGAATGGCCACTATAGTCGACGTACACTCACAACTAATGTCACACAACCACAAGCAAATACAAATACCAAACAACACCAGGCGTCACAACCTCCTCACGAAGGAATAACAACTAATATTACACACATTACGTTCTTACCGAACAAGTACACATAACATTACGTAATCCCCGGCAAAGGATTACGGTCTATTAAACTCACTCAAAGTGATCATAGCATCTTTCAACATACAAAACCAACACATATATTCCGAGAACACATATATTCACGAAGTACACGAATTATCGTTGAAAGACAACATTTATCGAGAACATACCGATCCCTTTTTACGTTCATTAAATATTGGATTTCGCATAAAATCATTTATCAATAATTATGCCTACGAAACATGAAACGTATGGACAAGATACTTGCCTCGATACCACGAGTAACGGAAAACAATGAAAGGATACGGTCGGTTAGCTTTCGAACCTCCAAAAACGACCAAGACTTCGACAACTTCACGAACGCTATGAAAATAACATCACCACGCATAAATAACGCTAAACAGAATTCGAATCAACCGGAAAAACGACAAGAATCCAAGGGTTCTTCAAGGAAATTGGAAATCAAGTTCCGGGTGGTAAAAATCAATAAACGAGTTATAAAATCCAAAGATTACGGCCAAGACAACAAGAATACCATAACCAATTCATCAAAATCGGACAAATCAATGAATCACAAAGAAAACCCCCAAAAATCATACAAGTAGGGTTTTAAGCAAGGAAACACCTTGATTTGACGAAGAATACGGATTAGACGTTGTTCTAATCAACAAAGGCCTTCCAAAAAGCCTTGGATATGAGTAGAATCAGCCAAGAACTCCTCATATCGACCGCTCCCATCCAGCAGCCATCACAAGAATGAAAAACGAGGAAGAAATGAAGTGAAATGAATTCTGGCCGAGTGAGGCCTATATATGGCCGGACATGTTACGGCCGTAACTGGAAGGGCCTTACGGCCGTAACCCAGTCAACGCGCATAGCGTGCGCAATGGTCGACAGGTTACGTGCGCAACGATCGCACGTTACGGCCGTAATCGGCATAGCTTTACGGCCGTAACCGAACTCCCAGTGGCCACTGCCTGCATTCTGCCGAGACATTACGGACGTAACCGGCCAGCGCTAGCGGCCGTAACAAGCCTTACAGCCGTAACCCAGTAGACCTTACGGCCGTAACCGAGTCCTCCTAGGCCAGTCTGTTCGGCAGCCTTACGGCCGTAAGCGGCTAGGCCTTATGGCCGTAGTCAGACCAGCCTGCCCTCTGACTACCCGGTTCGATACTCGACGACGTCTCGATCATGCGAACGCACCGGATAAGATCCAAAACAATAATGAACAGTCTACGAAGCTCAACGTACCACAATACAAGCATGCGATTCTCAAAGACGTAGACGACAACAGTCCGTTCGACCGAAGAAAGTCAACGAAATCGGAATAAAGATCTCGGGTATTATAGTTTCGGCCAAGCCGCATTCGTCGGAGTATTCACAAATTGATTTTGAGGCAAGTATCTTGCCTATACATTACGTGTTTTGTATATATAATGGTTGGTAATCGATGATATGTGATAAATGAATACAACCATTTTTCAAAAGAATCAGTATATTTACAATTATGGTTTTCTTAAAAGATGACTCGTGTGTTCTGTGAATTAATGCGCTCAATTGAATATGTGTGCTAGTGTTGAGTATAGGATTGCCGTACTTTCGTGTGATGCCACTATGTATGATTATGTCGTCGGTAAATTTGGAGTTCAATCCTTTTGTTAGGATGTGTGCGTTGAGACATGCGGTTGTGTGTGAATATGTGAGCTTGTGTGATATTGGTTGTGCCGTTCGGTACTGTTTGGATGGTGTGTTTCTTTGTTGACTGTATTAGTTCTGGGTCATGAGTATGTGTTGGATAATTTGACCATTCTAGCAAAATACCTCGACTATATATATTGTGATTTGACTCTTGAGGATTGTGGTTTTGGAATGCGAACTGATGAGAGTTGCGAGGTTGTTCTCGGGTAATCTCACTCGGGATTGACTCGATGGGGTCACACGGGCACCTGGTAGCTTAGCAGCTGGACCGGGTCGCGAGGGTTACTTTCGAGTGGGCATTCTCACCTGGGGTCGCTCGACGGGGTGCACAGGGACTTGGCCGAGTGGTCTTGCACGAGAATTGCCAGAGTGTTTGTGCTGATGATTAATTGTGATATGTCCGGAGTATCACAATGCTTAGTGCTCGGGGTCAAGAGACATTATATATTGAGTCTTGGTGTTTGGCTATAATGGCATAAGAATAATGTATTGCGTGTAATGTGTCCTTGTAAGTGAATTGAAGTGGATGATCGGGTCGTGGACCCTGTGTTTTGTGATCGGAATGGTTGGGTCGTGGACCCCGTGTTTGTTAACGGATTTGCATTTTGGGAAATGAACTTTGGGACTGTGACCCTAAGTGGCTTTCGAGCAATTAAGAACTTTTCAATTTCAAATGTTTTCAAAACTCCCGATATTTGGAAGTGTTTTCAAAGTTCTTACTTATTTCGTTTTTACTTTCAAGACTTGAACTATTTTAACTGAATGAAATATCTTGGGAAGTCTTTTGTTGTATTCTCGGAATGTATTGGGTATGGCTCGTATTTGCACTTTATACTTGTACTAGCAAAATAGTGGAGTTTTGCTAACCCCCGAAGTATTCGAGGGGTGGATGTTTGTTCTGCATCCAGGTACATGCAGTTTTGGGAGCAAAACACAGGATCGGTGCGAAGGATGATGGAAGACAATGATACTAATCACATGAAGACCAGTTTTGGGTGCAGTCAGTCGGAGTTCGTTGTATGGTCTTTTCCGCTATCGTACTTTTTGTTTATGAGTGTATTTTACCCTTGCATGGGTATGAATCGAGATAGAAATGTATACTTTCATTTGTATGTTAGTAATAAAAGACCAAATCGGTCTATTAGTTCGTTATTTTGTTACGTCGGTATGTAAGGTAATGTGTTGTTTCGATGTCTAGCTTGGTGGATCCTCACGGAGAGGGTCTGCGGCGTGTAATATTCCCGGTTTGATTCTGGGGGTGTTACAATTTCTTAATGGAAACTTACTCGAGGATGTGTGCATGACACAACCTGAGAGTTTTGTTCATCCAGAAATTTCTATTAAGGTTTGCAAGCTTCAAAGATCTATTTATGGGTTGAAGTAGGCTTCTCGGAGCTGAAATCTTCATTTTGATGAAACTGTCTAAGAGTTTGGGTTTATTCAAAATGAAGATGACCATCCGTGTACAAGAAGTTTACTGGAAGCATAGTTGTCTTCCTAGTCTTATATGCTGATGACATATTACTCACTAAAAATGACACAAATCTTGTAGTAAGTCAAGACTTGGTTGGGAAGTTGTTTCTGCAAACAGTCATTTGGTTGGGAAGTTGTTTCCCCATGGAAGACTTAGGAGAAACTGCTTACATTTTTAGAATAAAGATCTATAGAGATATATCAAAGAGAATGATTTGTCTGAATCAGAGTACCTACATTAAGAAGATATTGAAGAGGTTCAATATGCAGGACTCCAAAAAAGGACTCCCGCCAATGTCACATGGCATTCATCTGAGTACGACTCAGAGTCCTTCGACTCCTGATGAACGAGCCCGCATGAGCAAGATTCCAGATGCTTTGGCCTTTATTGTGACAATAATGCTGCTATTGGACAAACTAAAGAGACTAGGTCCCATCAGAATTCCAAAGCATATACTCAGAAAATATCACCTAGTCAGAGAGATCGTTAGACGATAAGATATTTCAATATATAAAGTAGCAATGGAAAAGAATGTTCTTGATCTACTTACTATAATACCCGAGATCTTTATTCCGATTTCGTTGACTTTCTTCGGTCGAATGGACTGTTGTCATCCACGTCTTTGAGAATCGCATGCTTGTATTGTGGTACGTTGAGCTTCGTAGACTGTTCGTTATTGTTTTGTATCTTAGCCGGTGCGTTCGCATGATCGAGACGTCGTCGAGTATCGAACCGGGCAGTCGGAGGGCAGGCTGGGCCGACTACGGCCGTAAGGCCTGGCCGATTACGGCCGTAAGGCTTCCGAACAGACTGGCCTGGGAGGACTCGGTTACGGCCGTAAGGTCTACCGGGTTACGGCCGCTAGCGCTGGCCGGTTACGTCCAATGTCTCGGCAGAATGCAGGCAGTGGCCACTGGGAGTTCGGTTACGGCCATAAGGCCCTGCCGGTTACGGCCGTAACGTGTTCAGCCATATATAGGCCTGACTCATCCAGAATTCATTTCACTTCATTTCTTCCTCGTTTTTCATTCTTGTGACGGCTGCTGGACAGGAGCGGTCGATAGGAGGAGTTCTTGGCCGAATCTAGTCATCTCCAAGGCTTTTTGGAAGGCCTTTGTTGATTAGAAAAACGTCTAATCCATGTTCTTCGTCAAATCAAGGTATTTCCTTGCTTAGAACCCTACTTATATTATTTTTGGGGGTTTTCTTCGTGATTCATTGATTTGTCCGATTTTGATGAATTGGTTATGGTATTCTTGTTGTCTTGGCCGTAATCTTCGGATTTTGTAACTCGTTTATTGATTTTTACCACCCGGAACTTGATTTCCAATTTCCTTGAAGAACCCTTGGATTCTTGTCGTTTTTTCCAGTTCATTCGAATTCCGTTTGGCGTTATTTATGCGTGGTGATGTTATTTTCATAGCGTTCGTGAAGTTGTCGAAGTCTTGGTTGTTTTTGGAGGTTTGAAGGCTAACCGACCATATCCGTTTGTTCTTTCCTGTTGCTCGTGGTATCGAGGCAAGTATCTTGCCCATACTTTTCATGTTTCGTAGACAGAATCATTGTTAAATGATTTTATGTGCAATCAGAATGTTTTAATGAACTTTTAAAAAGATCGGTATGTTCTCGATAATTATTGTCTTTCAAAAGATAACTCGTATGCTTCGGGGATTAATGTGCTTTCGGAATATGTGCGTTAGTTTCGTATGTTGGAAGATGTTAAACATATTTAGTGAATTTAGTAGACCCTAATTATTTGTCGAGGATTGTGTATTGATATGTGTAATTGTTCGGTGAATACGTGACGTTGTGTGATATTAGTTGTTATAGCTTCGTGAGGAGGTTGTGACGCTTGGTGTTGTTTGACATTGGTATTTGCTTGTTGTTGTGTGACATTAATTGTGAGTATATGTCGGTTAAAGTGGCAATTCTAGCGAAGTACCTAGCATTTGTATGCATATTCTAGTATTCGAATTATGGCTTCGCGTGGCGTTGTGGATGATATGTGTATGTTCACCTAGGGACGGTCTGACGGTACCTCTAGGGATACGTATTGCCGTGAGTGTGCGTATCACGAACTAGGGTTAACCACCCAGGGATGTCCAACGGGGCTCTGCGGGGTACAGCGGCCGTGAGTATCGTACCAACGGTTAACTTTGAAATGTTTTGTTGGAGAACTGTGATTTTTGGCGCATATTTCGTCTGATTAGAATGGCAGTCCAAATGGTATCGTACTTGGCTGGAATGGCACCAGTAAATGTGTTGTGTGTGATTTGTCCCTTGACTGCGATAATTTGGTAAGGGTACGTGATTCCTGTGGTTGCTCTGTGTATTGTAGATCTGTGGTGTGTCGAGTTCGACCATATGGTTAAGTTGCAAAGTCGTGCTCTATGATGTCGTTCTGTGAGATTGTTGTCATATTAATATTTGGCACAATGTAGTTTCCGTCAGGTTATTCTTGCGAGTATGTGATGTGGATGATTTGGGTTGTGGACCCAGTATTTTGTTATCGAAATCGTATTTTGAAATAAATGATTTTTGGGCTGTGTCCCTAAGTGTTTCGAAAGGCTTGAGAATTCTTAAACCCCAAGTGTTTTCAAAAACTCCCGAGATCGTAAAATGTTTTGTAAGATGTAAATTGGTCTTATTCCTTTCTTTCGTAATTTAAACTGTTTGATCAAGCGAATTATCTCGGGAAGTATATTCACGACTTCTATGTTCTTGGAATATGATATGTATGACTTGCCTTTGTATTTATACTTGCACTAGAAAAACAGTGGAGTTTTGCTAACCCCCGAGTATTCGGGGGGTGGATGTCTGTATTGCGTCTAGGTATTTGCAGATGGCTGGGGAGCAATTCACAGGATCGTTACGAAGGATGATGGAAGACGGCGATACTAATCACATGAAGACCGGTGTTGAGTAATTGTTGATGTCTTGTTTTGTCCTTCCGTTGTGTTTATTTTTCCCCTTAATCGGGAACGTTGATTTATGTTAACCCCTGCGTGGGTATGAGTTACGAGAAAGAGTAATGTATGGTTGATATGTATGTTGTGGTAAAAGACCAAATCGGTGTAATGATCCGCTATTTACCCATGTCGGTATGTATTGTATTGTGGTGTTTCTGTATTTAGCCTGGTAGAGCCTCATGGAGAGGGTCTACGGCGCTGTAATATCCCCGAGTGGTTTGGGGGTGTTACAGAATATGGTATCGGAGCTTAGGTTGCGGAAACCTAGGCTATCAGGTCGAGTTTTGTGTTGTCGGGTCTTTTCTTGTCTTGTCTTGTCAGATTTTGTCTGACTGAGTCGTGTCGCGATGCGTCGTCTGAGGTGTCAGTCGTGATTAGTATCGAGGTGCAGCCATCATCTTCGTGCGATCTGTGGATGTAAGTCTCCCTACTTTGTTGCGTCTCGTGTTATACAAGCTTGTGTGATTATATGTTATTATGTGGAGTTTAAATGTGCCTCGTGAATACGTACTCCATACTTGTTTGATTCTCGTATTGTGCTTGAATGAAAAGTGATACCAGTGTATAAATGTGTGTATATATTGTGTGAATCGTTTCATTGAAGTAATGGCTTGGTGTGATCCCGCAAGGAAAGTTTGTCAATGTGATATTTCAAAGTTTAATTATTTTTGAAGAGTCACGTAAATTTTATTTTTAAACAACCTTCAAGAAAGGAAAATTTTTGATTTCGTATGATGACCTCGAGACCGGATTTTTTTAGAACTTAACTACTTATATTTTATTTTCACCTTGCCTTGCAAGTTTTCAAAATTTGATTTTAAAAACTCAAATGAGGTCTACCAAAAATTTACTCGAAAGTGGCTCTTGCTTCCGACTTTTTGATTTCATGACTGTCGGTTCGGAGGTATGTAG
The DNA here is from genome assembly GCA_033398695.1 of Orobanche coerulescens. Taxonomy (NCBI): domain Eukaryota; kingdom Viridiplantae; phylum Streptophyta; class Magnoliopsida; order Lamiales; family Orobanchaceae; genus Orobanche; species Orobanche coerulescens. Next base: position 86,173,742 of record CM065802.1, on the reverse strand, counting down.
TGATGTTGGCATTATTATTTGATCAGTAATGCTCAAAATCGTGACTAAGTTGGTGGTGTGAACGTTAAGCCGTCCTCAATGCACTTGTTGTGAGAGTCCTCATTACTGAGAGGTAGGATTTCAGTTTTAGATGTTAATTATCTTTTGACGGTCGCTTGTGTGATACTGTAATTACGTGGACAGATGATGTTAAAGTGTGACTAGATTTGATGGTAATGGATCGTATTTTGATAAAGTGGTAAATTATGTCTGTTGTGTGTGTGTTCGAAAACGCTTCTCTGAAAATTTTATAAACTTGATTAAGTTGTGGAAAAATTAAAATTCATAAAGTTTTGACGGTTCGCTCAATCGGCGGCTTCGGGTGCACTTTGAAAATCGTTTAAAATTGGCAAGCCGGCCTTGAAATTTCTAAAGGAACCCCGAACGATATTGAAAGAGTCGTTTTAAAGTACCTCTGAACATTTTGTAAAATATTACTGTTGTTGAGTCTTATGTGATATGTTTAGCCGAGTTGGCAATTTGGTACACTATTTTGCGATGTTGTACCATTGTATTGAGAGAGTATCCGATTAATATGCCGAGGGGCAAAGGGCACGGTCGTGACCATGGTATAGGCAGTCATGGAGATTAGATGCGGGACCAAGAGAATATTTTCGGGAAGGTTGCTATTCTAGCACTTCGTTCTCGTTGTTTAGGTTTCGGGGACGAAACCTCTTTTAAAGGTGATATGGTGTAATACCCATATTTTTCGCTTTCGTTTCATTCGACTCTATTGACTCGTTTTCGTTCGTCGATATTTTCTGGATTTTTTCTACTCTTCACTTTTTGTTGTTCGAACAAGTTGTGGTATTGTTTTGGGTTAATCCAATTATCGTTGTGACTTTTTCCAAATTCAGTTCCGCTCCTGTGAATCTTATGTAAATGCATATCTTGTTGTTTTCACCGGATCGTATATATTTTCTTGAGTCGAGCTGTGAACTATGGGGATGCTATTCGATTTTCGTTATTCGTTATGATTCATATATGATTGTTCGACCGTTGTTGTCTCGGTCGTTGTTGTTTGATCGTTTGTTGTCCGGTATTCGTTGATCTCGTATCATGATTTTTGAGCATTCAGACTCCTTCGTAATTTCCTTAAGTTCGGGAAATTAGTTTTGTTTTTGATCTTCCAACCCTTGGGCTGTGGAATTTCGTATTTGTTCAGCGAATAGCTCGTGTTTTGATTGATGTACTGTTGAGTTGTTCAACCGTATTGATTTTCGTTCGTTGTGTTTTGTTATTGTCGGCAACGGATATCGTGTGTTATCTGAGTTTGTCTTGCATTGTTCGTTCTATGTTTCAAGTTTCGGGGATGAAACTTCTTTTAAGAGGGGTAGAATGTAATACCCGAGATCTTTATTCCGATTTCGTTGACTTTCTTAGGTCGAACGGACTGTTGTCGTCCGCGTCTTTGAGAATCGCATGCTTGTATTGTGGTATGTTGAACTTCGTAGACTGTTCGTTATTGTTTTGGATCTTAGCCAGTGCGTTCGCATGATCGAGACGTCATTGAGTATCGAACCGGGCAGTCGGAGTGCAGGCTGGGCCGACTACGGCGAAGGCACAGCCATTACTGGCCGTAAAGTGCCGAATAAGCGGCACAGGAGGACTCAGTTATGGCCGTAAGGTCTACCGGATTACGTCCGTAAGGCTTGTTACGGACGCTAGCGCTGGCCGGTTACGTCCGTAATGTCTCGGCAGAATGCAGGCAGTGGCCATTGGGAGTTCAGTTACAGCCGTAAGGCCCTGCGGGTTACGGCCGTAACGTGTCCGGCCATATATAGGCCTGACTCGGCCAGAATTCATTTCACTTCATTTCTTCCTCGTTTTTCATTCTTGTGACGGCTGCTGGACGGGAGCGGTCGATAGGAGGAGTTCTTGGCTGAATCTACTCATCTCCAAGGCTTTTTGGAAGGCCTTTGTTGATTAGAACAATGTCTAATCCGTGTTCTTCGTCAAATCAAGGTATTTCCTTGCTTAGAACCCTACTTGTATGATTTTTGGGGATTTTCTTCGTGATTCATTGATTTATCCGATTTTGATGAATTGGTTATGGTATTCTTGTTGTCTTGGCCGTAATCTTCGGATTTTGTAACTCGTTTATTGATTTTTACCACCCGGAACTTGATTTCCAATTTCCTTGAAGAACCCTTGGATTCTTGTCGTTTTTCTGGTTGATTCGAATTCCGTTTGGCGGTATTTATGCGTGGTGATGTTATTTTCATAGCGTTCGTGAAGTTGTCGAAGTCTTGGCCGTTTTTGGAGGTTCGAAGGCTAACCGACCATATCCGTTCGTTGTTTCCCATTGCTCGTGGTATCGAGGCAAGTACCTTGCCCATACTTTTCATGTTTCGTAGACAGAATCATTGTTAAATGATTTTATGTGCAATCAGAATGTTTTAATGAACTTTTAAAAAGATCGGTATGTTCTCGAAAATTGTTGTCTTTCAAAAGATAACTCGTATGCTTCAGGGATTAATGTGCTTTCGGAATATGTGCGTTAGTTTCTTATGTTGGAAGATGTTAAACATATTTAGTGAATTTAGTAGACCGTAATTATTTGCCGAGGATTGTGTATTGATATGTGTAATTGTTCGGTGAATATGTGACGTTGCGTGATATTAGTTGTTATTCCTTCGTGAGGAGGTTGTGATGCTTGGTGTTGTTTGGCATTGGTATTTGCTTGTTGTTGTGTGATATTTACTGTGAGTATATGTCGGTTAAAGTGGCCATTCTAGCGAAGTACCTAGAATTTGTATGCTTCAAGTATTCGAATTATGGCTTCCCGTGGCGTTGTGGATGATATGTGTATGTTCACCTAGGGACGGTCTGACGGGACCTCTAGGGATACGTATTGCCGTGAGTGTGCATATCACGAACTAGGGTTAACCAACCAGGGATGTCCGACGGGGCTCTGCGGGGTACAGCGGCCGTGAGTCTCGTACCAACGGTTAACTTTGAAATGTTTTGTTGGAGAACTGTCATTTTTGGCGCATATTTCGTCTGATTAGAATGGCAGTCCAAATGGTATCGTACTTGGCTGGAATGGTACCAGTAAATGTGTTGTGTGTGATTTGTCCCTTGACTGCGATAATTTGGTAAGGGTACGTGAGTCCTGTAGTTGCTCTGTGTATTGTAGCTCTGTGGTGTGTCGAGTTCGACCGTATGGTTAAGTTGCAAAGTCGTGCTCTCTGATGTCGTTTTGTGAGATTGTTGTCATATTAATATTTGGCACGATGTAGTTTCCGTCAGGTTATTCTTGCGAGTATGTGATGTGGATGATTTGGGTTGTGGGCCCAGTATTTTGTTATCGAAATCGTATTTTGAAATAAATGATTTTTGGGCTGTGTCCCTAAGTATTTCGAAAGGCTTGAGAATTCTTAAACCCCAAGTGTTTTCAAAAACTCCCGAGATCGTAAAATATTTTGTAAGATGTAAAATGGTCTTATTCCTTTCTTTCGTAATTTAAACTGTTTGATCAAGTGAATTATCTCAGGAATTATATTCACGACTTCTATGTTCTTGGAATATGATATGTATGGCTTGCCATTGTATTTATACTTGCACTAGCAAAACAGTGGAGTTTTGCTAACCCCCGAGTATTCGGGGGGTGGATGTCTGTATTGCGTCCAGGTATTTGCAGATGGCTGGGGAGCAATTCACAGGATCGTTACGAAGGATGATGGAAGACGTCGATACTAATCATATGAAGACCGGTGTTGAATAATTGTTGATGTCTTGTTTTGTCCTTCCGTTGTGTTTTTTTCCCTTAAGCGGGAACGTTGATTTATGTTAACCCCTGCGTGGGTATGAGTTACGAGAAAGAGTAATGTATGGTTGATGTGTATGTTGTGGTAAAAGACCAAATCGGTCTAATAATCCGCTATTTACCCATATCGGCATGTATTGTATTGTGGTGTTTCTGTATTTAGCCTGGTAGAGCCTCATGGAGAGGGTCTACGGTGCTGTAATATCCCCGAGTGGTTTGGGGGTGTTGTTGGGATAACAAATACCCGGTATCGAAACAGTTAGAATGAATAATCCCTGTATCGAATAGTGGTGATAAGATGTTTTGACAATATGCCAATCCAGCATACAGTAAGTAAAGTGTATCGATAAGCTGATCTATAGTGTCAACCTGTATCAAAGACCTCTCGTAGATCCAGCATTCTGTACAGCAAAGAAGTCTCATAAAGACTAAGTATGGAAGCTGTCTCGAATATCAATACAGTGATCCTTCCATACAGCTCTCAACAGGACAAAGAAGGAATCTCCAGTATTCACTAGAAGACAAGTCCCATTGATAAAAGAGTATTTAAATACTAAAGGATAAAGTATTTAAATACTGTAAGTCAGAGATCTTCAAACAAGCGCAAAATCCGGATCGTGTTTTATTCAAACACATCATCCTGTTGGAATGGAATCTTGCTCAACGGATTTATCTCAACGGATATATTTCAGAAGACTATATATATCCCCTCAAGGCTTTGAAGATCAGTTACCAAACCTTACGAAGTTATTATCATATACATCAGAGCAAAACATATCTCCAAAGCTCACTGCTATTCTGAAAGAAGAGATATATAGTGCCCAAACCGTGAACAAAACATCATCAGCTAGAAGCTCAGAAAGTCAAAGCTGTTGTTCATATATTATTCTAAACCTTGAACAAACCCATATCAGCCCTGTGTGGACTGAGAATCTTTGCTACTCCCGAACCGTGTGTGAAGGACTTGCATCGAAGAAGACGAAGCTTCAGAACTGTGTGTGAAGAAGCCAGTCAAAGTGTTAGCTCAAACCAATCTGTGTGAACGGTTGAAAGCTAAGATCTTTATATCAATATGTGTGAACGATATACTGATTGAGTGTTGTTATAATTACGTAGTTGTGTACGCAGTAATTATAATAAACTTTTACTCCTGTGTGGAGGACCAGTGGACGTAGAGGGGTTTACCTCTTACCACTTTAAATATTGTGTTATTTACCTTCTGCCTTTATTGTTTTAATAACTGTGATTATTTAAGTATACTCTGCATATCGAGTTGTTGTATCCTCAGCAACTTACTGTATTTAAGACTTCCGCTACGCACTCAGATTTAAAAATTGTACAGTTTATAGTTTAAAACACTTTCCAAGCTTTATCCAGTATACTTAGTGGCCAACAAGTGGTATCGGAGCGGTTGATTCTAAAAAGAATCAGTCGTATTTTTAACCGAATCAGATCCAAATCACTTATTTTATAAAACAGTCTTTTTCATTCCTACATTCTCACATGGATACATCTATGATCAACAAAGTGCCCATGTTCTCTATTAATGATTTTGATGATTGGAGAATCAAGATGGAGGCTCATCTTGCAGCAATGCACGAGGAGATGATTTTTGTTATACAGGATGGCCCCATCAAGATAATGAAGGTAAACATGGCCGCAAGGATTGAAGGCCAAGCCCATGCTGAGATGCTCGAGAAGGAGCGCGAACAATGGACTACAGATGAAAGAAAGCGCGCCAATCTCGACAATGTGGCTAAGAACGTGTTGTTTGTCACTCTTGACAAAGGCACGTTCTCAAAGGTAAAGAGCTATAAAATAGCCAAGGAAATCTGGGATTAACTCAAGTTTATTTGTGAGGGAACTGAGCTCTCAAAAGAAAACAAAATTTCAAAACTGACTCAGCAATTTGAATCTTTTGAAATGAAACCAACTGAGACACTTGAGGAACTTGAACTCAGATTCACTTGTATTGTTGGTGCACTTGAAGCTTTGGGCAAAATTTATACCCAAAAGGAGAAGAATTTAAAAATTTTCAGATCTCTCCCTGCCCGATGGGACATTAAGACCACAGCTATGCGTGTGTCGTGTAATCTAAATGAAATATCTACTTTTGATCTCTTCTCTGACCTCAAAGCTTTTGAGTATGATATTGACAGAAGAGAGAAAGCTGAAGAATCTCCTTCAAAGGTTACAACACTAGCCGATGTATCGAACCGTCGACACATCATGCCCAGCTCATCGAAGCCTAGTCACAAGAATGCTGACAGTGACGACGACATCCTGTCTCAACATGAAATGGCACTTCTCATGCACAAATTCAAGAAGTTCATCAAGCAATCGGGAAAAACTCCCTAAGGCCCAAACTTGTCCACAAGGTTAGTACCAAAACTTTATCCGGTGATGCTAACCTGTGCTACAATTGCAGGAAACCAGGACATTATGCAAACAAATGTCCTCATCCCAAAGTTCAAAGGTTGCCAGAAGCTGAGCAACAAGAGAGGGATGAACGAAGACGTGCTTGGAAAAACAAACTCAAGGCCCTGATCAGAGAATCAGAAGCCTCCCCCGCACCATCTAAATCCGAAGAATGTCTTCAGGTGGTCACTGAAAGTGATTCATCTGATGATGAGTTCGATGATAAAGCAATATGTGCTTTATGGCCAAGGACATTCCGAAAGATGAAGATAGCGACGATGAGGTAAGCTCAACCTCAATCATTCCTTCCAATGCATCTCATACTTTTGAAAACATGATGAATGAGTTTAAGAACATTTAAAAGGCCCATGAGACACTGAAAAATGAGAATATACAGCTCCAACTGTCTAACCTAGAGCTGAAAGATGAAAATGACTTGCTGAAAATAAATTATGAAAATATGTCTATTGATTGTGAAACCAGCAAAGTCGATTATGAAAAACTCATGGAGAGCAATCATCAACTTGCTCATGAACTAAGTGAGGTTAAAACTCACAATGAGAGCAAGACAAATGACTTTGTTCTACTTCAAGCCAAAGTCAAAACTCTTGAAAAACGAGAAGATGAACTTGAGACAATTCTGAAATCTTTCGAGAAATCGTCCAAAAGAATGGAAGAAATTCTAAGCACTGGGCAACATGCTCATGATAAAAGTGGCTTAGGATACAGCTCATGTTCAAACAAAGGGAAAACTAGTACAGTGTTTGTCAGGGGTGTGGAACCCATTCCTGTGTCGAAAGAAACTTCGAGTCCTGTGAAAGAACCTGTTGCACAGCGAACAGCAAAGGCTGCCATTCCGCCACCTCAATCATACTCAGCAATGGAATCACCGGCCATTCGGACTGAAAAGGCGCACTCAACAGCATGCTCCCCGAGCATATCAATAGCGCCAATAGCCGTTCAGAAGGAAGACTGTATCCAAATACCAAAGGCCCGTACGGCAGTACTATCAGTACAGCACGCCTAGGTATTGGATACAGGAGCCCCGTTATTCCTCGGGAAAACAGGTGTCCGCACAGTATCAACCACGGCGTTGGGAATCCAACTGGAGACCCATAAGGCAAGCTGTTAGGCCAAAGAAAATGGCTCCACCCCCAAGACAGCACTCGTACTGGACTAATAATAATAACCCTGAATTTTACATGCATAACAATATCATAGTTATAGCGACTACGTATATGCCCCACGTAGATACTGCAACACTGTACCGAATGTGACCTACAATAAACCAATTGCTGTCAGGAAAATTTGGGTACCTAAAGGCACTAACATTCATGGACCCAAAAATCAAATCAAAGGGGACCTAAATCTACTTAATCTCTTTGCATAAAGGACATCCTAGAGGAGGACACCTGGTACTTCGATAGTGGATGCTCTCGGCACATGACCGGATATAGAAGCAAGCTATCAGATTTCATAGAAGGTCGCGGTCCAAAAGTGCACTTCGGTGATAAATCTAAAGGAAGAACAAGAGGGAAAGGAAACCTTCTTGTAGGAAAATTCAAAGTCACCGATGTTGCATATGTTGAAGGCTTACAGTACAATCTACTTAGTATTAGCCAGTTCTGTGATAAACAGTTCTCGGTGAAATTCTATATAGATCATTGAGTCAAGAACATCCAGACCAAAGAAGTTGTGCTTACAGGAAGCAGATCAGGTAACATCTATATTGCTGACTGGAAGCCTATGAGCTCCTCAATTCCATGCTTTGTTGCCAAAGGCACTGCAGATCTAAGCTGGTTATGGCACAAGAGGATGTCTCACATCAACTTCAAGACGATCAACAAGCTCTCAAGACAGGTAATGGTAAGAGGATTGCCAAACGTGTCATTCAAAAAGGACAGTGTGTGCGGACCATGTCAGAAAGGCAAGCAAATCAAGTCCACCCTGAAGAGCAAATCCTACCTTTCAACCCAAAGAGTGTTGGAAATGCTACACATGGATCTCTACGGTCCTGTAGACTCGGTAAGTTTGGGAGGTAAGAAATACTGTCTTGTTGTTGTTGATGATTACTCCAGGTATGCTTGGACAATCTTCTTAAGCAAGAAGAAGGAAACAACATCAAAGCTGCCCGAGCTCCTGAGAAAGCTTCAAAATGAAAAGGCATTGAGTATCGTGTCCATTCGTTCCGACAGAGGTACATAATTTACTAACCGCTTTATAGAGCTATACTGTTCGGAAAATGGGATACAACATGAATACTCAGCTGCCCGTACACCTCAACAAAATGGTGTTGCCGAGCGAAAGAATAGGATGCTGAAAGAAGCAACAAGGACAATGATTGCCGCAAGCAAGTTGCCACAGCATTCCTGGGGTGAAGCAACCAATATAGAATGCTACACTCAAAACCGCTGTATAGTCAACAAGCACCACAACAAAACAGCATACGAGGAATGGAACAACAAAACTCCGTTAGTTTCATATTTTCACATTTTTGGATGCAGGTGCTATGTGTTGAACAATGGGAAGGATCAACTTAGAACCTTTGATGAGAAGTCAGATGAAGGAATATTTGTAGGATATTCCTCCGTCAGCAAAGCTTACAGGATCTTTAATAAAAAGAAGCTGACGATCGAGGAATCAGTTCATGTAGTGTTCGACGAACCTCACCATGACCCTACAGGAGTAGAAGCTGTTACTCAGAACATCCAAAAACTTTCCATCTTAGATCCACCAACTCCCATAGAACCTGTTGTTGACCTAGAAATCAACCCCGCAACTGTAAGAATCAACGTAGATGAATCTGATGCTGTACAAGCTGAAGCTGTACCTTCTGCAACTCAAGATACAGTACGGGACCCTGAATTAGAATCCGACCGAAGATGGTTGAGAGATCACCCGCAAGAGCTGATCATTGGAAACATAAATGCTGGTGTTTCTACCCGTAGGAGTTGAAAAAGCTTTAGATTGGATGCACACATCGGCAGTTGAAGAAATGACTGGATTATAGCATGAAGTCTCTCGAGTAGTCGAAGCCTTCACTGTCTTGCCAGAAGTCTTCAAGCAAGCCCTGAAGAATATGCAAGAGAAGCAAGAACAACTCCTGAGAGAAGAGGAATATAAAACTCGTGTATCCGAGGCCAAGACCACATCCGCCATGATCGAAACAAATTCTCATCTGCGAATCCATGACAAGAATATCAATGATATGTCGCAGGTGCTCTCCTCCCTTGTCGAGAGAATTTCAAATATCGAGACAAAGTAGGATACTGCTCTGGAAATCCTAGGACGTTTTGATGAAAAGGTATCTTACCTCGATGATGCCAAAAAGGGGGAAGAAGCGAGAGAAGCAGCAAGGAGAACAAGGCTTCAGCATGAAAGAGAGTTTAATGCTGCTCAAGACAGCATTACTGCAGAATTAAATAAATTGGTTGCACCCTCTCAAAGTTACAGGATTTTAGGCTCTCGACCTGAGTTTCATGACCCCACTGTCCCATGGCAAAAGTCTATTCGCATGATGCTTGCTATAGCAGCCCACTTAGATTATGAAATATGGCAAATGGATGTGAAAACGGCATTCCTAAATGGATTCCTCGAGGAGGAGATTTACATGGAATAGCCTAAGGGATTCATATCTCAAACCAATATTCATAAAGTATGCAAACTTCAGCGTGCCATTTATGGAGTGAAGCAAGCTTCACGGAGTTGGAATCTTCATTTTAACGAGACAGTCAAAGAGTTTGATTTTTTCCAAAACGAAGAAGAGCCCTGTATTTACAAGAAGGTTAGTGGGAGCAAAATTACGTTCTTAATACTATATGTAGATGACATTCTACTTATAGGAAACGACGTAGGAATGCTCAGTTCTGTGAAAGCTTGGCTTTCTAAAGCGTTCTCAATGAAAGACTTGGGAGAAGCTACCTATATTCTGGGTATTCGTCTCTACCGGGATAGAGCGAAAAGAATGTTAGGTCTTTCCCAAGCCCTCTACATAGAAAAGATCCTGAAGCGATTTAGGATGGAAGATTCTAAAAGAGGGTTTCTACCTATGCAACATGGTGCAAAACTTTCCTTAGAGATGTGTCCAAAAAGTGAGGAAGATAGAGAGGAAATGAGCAAGGTACCTTATGCTTCGGTAGTAGGTAGCCTTATGTATGCAATGATTTGCACTAGAACGGATATTGCCTATGCTGTGAGCGTAGTAAGTCGGTTTTGACCAAATCCAGGCGAGAACATTGGGCTTTGTAAAGAACATTCTTAAGTACCTAAGGAGGACTAAAGACTTGGTTCTTACATACGGCGGTGGAGAACTAAGAGTGATGGGTTATACAGACTCAGATTTTTCGGGGGACATGGATGCTCAGATGTCCACATCAGGGTATATCTTTACGCTGAATGGTGGGGCAGTTTCTTAGAGAAGTGCCAAGCAAAGTTCAACTGCTATCTCTACATGTCAAGCCGAATATCAGGCAGCCACGGAGGCTGCTAAAGAAGCTTTTTGGATAAAGAAGTTCACTGAGGAACTTAAAGTGGTTCCTAATGCAGAGAAGCTCGTGACACTGTTTTGTGACAACGACGGAGCTGTTGCACAGGCTAAGGAGCCTAGGGCTCACCACAACACCAAACATATTGCGAGAAAATATCAGTTTGTTAGAGAATAGGTTTGGGATGGGAATATTACACTGCAGAGAGTAGACACAGCAAATAACATTGCTGATCCGCTTACCAAGACACTATCTCAGAAGGTCTTAGAGAGACATCTAGAGAGTATGGGTATTCGATACCATAGTTTGTGGCATTGAGTGCAAGTGGGAGATTGTTAGGAATATGCCCTCGAATGCCACTCAGAGGATGAGAGAGTGAGAGCAATTGTATTGTAATTATGAATATTATATTTATTAAGGCAATTATTATTTCTATATTATTGTATATCACTGGAATTGTGATTTGGTATATAGAATAATAGTCTTTGCATTTGAGAGTGAACATTCTACTCCTTATGGAGATAAGGAGATAGGCACTAGAAGTGTTTAGAGCTCGAATGCTTAACTAGTTCGCAAGTCGATAAAACTTAACAGGACATTAAGTTTTAATAAGACTTGTATAACTGATGCTAGGACGTGTGCACGTCTTGATAGCATAGTTATAAGTATATTGGTGGGACCAGTATACTCGAACACGACTCATACTCGATTCAGTCACACGGTATTCACTCTCGGAGAGTCAATGACAAATCAAAAGGTTTTGATAGTATACGTGGACCTTTGACTTGAGGGTTCAGTAGAAGATGTGCCTGTGACATTTAGTTTGTCATTAGAGTATTTAGACTCATTTGCTTAATTGCTGAGTCGACCTCGAAGTGCGGACTATACGGGCAGGTAGCAGTCTTTACTGTACGCCAAGAAAGGATTCTATCTCCTGTTAGTGAGCAGGCGAATGTTCTATATGGTTAATGGCGAATAAGATCATAAGTCTTTGGCCAAAGCATTCTGATATAGTCGTATTAGATACACTATTAATAAGTCGGTCTTGATTTGCATTAACACATGTATAGAGTTTAGTCAATAGTAGGGTTTGACTTTACCGTGACCCGAAAACTTGACCGGGACATCTGATGAAGGGTCTATACGTATATAGTATTCACGACATAATGGTTCTGGAATGATTCGTTCATTCGTTCTCAGTCGGGGTTCTGATGCGGCCGCTAATTTGGCTAAGTCTTTGCCCGCACTCATTGGTTCCTCCCAATGCCAGCTGAGACGAACCTACGGAGTCGCGCAATAGGATCATTGATGGATAAATGTGAATTAATAATCTCTCTTATAATATTAAAATATTAGATATCTAATTTTGATTTATCGGATAAATCAAATAGCGGTCTTATGAATTGTAAGTGGGTTACTGGGTGATTACTTTAATTCATAAATTATATTTCTTAGAGAAATATATATTTGTGTTTGATATAATTAATTAATTGGATTAATTAATTAGTCCAAACATATTGGAAATAAAACGGATTCGTTTGACGAACATCCGGTACACGAGGGATTCATTTTGACGAACATCCAATACACGAGCCGAGTAAATTCGACCCGTGTTCTTGGAAATTTCCCTTAGAGCTGCCCCCCTCCCTCTCTTGTCTCTTTTATACTTATTTTATGTCACTAGGTGACATATGTGAGGTGTATTTGATACCCTCAATCATGTGTTAAAGGGAGACTTTCATTTTTTTATAAATAAAAGTCTTTAGAAAAGAGAGAGAACTTCTTCTTCTTCCTTGAATTCAAAATCACGAATTAGAGAGAGAGAAATTAAGGTTGATAACTTCATTTTGATTTTAGAGACCAGATATAAGAAGAATACATTGAGAGAGAAAATTCCTACAAGCTTCCCTAGCCGGATTCTTGAAGAAAGGAAGCTTGTCAATTTTTCCATCAAGTTCCGGCGTGTGAAGTAGAGGCACCTTGCTTTAGGTGCTTGGAACGAAGGGCTCTTCATCATCATCATCATACGAAGGTTTTTCAGAGACATCATAGGTATGGGACTTTGATTCCTTGATCTTCGTATTTTTCTTTTCGTATATACGTTACTTGATCGATCCTCTTAGGGATTCCATTTATTCTTCCACTGCGTTTATTTTCTGTGGAATCCCAACAGTTGACATGTAGTGTATATCTATCATTGTTCAACTTTTGGGGATATTATATATTTTTCTCTCAGTAATAATACAGATTATAGGTAGTGAATGAATGTATGATTATCCAACTTAAAGGACAGCGCCATAATGTCGTAACCAGTGGAATGTGTTGTTAATTGTTTATTCAGGAACCAAAAAAATAGAAGATGAGATTTATAGTGAAATAAGAAGTCATTTGAAAGAAGATGATGTATCAGCACCGTTACGTAAAGGATGTCACTATTATTACAAAAGAACCTTAGAGGGTAAAGAATATGCACAACATTGTCGCCGCCTTGTGCCTAATATTAGTGCACAACCGACTGTTTATGACACCATGCCAACCGGACCTGATACCCCTCCTGAGCAAATACTTCTTGATGAAAATGCCAAAGCTCAAAAATTTGCATATTACGTCATTGGTGCTTTCAAAGTAAGACCCCCCTCCCTCTCTCTGCCCTTTCTAAGCATTGTTAATATCTTTCCTCTTTTGATCCAGGTTAGTCCAAACAATAAATTGGTAGCTTATGCAGAAGACACTAAAAGAGATGAAAGTTACACGATTCTTGTAGTGGACGCTGACTCTCAAAAACAAGTAGGTAAGCCTTTGGTCGCAGTTACATCTGACCTTGAATGGGCCGGCGATGATGCTTTAGTTTACACAACTAGGGATGAGGTTCTCCAAACAGACAAGGTATGGATGTTGAGTTGTAAATATATAATGACGTTCCTTTTATCAACAATAACAACCTGGGATACTTGTGCGTTTCTATAAAATGATATAGTTTCTGATTGTGTTTTTGTTTTTTCCAGATACTGTTCCATAAGTTGGGGACAAAACAATCATTGGATCACTGCCTTTATCACGAAAAGGATGACATGTTTTCTCTTGATATTGTTGCTTCAGAGAGCAAGAAGTTTATTTTTGTTGAATCTGGGAGCAAAACTACGGATTTCGTCTTTTACCTTGACATCTCAAAACCTGAAGACGGGCTAGTTGTTTGGATGGCATTGACACATCAGCAAGTCATCGTGGGAATCATTTTTTTTATCAAAAGAAGAAGTGAAGAGTGTTATAATTCTGAATTACTTGCATGCCCACTAGATAATACATCAGCTACCACAGTTCTTCTTCCTCATAGACCAAGGTAAAACTGGATGAATGTTTTGAGCACTTGTCCCCATTTCATTGAGTATTGACGATAAAAGTAAGTTGATACTTTTTGTTTCTTTTCCAAACAGTGTAAATATTCAGAATATTCGGCTGTTTACTGATCACCTTCCAGTTTATGAGCGTGAAAATGGTTTGCCCAAGATAACGATATATCGCCTTCCAGCTATTGGAGAGCCACTTGAGAGACTTGATGGTGGTCGGACTGTAGACTTTGTTGATCCTATATATTCTGTAGACCCATCAGACTCAGAGTTCTCTTCTTCTATTTTGAGATTTTGCTATAGTTCGATGAAGACACCTCCTTCAGTATATGACTATGATATGGACTCTGGAGTTTCAGTTCTTAAGAAGATTGATGTGGTAAGTTAGCACTTCGCTATCCTTTTTTTTGGGTAGGGCACATGCTAGTTCTTAAGAGTAGTTTTTATCTCAAATTCTATTTTATAGAATATGTCGGATTCTTTTGATTTTTATTTTGGATTCTTAAAAACATATTCCATGAGTAGTTAAAAGCGACGTACATTGGGATTGCAGATAAGCCAGATTCTTTAGTCCTCATCTTACTCCTGCATGATTTTTTTTAATTTATGAGTACTTTTGAAACCAAAAAAAATGTAAAATCTAATCCGTCCCAGTTAACGTTTTGCTTAAATTTTCAGGTCTTGGGAGGCTTTGACTCTGCTAATTACGTAACTGAAAGACAGTGGGCTACTGCTGCTGATGGCACCCAAATACCAATTTCAATTGTATATAGAAAGGATCTGGTGAAGCTTGGTGGTAGAGATCCATTACTTCTCTATGGTTATGGTTTTTATGAGGTAATACACCAATGATTTGATCAATTTGATAGATTAAGTGTATGAGGTTTCTGTGAAATGATTGCAATCGCTGACATGGCTTTTGAAAGGTTTCTAAGCCTATTCGAACAAGGAAACTAAACAAAACCTCGACATAGAAGGAAAGAGAACATATGTTAATTAGTGTATATTGTTAGGGAAGAGAGAGAAAGTAGAGATTTTTATGCTGCTTGTTTCCTAATTAACATTGATATTTAGTTTCAGGTCGTACTTTCCATATATGTTGGGTCATGTGTGTTTCAATCCTTATCAAATTACTCTACTCCAATATTTATATTCGCCTTTCCCATTGCAAAACCTTCTTTTATTTTTGTCCTTAATTAATTAATTAATGAATATTATACTGATTCTAAATTCAAAAATCATGATTATTAAATTTATTTCGATGGTATTGTATATGTTCAGAATACTATCTAAAGAACAGTACTCCATATGTTTCTTAAGGTATTTAGTCCATATATAAGTAAACAAACTTATAAATATTTAGGGGTCTAAAAGTAACTATAATCACTATTATTTTTTTTCTATTTAAATTATCGGCTCGATACAAGGAAATGGGGTGGGGGTGAGTCGAATCCGGGTGTAATGCCTAGTGGAGAGAACACGTGGCCACTGGGCTATCCCGAGTGGTTAACTATTATTACTATCACAAACTCACAACACTTAAAAAATTGTCACATAATACGTGATAAGCAAAAACGTCATGCATTTATCAAGTTAAAATAAATAAAATATACGCAAGATTTAGCTAGCAATTTAAACAATTTAAATAACAACTTTAGTATAAATACAGTTGAAATCCATTTTTACAAATTTATATAATAAATTTTATTTATTTAATTAAAACTCAATTTTTTAGATATTAATTCAAACACAAACTATCTTAAATAAAACATCATTGCTAAAATTATAGTTATACAAGCTAATTGCAAGCATAAACTAAACCATTTAATAAAAATATCATACATGACCTACATGAAGTCCATAGCATTAACCAAAATAAAAGTAAGGTAGATAAAATTTAACACAATAATTCATAACAAAAGTGGCAATATAATGTTGGAAATTGATTTCATAAAAATGAGTGTTTACTCAATTTTGAAGACATTTAATGATGGAAAAGTATTTAATTCTTGTAATGAGAAATAAATTATTAAAGCTGACTATTTAAAATAAATCTAATGGGAAGCTGAAGTGTTAAAATATGATATGAAAAACATCCGAAAAACAAAACTTCTTTACTAATTTATTAGCATGAAAATGTATGGGTAATTTAAATAAACTAGAAGTCTAAGTAAATCAGCTGTGCCAAGCCCACACGTGCCGCCGCCATCCGTCGTAATAGTAGGGTGTGTGATAATAATAATAGAGAAGTATGGTAATATGACAACAAACAAATATAGGGATCATATGTTTTTTCTCCCATTTCATTTATGTTTCAATTAGTTTTTAAAATGAATTAACAAATATTAGTATTTCCTTCATTCCAATCTAAATTCTAATTCTTTGATAAAATTCACCAATCCGTTCCTTTTCGATCTCTATTTCTATCTCTATATAAATTCAATTTCAAATTGGTGTATTTGAGTTGAATTCATAAAATTAATAGTTGATAACGAAATCAGGGTTGCATTCTTATATATATATATATATATATATATATATCACATCAAAATTCTACATTTAAATTAATAACGTTGTTAATACTCAGTGACATTCACATATGTAAAAAGGGAAGAGAGAATTTTTATGATAAAAAATTCATTGATTTCGGTCATTTCTCGAAAAGAAATGAAAAAACCCCGTCGGCTCAGCTCGAGCATAGATGAGGTCTTGATTCCTAGCAATATAACTTGTGCTATTTGGAATTTGGGACTTGAGTTTGGAACTTGAAGCTTGGTATAAAGTTATAGAGGGTCATTCAGTTGGTTCTATGAATTTAGAATGAAGATTGATACTAGAGTGGTCTAATAATTGCCTTTCATGAACATTTTTTAATATTGAGAGTAAATAACTTAAATTGTATAAATCAATTTGTAAAATCTGAAATCTGGGAAGTTGGTTTTTTCCTCCAACATAAAGATTGTTTAGGGATCATTGTGTACCCCTACTCTATAAACTGAGCAGTCCTGAGACTATACTGCTAGTAAAACTCTCCGCCTTCACTATAATCTCTTCAAACCTTCTTGTTGTTCGTTGTTACCATCAAACATGGAACCGCCTGTTGCGAAGAAAGTGAAGCACGAGATGGAGAAGTTAGATGACGTCAGAGTCGATAATTATTACTGGATTCGCGACGATTCTCGCTCTGACCCTCAAATTTTGGATCATCTCCGGAAGGAGAATGCTTATACCGATCATGTCTGTGCAGTGCAGTCGATTCTCTCTCATTATCTCTCTCTCTCTCTCATCGAGCTTGCCAATTACTTGATTTTTTTTTGGTTTTTGAGAATGTGGTTTATTGCTATTGGGTTATTGAGTTGGCATATTAATTGGGTTTTTGGGTTCATTAGAAGGTGGAAAATGGATCCTTGATTTTGACTAGGGTGTTGATGTTAGGAATATGCCCTCGAATGTGTAACACCCCCAAGTTATTCAGGGAATATTACAGCGCCGTAAGCCCCACCGTGGAACTCACAAGGCTAAACATACGCGGAACTATAAATTTTGACCCAGAAGGTCTACATACAATGGAACGAAGAACAATACAAAAGGTGTGTTGTATCGAGATTTATTCACCTCGACAGGCGATCGACTTCAAGGCCGAGCGACCGAGTCCACAACCAATCAAGCTATGGCGAACTCGCCTAAGCGAAGATACCAAACCACCTTCAGGTATCTAGCGATCGACTCCCAAGGCGATCGCCTTTTGGCACCTAGCGATCTACTCTGGTGCCCGACTAAAGACGACCGACCTACGCCCCGAACAGAGACGATCGTCCATCAAAGTCTACGATGACTGGATCTCAAAACAGCACCCATGTGCAGATCCGAGACAAGATCCGCATTTCGCGGATCATTGACCACCAACAGCTGTCTCTGACAAGGGCGGGTTTACCTACCGACAAGCCCGCCGAAAGGCACAAGGTGGGATCGCCCGTGACAGCGACTCAGACGCGTGCAGGCTTCTCATTGGACCGCGCGACTGGCTGCCAGCAACTCTTGCAGACTTTAAGGGGACAAGCCCATGTGCCAAAAGACGATCGCCCGCTTAATATAATACAGCAAAGGCGATCGCCCGACATATCCAAGTCCTATAAATAGAGAACCTCCTCTTACTGGAAAAAGGTTCCCAATTTCGTTCACTTACATTCCGAATTCATTCACGGAAATACAGAAGAACATACATACTTCCAAGCTCCCAGCTTCCTCCTCAGAATCTATTTCAGGATTCCTCTCTCAGCACCTCTCAACCAGAAGATGGTCGACAGAGGCAAGAAGTCCCCACAGTACAGATTCTAAGAGACATACAAGTCCAGGAGCTTAAACATACAGCTAATACACGCTGTGAGAGACTGTCGATCTCTCACCGCCGTCACAGCTCATCAACGTTGTTACAAGAACTCACAGAGCATCATGTCTGGTTCTTCCGGCAATCTAGACACTCACAAGCTAAGATAACTAGAAGTCTTTACACTCATTGTAATAGATTCTGACATTAATACTTGTATCCCAGAATATTCGTATTAATAATATCTCGCGAGAGCATTTAAGCCCGGGACTAACAACCCCGACAAATCTTGTGTTATTTACTTTTCCCACGGAAGTGTTCTCGCATTTGTTTGCTATCCATCCATTCTAGCAATATCTATCTCCGGATAACATTTTGGGTAGCAACAATTGGCGCTAGAAGGAGGGCATCTATACCTTCATTTTTCGTTCCTACCGTCCCGAAGAACACTCACTGTTCTCGGGGCATATACTTGAAGTGACACTCACTGCGCTTCAAAGAAAGCCTTCAGAATCATGACGTACGCCGGTACATCGAAGAGAGCCGCTCTCCGAACCGCCAGACACCATATCCCGGCTCAATCCGAACCCCAGCCGACGACCGGGGGAAGCTGCGGCAACGCGAGACTCTTGATCCCGCACCTGAGGGATGGCCCCAACCTCTCACTCGACCAGTTCCAAACCGAGGAACAGATCTAGGAGGTTATGGCCATCTTAGAGGAGCGACAGAGATCATGCGCGTCGCCCGCAATAACTCCCTCGACCATCCGCCGCATGGGAAAACGGAAGTTCAATGGGCTACTGGGCGAGCGATCGTCAGAGAGCCCCGATTCGCGAGAAAAGGCTCTTGCCCGACCAGACGGATCCGTATTCAGTCGCCTGGGACGCGACCCATCATGGCGACCGGGGCATTCTGGACCTAACCACGAAACGACGGAATCCGAGTCCGTCACCAGGAGTTCGGCCTACTCAACTCGCAGCCGAACGCAGATTAGCCGTCTGACTCCCGCTCCGATCGCCAGGGGATCAGTACTCGATCACTTCGGCTCCCGCTCCGAGCGCCGAGCCGCGAGCAGCCAGGCCACGGCGATGGCCGCTATGCAACGCCAGCTCGACGAGATGAAAGCACTCTTGGACACTGGGGCAAGCACCAGCAGAAAGATCATCGGGCCGACCGAGCCACTCGCGGTCCACATCGAGCTCGCCCCCATGCAACCAAGGATCGCCCCTCCCAAGACACCTCTGTATGAAGGGAGATCAGACCCCGAAACCCACCTAAGTAAATTCCGAATTTACCTGACCGGGTGCGGGGTAACAGATGCAACCAAGTGCCGAATCTTCCCATTAACATTGGGAGAGCTGGCCCATAGGTGGTACGTCTCACTACCACCACGATCGATCATCTCCTTTGAGAAACTGGCGAATGACTTCACGTCATACTTCGCCACCAAGGTCGCCAGACCAGAAGGCCCCCACCGCGTGATGAAAATCAGGCAGGGGGAAGACGAAACCGATGCAGATTACATCGACCGAGTAGACGAAATCATCCTCGCCGGCGAACCCGTCAGCGACGAGCTCGCTCTCTATTCGGTCCTGGGGGGATTCTCCGGTCATTCACCCATGTTTAGACATCTCATCAAGGATATCCCCCCAACCTACGCGATCTTCCGCGCTAAGACTGCCGACTTTCTGGCCAGGCAAAGGCTACTCACCCTCCGCCTAGGCGAGGAAACGCCTCCTCCTGCACGAAAATCGGCGATCGCCTATACTGAAAAGACGGTCGCCAGGTCATCCGGCGACCACAAGGCCTTCGAGGATATGGAAGCCCATCTCCTCCATAAGTTCAACCGAACTCCGGCCCACATTTTCTATGCCATCAAGGGACGCGAACCGCTAAACAAGCCAAAGGCGATAAGGGACCACGGTCACCTGGACCACAATCAATATTGTGCCTACCATAAGAGTCCCGGCCACAACACCAACCAATGCCGCGACCTCCTCAAACAGCTCTGGAGATTGTTCGAGGAGGGCAAGTTGGACATCTTATTGGCTTAGCCGGAGCCCCTACCAATCTCTAGACACGATCATCCGAGTCGAACGCGAACAGGCTGGGAAGCTCATACGAGCCGACCCCTCGATCAACCTCGGCGACCGTCTCCACATGCTTCAATCAAGAGAAGGGAACCTCGGAAGTCTCTTCCCGATCTCCCTCCTCATTGAAAAACTGGAGGACTTGCTCGCCATCTACAGTTCATCATCTAACATGTTGGACTAAGGCACCAGATCGCCTCCCCCACACAACGTACACCGTCGACGGTCGGCATCTAACATGACGATCCGAGGTGGAAGAGTGTAGCTATGGTCCTGGTGGTCGATGGAACTGACTGCTTAGGCCATGCAAGGTTCCTTTGGGCCACGATCGCCCACCCTTCATTTAAATACGAGGACGGCGTAGTCTGAGGGCCCTCCAAAACTAATCAGTGGACACGCTCGCCCGCCCTCAAAGGTTCATCATCTAACTTGGTGGACCCGGACAATGCGACGCGTCCCTACCCCCATCTCAACGTACACCGTCGAGGGTTGCCACCTTCATGGCGGTCCGAGGTGGAAGCAGAGCTAACAAGCCGCGGAAGTGGAGTTGATTAATCCGACGACGCCCCGCGCAAGGACTCCTACAGACCAAGACCGCACGCCCTTCGTTTAAATACGAGGAGAGGCGCAGCCTAACGGAGGACCCTCACAATAAAATAAGTCACGAGACAGACGATGTCGCTCGCGCACAAGACGTGGTCATGGAGATCGGTCCATCGAACTCCGCGATCGTGCACGGCTCCTCAGGACCGAGATGGATGATCTTCCCCGAAGATTCGACAAAGTTGAAGACCGCTCACTCAATGAATTATTTTCATCCCCTTACTTTCACTAAGTGAACAAAAACAAGGGGGAAGACTGAAGAGTGCGGACTACCTATACGACGATCGTCCCTATTCAATCACATACGGAGATCGCCATTTTTCAGATGTTGTGCAGCGATCGAATTTGTTGTAAAAGTTATCTATATGACTTTATCAATTCACGTAGACCTACACTTGCAACGATCTATCCTCACACATTTATACAAAGTCAAACAAAAGACTCAAAAATAGCAATCATTCAAGTGATAAATCGGAAAATCAAACGTTCATTTCATTGCTTGAAGAATAAGAATACATGGTCGCCCGAAGGCCTAAGTACTACAAAAAGAAAGCTACGAATTACAAGACAAGAAAAGCTAAAACAAACAAAAAATGAAGTGCCTCAGGCCCCTGCCTGGCCTTCGCCTTCAGCCTCCAGAGCGGCCTCCCCATCTTCCGGAGCGTCGGGATGAACAAGATTGGCCGGAGTCGGATACCAGCTCAAGTCCACGCCGATATCCGCGAGATCCAAGATCGGCAAGGAGAAAGCAGAATGGAGAGGATGCTCCAACGCGTACGCCTTGAAGTTCTCAGCAAGAGGGCCGACCTCCAAACCTCCCTTCTTAGCAGCTCGGATCGAGTCGGCGAACGCCATATAATAGGCAAACTCGCTGACAAACTCCAAGTTTTGAAAGGGATCGGTCTTGGTCGCCTCTACCTCCCCTTTCAGATCCGCCATCGCCTGTTGTGCGCCTTGGAGCTTGGCCTCCCTTGCGGCCGTCTTTTCCCGCGACTCCGCGAGCTTGCTAGTCAACCGAGCGATCGTCACCTTCAGACGATCGACCTCCATCTCAGCGGCCTTCTGCGCCCAGACGGCATTTGTCATCCGGTCCCTAAAGCGATCGACCGTCACCCGGGATAGCTCAGCATCCTTCCTCGCCAGCTCAAGTTCTTCGATCGCCCGATTAGCTGCGGCCAGGGAATCCTTCTCCATTGCCACAATTTTGTCGGCGAACTCGGCGCTCTCTTTCCGAGCCACCTCGAGATCCGCCTGCAGGCAAGTAGTGGAAGGACGCCCCTCATACTCCTGTATAGCCTGGGCAGCCATGGTCGCCGCCTGAAGAGAAAGGGCGAAAGCAGCCTGCATTGTACTCCCAGATCGGTCGTCCAGGCCTTCGGTAAAGTGGAGACGGCCCGGTTGACGTACAACGGGATATCACAGGATTGGCGAGGAGATCGGCTCGATAAGAAATCCCGCACCATCGACGGACAAGACAGATCAGTGCTACGGATCCTGCCTCAAAACAACAAAGTTAGCACAATCTCCCACGCAAATGACAAGTTCCAACCCAGCAAGCAAAGTCTACCTCTCGGCTCTGTCAGGATTGCGACCGAAGTATGGCTTCCCGCGAGGGGTCTCAGCTCCGGAAATCGCCATCTCCCGTAAGAAAGCTGCGGAGGGAGTAGGCTCAATCTCCGGAGGAAAAATGGTGATTGGAGGCGCGGCGATCGGCACCTCGCTGACAGGGGCAGAAACTGGAGTTTCTCCTGACCTCTGCTGTTTTCGATTCGTCCGAAGCCCCTCCTCACGAGCTTCCTCCTCATCCACGATCCGCTCCACGCGAGGCTCCACCTCCAGGATGATAGGTAACGCCACAAGAGGAACTAGAGATGACTTCGTCTAGCAGAGACGACCCAGAACTCCAGGGTTCGACATAGCAATCTCCTGTGGGGGCTCCAAAAAGCGATGAAAATGAACCTCTACAAATGAGAACAATCAAGCCACAGTTAGTCATATTCCTCTAACAGGACGATCACCCAGCAAATGGAGATCGTAGAAATTCGTACCTGAGACCGAAAGATGTCTTGGAAAACGGAATAGACGAGCGAACAACCAACGACTCTTCTTGTTGATCCGGCTAGCGTTCAAGTCGTCATCTAACAAACTTCGTATCCACTCCCAGACGACCAGGAAATCAAAAGGCAACTCCTCGATCGCCGGAATGTGGAAACCTGCAAAAACAAAATCAAATTAGATCAGTTCAGAACACATCCGAGCAAAGAGAGAGTCTAAACCCTTACCGGGATTCCTCTCCCGAAAGCTAGTGGGGATCTCCAGCTTGCCAGTGGGGTTGTCGCTCGCTGAGGCTTTCCAGGCTCCGGCGACCCAGAACTACTTCGCCAGATCGCCCCGCGCCTTGTTCTAGACTCCAAGGATCACCCGACCGGATCGGCCTTGTATATGATAACCTCCGACCGACCCTTTCTGAACCGTCAGCTTGAACAGGTGGTTCATCTCCGACGGCGAAGGGAGGCGGTACAGTCGGTGACTGCCGAACAAGGTGAGAGTGCAAATTATCTGGAGCCAAGCATTTGGCGTCAGCTGGAGTGGCGCCACGTTCCAAGCAGCCAGCAGATGGGAGACAGCAAACGACAAAGGGAATCGCAACCCTGCCTCCATGATCGCTTCGTTCACAGCGACCATCCCCTCCGGAGGCTGATCGGCTCTCTCATTCTCAGCCGGCACAAAGAGATCCACATATGAAGGGATATGAAATCTCGTCCTCCAGACGGCCAGATCCTTCCTGGTTGCCGAACTCCTGATTTGGCCAAGAGACCACATAGATCGCTGAGCAGCCCGAAATAGCGATCGCTTGGGAGGTTGATATGGGTGAGCGATCGAATACTCCCGGAAGTCAAATCTTGGATACGGACCGGCCAGCCCCTCCATAATCTCAGCAAAGGCCACATAAGACTGGCCAAAGGCACTGTGCCGCTCCCAGTAGGCCCTGACCGAAAGATCTCTCTCCATCTGCGAGCGCCTGTGTTCGACGGCCGATTCCTTAGCCACGTCGGCCTCGTTGAACAGCGCCTCGACCTCCGCAGGGTCAATTCCGACCCGAATAGCCTCAACGACCGTCTCCAGATGGAACTCAGCGGAAGATCCTCCCCGGACATCAGAAGTCCCAGCGGCGGAGGAAGTGCCCACTCCATGTGAAGAAGCTGTTCCAGCCATTTTTGAAGAAAACAGGAGATAAGGAGTGTTCGTCTTACCCGAGATTTAATCGATCGACGATCGGCAGCAAAGTCTCCAGAAAAATCTTCAGCAAAACCTTTTTTCTCCGATGAAGGCGCGTAAGAATGAACACTACAGCACTACGCCTTTTTATAGGAGGTGGCAGGGGCTCTTGTGCAATTAAGGAGAATCTCAGGGGTCGGAGCACAACTGTCACATTTATTGACCCCCTTGAAACCCGCGTACGCGTATTTTCAAAGACGCATCAGACGAGGAGTCATAAATGTCCGTCGGTCTACCCCAACAGGAACCCGACGTGTGTCCCAGAGATCTTTCCGCATCCATTACCGTTTCCCACTCTTTTCAGCGACCTTCCAGATCGTCCAAATTCAGAATCAATCAGCTCAAAGACGATCGCCAGTTCAGTAAAACGCAGAGTCGCTCGTCGAAGTTCAACGATCACCAACAGAACCACCTCACCCCACGTTTCCAACATAGGAGCGAGCTGGGGGGCAATTGTTATTCACCTCAGCAGGCGATCGACTACAAAGCCGAGCGACCGAGTCCACAACCAATCAAGCTATGGCGGACTCGCCTAAGCGAAGATACCAAACCACCTTCAGGTATCTAGCGATCGACTCCCAAGGCGATCGCCTTTTGGAACCTAGCGATCTACTCTGGTGCCCGACTAAAGACGGCCGACCTACGCCCCGAACAGAGACGATCGTCTATCAAAGTCTATGAAGACTAGATCTCAAAACAGCACCCATGTGCATATCCGAGACAAGATCCGCATCTCGCGGATCATTGACCACCAACAGCTGTCTCTGACGAGGGCGGCTTTACCTACCGACAAGCCCGCCGAAAGGCACAAGGTGGGACCGCCCGTGACAGCGACTCAGACGCGTGAAAGCTTCTCATTAGGCCGCACGACTGGCTGCCAGAAACTCCTGCAGACTTTAAGGGGACAAGCCCATGTGCCAAAAGATGATCTCCCGCTTATTATAATACAGCAAAGGCGATCGCCCGGCATATACAAGTCCTATAAATAGAGAACCTCCTCCTACTGGAAAAAGGTTCCAAATTTCGTTCACTTACATTCCGAATTCATTCACGGAAATACAGAAGAACATACATACTTCCAAGCTCCCAACTTCCTCCTCAGAATCTATCTCAGGATTCCTCTCTCAGCACCTCTCAACCAAAAGACAGTCGACAGAGGCAAGAAGTCCCCACAGTGCAGATTCTAAGAGACATACAAGTCCAGGAGCTTAAACATACAACTAATACATGCTGTGAGAGACTGTCGATCTCTCACCGCCGTCACAGCTCATCAACGTTGTTACAAGAACTCACAGAGCATCATGTCTGGTTCTTCCGGCAATCTACATGCTCACAAGCTAAGATAACTAGAATTCTTTACACTCATTGTAATAGATTCTAACATTAATACTTGTATCCCAGAATATTCATATTAATAACATCTCGCGAGAGCATTCAAGCCCGGGACTAACAACCCCGGCAAATCTTGTGTTATTTACTTTTCCCACGGAAGTGTTCTCGCATTTGTTTGCTATCCATCCATTCCAGCAATATCTATCTCCGGATAATATTTTAGGTAGCAACAAGGTGTTCAAGACATAACCATTGTATCAACAGACACCACAACACAAATCAGTACCTCGGCAAATACAGGCCGGAACATCAAGGAAAAATGGAAAACAATACTCGAGTATTCAATAACAATTCTAGTACAACAACACTGAATGGAAAACTCAGAACATAACCGGAGGAAAGACAAAGTATCACGCTTGCCCACCATCTTTGTGCCGACCCGATACTTTCCTGTCCACTCTCCTGGAACCTGAAATACATAAAAAGTATTTCCCCCATAAACGGGTTAGCCGTCGAATAGCTAGTGCAAGTATATCAAGTATGAAACACAATACTTCTCGACAATAAAGTAAATGTAACCGTCAATTCATAAATTCAAGACTAGTATTCCGGAATAACTAAATCTCATAGCATCACATCAATACATATATGAATACCGTGGAACCGCACCAGAGGCTACGGAACCCTCAGAGGACCCGTCGGTCCGTCCCATAGTGGTTCGTTCATATCATCCGTGGAATCACACCAGAGGCTACGAAACCCTCAGAGGACCCGTCGGCCCATCCCAGAGTGGATATAAATAATCATGCCATTAATATATCTTACTTTCAAAGTCGAGAACGTACAATCATAAATATATACTTGCCTTTGAGACATCGAGAAATCAAACGGAAAAAGGGTATGAGTTCGGTAGGTCCAAGAACGTGCTTCCGGCACCTAAACGATTCGCAAGGAATATGATAATCAATTATCCATATTCAAATTACACGAAGAAACTCCCGAAACCCATCTACGATTCATGAAAATACACGGATAAACAACTAGAGGTTGGAAAATTGTCCAAACTCTCACAAGTCCGAAAACGGCACAATCCAATCCGTAAAATCGTAGGAAAAGCATGCATAAGAGATAGATACATCATAATCTCAAGGTCCTCAAGCTTCAAAACGGATAAATCGGATGAATCTACAAAAAACCCCAAAATTCCCAAAAATAGGGTTCTAAGGATTTTTACCTTGATTCGGAGGATAGAGATGTGCTAGATGTTGCATAAACCTTGTTATTCAACCCAAGGCGACGATATCTGAAAAAGGACTGCCTTAAATCTCCCCAAATCGCCTCTCTCGAGCTCTCCCGATCGGAAAAAGTGGAAATGATGTGAAATGACAAGTGCAGGGGTTGACTGTCCCCTTATATACTGTCCCAATCTAGCGCACGCTACGCCTCTATATTAGCGTGCGCTAACGGGTCATCTGGTAGTCCAGTGGCTACTGTCATAAGACCTTAGCGTGCGCTACGAAACATCCCTAGCATGCGCTAACTGGTGTCCTGCCAAAATCTCAGTTCACTGTCTCAGTCCGCTAGCGTGCGTTAATACTGAGCACTAGCGTGCGTTAGGCAACACATATAGCGTACGCTAGCCGCTGCCTAGCGTACGTTACCTGCTAGTCCAGAAAGTCTGAAACCTCACTGCCTCTCCAGACTCAGTCTGTTAGCGCGCGCTACGCTATGGCTTAGCGTGCGTTATGCAACAGATTTAGCATGCGCTAGCCGAAGTCTAGCGTACGCTACCTGATAGTCCAGAAACCTGGCAACCTCACTGCCTCTGCCAACCAGCCCATTAGCGTGCGCTACGGACGGATGTTAGAGTGCGCTACTAACCACGAATAGCGCACGCTAACGAACTCCTAGCGTGCGTTAATCCGCCAGTCCAGAGAGCAATTCGAGTTACTGGTTCTGACCTGACTGATCCTTTAGAGCACGCTACGGCTCAAAGCTAGCGTGCGCTAATCCAGCAGAATTAGCGTGCGTTAGCCTAGGCCTAGCGTGCGCTATGTCTCTGGCCCAGAACACTTCCGCAAGGTCTAAACAACACGATTGAGACCCAAAACAAGATACGAAACTCAAAAACAATATCAACAACATCTCCAAGCATTTACAGAGCGACAAAATAAGAAAAACGGCAAGGTCAAACAGTCAATAAAAGGTATGGGTATAACATTCTCCCCGTCTAAAAAGAAGTTTCGTCCCGAAACTTAAGAAATAAAAAGTTCGGGGTAACCCACCCGCATCTTCTCTTCCGTTTCCCAAGTCGCCTCCTCAACTCCATGTCTCGACCATTGTACTATAATCAGTGGAATGGTCTTATGCCGAAGTTGTTTCTCGCGACGCTCAAGGATCTTCACGGGTTTCTCCGGAAAGGTAATATCCTTGGCTACGTCAATCTTACTGTAGTCGATAATGTGGCTCGGATCCGGTACGTACTTTCTCAGCTGAGACACATGAAAAACACTATGGACGTGACTCAAAGCTGGAGGCAACGCTAAGCGATAAGCTAAATCTCCAACTCTGTCCAAAATCTCGAAAGGTCCGATATACCTCGGACTAAGTTTCCCCTTTTTCCCGAAGCGGAAAACTCCTCTGGTTGGAGACACCTTGAGTAAGACATGATCCCCCACTTCAAACTCCAAGGGTCGACGATGAGTATCAGCATAAGATTTCTGACGACTCTGGGCAGCCTGCAATCGGTCCCGGATAATAGAAATCTTTTCCTTAGTCTCCATCAATATATCCGGCTCCGTCCCAACTAGCTCAGAAGCCTCGTCCCAACATAATGGCGACCTACATCGCCTACCATAAAGTGCCTCGAATGGTGCCATTTTGATCGACGCATGCCAACTATTATTGTAAGCAAACTCGATCAACGGTAAGTGAAGCTCCCAATCATTACTCCAGTCTAAGGCACAAGCCCGCAACATATCTTCCAACGTCTGAATCGTCCTCTCTGTCTGACCGTCCGACTGAGTATGGAAAGAAGTGCTCAATCTCAACTCAGTACCTAAAGCCTGATGAACGGCCTGCCAAAAATGCGATACGAAACGGCCGTCTCGATCAGAAACAATGGTCTTGGGGGCACCGTGCAACCTTACAACCTCAGCAATAAAGGTTCGAGCCAATCTATTCGGTCCCCAAGTATCCTTAATATCCAAAAAGTGTGCAGACTTGGTCAACCGATTGACAATTACCCAAATCATATTCATTCCGGCCCGAGTTCTCGGCATGCCAGTGATGAAATCCATAGAGATGTCTTCCTACTTCCACTCGGGAATGGGAAGCGGTTTCAACAACCCCGATGGTCGTTGATGTTCGATCTTGACTTGTTGACATGTCAAGCACCGTAGTACAAACTCCGTGACATCCTTCTTCATGTTATTCCACCAAAAATTGCGCTTCAAATCTTTGTACATCTTACTCGTCCCGGGGTGGATTGAGTAAGGCGTAGCATGAGCTTCTCGGAGAATTCTCTGCCTCAACTCTAAATCGTTCGGAACACAAAGCCTACCCTGAAATCTCAGAATACTATCCTCGTGAATCATAAAGCCAGGAGCTTTTCCTTTAATTACATCTTCCTTCAGTTGAGAAATCATCGGGTCACTCCACTGCTTTCCTTTGATGTCATCAACCAAGGACGAAGTAATTTCGAGAGTACACAACTGTCCTTGTACTCATTGAAGCCAAACTTCTATCCCTTGCTCAATTAAATCCTAATGAATTTTCGTCTGAGATGTAAGAACCTCAAGCATGTGAAGAGATGCCGATTTGCGGCTCAAAGCATCCGCGACGACATTTGCTTTTCCGGGGTGGTAAAGAATTTCCAAATCATAATCCTTTATCAACTCTAATCAACGTCTTTGTCTCATGTTCAGCTCCTTCTGACTGAAAATATACTTCAGGCTCTTATGATCGGTATAAATCCAACACGAAGAACCATACAAATAATGCCGCCAAATCTTGAGTGCGAAGACAATTGCGGACAATTCCAAATCGTGAGTAGGATAATTCATCTCATAAGGATTTAGTTGTCGTGACGCAAAAGCTATCGTCTTATCATGCTGCATAAGTACACAGCCCATACCTTGACCCGAAGCGTCACTATAAACTGTAAAGCCCTCACTACCATGTCGTAAAGTTAAAATCGGCGCTGAAGTCAAACGTCTCTTCAGTTCATCGAAGCTCTGTTGTCTTTCATCCGTCCAAACAAACTTTTCGGTCTTCTGGAGTAATTTCGTAAGCGGCCGAGCGAGTTTCGAGAACCCCTCGACAAACCGACGGTAATACCCAGCAAGGCCCAAAAAGCCACAAACTTCCTTAACATTTTTAGGCGGTGCCCAATCTAGCACTGCCTCAATCTTCTGCGGGTCTACACGAACCCCTTCGGCCGAAATCACATGGCCGAGAAACATAACTTCTTCCAAGCAAAATTCACATTTCGAGAATTTTGCATAGAGGTGCTCGGTTCTCAAAATGTCTAAAATCAAACGTAAGTGTTGGGCATGTTCTTCCTTATCTCGAGAATAGATCAAGATGTCGTCAATAAAGACGACTACACACCTGCCGAGGTACTCAATGAATATCTTATTCATTAACTGCATGAATACTGTCGGTGCATTAGTCAACCCAAAAGGCATAACTACAAATTCATAATGTCCATATCTCGTCCGAAACGCCGTCTTCGGAACGTCGGACTCCCTCACCCTGAGTTGATAATACCCGGATTTTAAATCAATCTTTGAGAAAACTGCAGCCCCTTGCAATTGATCAAATAAATCGTCTATACGAGGCAAAGGATATTTGTTCTTGATGGTTACTTTGTTCAGCTCACGGTAGTCGATGCACAAACATAGTGAACCATCCTTCTTCCTTACGAAAAAAATAGGCGCGCCCCAAGGCGAGGCGCTCGGTCTGATGTATCCTCTTTCCAGAAGTTCTCCCAACTGATTCTTCAATTCTTGCATCTCGGAAGGTGCCATCCGATAAGGTGCTTTAGAAACCGGAGCCGCATCCGTCTCTAAGTCTACAGAAAATTCTATCTCCCGATCTGGCGGTAATACCGGGAGATCATCCGGAAAAACATTGGGATACTCATTAAAAACCGGAATCGAAGAGAAATCGACTTCGTTCCCTTCCGTTTTCAAGGCATAACACCAATAACCCGTACAACCTTTATTTAAAAGCTTTACGGCCTTCATGGCACTGATAAGTAACTTGGATTGGCCCGACTTACATCCCAAAAATGAGCATTCAGATCCGTCTTTAGTCATCATGGTGATAACCTTGGTACGGTAATTCATAATTGCTTGGTGACTATCAAGCCAATCCTCGCCGAGGATCACATCCTCGCCTTCCATATCAACTACAATCAGATTCGATAACCATTCCATACCGGATATAATCACCGGAAAATCTCTAATCTCCTGCTCCCACAATTCTATCCTCGCAGTGCTTTCACAATGAAGGGATCGCAAGCAGTCATACAAGTTATATTCAAACGGCGTACACACTCCAAGGAAATAAAAGAATGTGTAGCACCCGTATCAAAAAGTACACGGACTGGATGAGATAAAATATGAATGGTACCTGAAGCCACCGCCGCGTCGGGTTCGTCTGTTCGACGCAACTCATAAACCCGTGGTTGTACCGAACCGACGCTAGAGTTTCCCCCTCCAGCGTTCTGACCCCGTCCCCGGCCCCTGCCGAAATTCTGTTGAGGTTGACCAAAAGATTGTCGCTGATTTATACCTTGGTCAAGTTGTGCTGGGGCAGAAGCCCGAGTGTCCAAAGTCTGATTCGGCTCAGAACAATAAGCCGCTCTATGTCCCAACTGTCCGCACGTGTGACACTTCAATGGTGTAAAGTTGCATTCCAAATTAACGTGGCCTGGACGACCACAATTGTAGCAAGTCACCGCGCGATTTGTTGTACCCGGAGTAGAACGGTAACCCCTCTTTCCCTTATTAGAACGTGACGATTGTCCGGCAGAACGGTTAGTCGTCTGTGACCTCTGAAAGTTGCCACCCTTAGAGCCAGAAAAATTTCTCGCGACTTTTTGCTTCTTTGGTTCTTCAACGGTATCGTTGTCGGGGCTTAACATATCATGGGCTAAAGCTCTATCCTGATACTCTTTCAGTGTGGTACAAGCAAATCCGGCCATGTACCGCCGTAAGTCCAAATTCATCCGCATATCAAAATATCGGATCTTATCACGCTCGTTCCGCACTTGATCCTTTACGTGGATCAGTTGTTGGTTGTACTCTACAATCGCTTGCGAAATAGGAATATTCTGCGGTTTAGCCTCGAAAAAGGCTCGGATTCGGCCCTCTCGCACCGGCCAAGGACAAAACTCGGCCTCCAAAAGCTCCTTAAATTCATCCCACGTGGCAACACGATCCTGTGGCTTGATGTCCTTCCACCAGGTAGCGGCCTCCTTAGTGAGGAAATACTGAGCAATCGGTACTTTCCTCACTTCGGGGCAATCAACCGCCTCGAAAATCTTTTCCAATTCCGCTAGCCAATCTTCCCAGCCTAACGGGTCTGTGGCACCGCCAAACTATGAAGGGTGCATACGGATTACATTCTGAAGCAAGACATCCGTGTTCAGGTTCGGGTTATTCAGTTGAACAGTTTGGGCTAAAATGGTCATCTGGGTAGCCAATTGTTGAAGTACATTCACAACTCCAACGTCCGCGTTGTTCCCCTGGCCATTCGACTGGTCGTGCTGACTTTCGGTGTCAGGATGCACCGAGTTCGACAAACTGGGGTTGGTTGACCCCGCAACAGAACTGATGGAAACGTCCGCACCACGACCTCTCCCACGTCCACGGCCACGACCACGGCCACGGCCCCTACCAGCTGAAATACTGAAGAACACACAAGGCACGTAAGTACAGTTCAATCGCACGACATCAAAGTGATCGATTCTCAAAAATACCAAAATAGAAGCAAAACGAATAAGGAAACACCCGAAGAGTAAGAGGTCTTACAAGTACCAGTCACACTGTGATGATGGCAGAGTAGTGATATTGTGGACAAATGACGACTCGTTCGACCCAAAAGACCGACAGCCTAGGTATCCATAGACCTAAGCTCTGATACCATATTCTGTAACACCCCCAAGTTATTCAGGGAATATTACAGCGCCGTAAGCCCCACCGTGGGACTCACAAGGCTAAACATACGCGGAACTATAAATTTTGACCGAGAAGGTCTACAAACAATGGAAAGAAGAACAATACAAAAGGTGTTCAAGACATAACCATTGTATCAACAGACACCACAACACAAATCAGTACCTCGGCAAATACAGGCCAGAACATCAAGGAAAAATGGAAAACAATACTCGAGTATTCAATAACAATTCCAGTACAACAACATTAAATGGAAAACTCAGAACATAACTGGAGGAAAGACACTGTATCACCCTTGCCCACCATCTTCGTGCCGACCCGATACTTGCCTGTCCACTCTCCTGGAACCTGAAATACATAAAAAATATTTCCCCCATAAAGGGGTTATCCGTCGAATAGCTAGTGCAAGTATATCAAGTATGAAACACAATACTTCTCGACAATAAAGTAAATGTAACCGTCAATTCATCAATTCAAGACTAGTATTCCGGAATAACTAAATCTCATAGCATCACATCAATACATATATGAATACTGTGGAACCGCACCAGAGGCTACGGAACCCTCAGAGGACCCGTCGGTCCGTCCCAGAGTGGTTCGTTCATATCATCCGTGGAATCGCACCAGAGGCTACGAAACCCTCAAGGGACCCGTCGGCCCACCCCAGAGTGGATATAAATAATCATGCCATTAATATATCTTACTTTCAAAGTCGAGAACGTATAATCATAAATATATACTTGCCTTTGAGACATCGAGAAATCAAACGGAAAAAGGGTATGAGTTCGTTAGGTCCAAGAACGCGCTTCCGGAACCTAAACGATTCGCAAGGAATATGATAATCAATTACCCATATTCAAATTACACGAAGAAACTCCCGAAACCCATCTACGATTCATGAAAATACACGGATAAACAACTAGAGGTTGGAAAATCGTCCAAACTCTCACAATTCCGAAAACGGCACAATCCAATCCGTAAAATCGTAGGAAAAGCATGCATACGGGATAGATACATCATAATCTCAAGGTCCTCAAGCTTCAAAATGGATAAATCGGATGAATCTACGAAAAACCCCAAAATTCCCAAAAATAGGGTTCTAAGGATTTTTACCTTGATTCGGAGGATAGAGATGTGTTAGATGTTGCATAAACCTTGTTATTCAACCCAAGGCGACGATTTATGAAAAAGTACTGCCTTAAATCGCCCCAAATCGCCTCTCCCGAGCTCTCCCGATCGGAAAAAGTGGAAATGATGTGAAATGACAAGTGTAGGGGTTGACTGTCCCCCTATATACTGTCCCAGTCTAGCGCATGCTACGCCTCTATATTAGCGTGCACTAACGGGTCATCTGGTAGTCCAATGGCTACTGTCATAAGACGTTAGCATGCACTACGAAACATCCCTAGCGTACGCTAACTGGTGTCCTGCTAAAATCTCAGTTCACTATCTCAGTCCGCTAGCGTGCGTTAATACTGAGCACTAGCGTGCGTTAGGCAACACATATAGCGTACGCTAACCGCTGCCTAGCATACGTTACCTGCTCATCCAGAAAGTCTGAAACCTCACTGCCTCTGCCGACTCAGTCTGTTAGCACGCGCTACGCTATGGCTTAGCGTGCGTTATGCAACATATTTAGCGTGCGCTAGCCAAAGTCTAGCGTACGCTACCTGATAGTCCAGAAACCTGGCAACCTCACTGCCTCCGCCAACCAACCCATTAGCGTGCGCTACGGACGGATGTTAGCGTGCGCTATTAACCACGAATAGCGCGCACTAACGAACTCCTAGCGTGCGTTAATCCGCCAGAGAGCAGTTCGAGTTACTGGTTCTGACCTGACTGATACTTTAGCGCGTGTTACGGCTTAAAGCTAGCGTGCGCTAATCCAGCAGAATTAGCGTGCGTTAGCCTAGGCCTAGCGTGCGCTATGTCTCTGGCCCAGAACACTTCCGCAAGGTCTAAACAACACGATCGAGACCCAAAACAAGATACGAAACTCAAAAACAATATCAACAACATCTCCAAGCGTTTACAGAGCGACAAAATAAGAATAACGGCAAGGTCAAACAGTCAATAAAAGGTACGGGTATAACAGAATGCCACTCAGAGGATGAGAGAGTGAGAGCAATTGTATTGTAATTATGAATATTATATTTTATAAGGCAAATATTATTTCTATATTATTGTATATCACTGGCATTGTGATTTGGTATATAGAATAATAATCCTTGCATTTGAGAGTGAACATTCTACTCCTTATGGAGATAAGGAGATAGGGACTAGAAGTGTTTAGAGCTCGAATGCTTAACTAGTTCGCAAGTCGATAAAACTTAACAGGACATTAAGTTTTAATAAGACTTGTATAATTGATGCTAGGACGTGTGCACGTCTTGATAGCATAGTTATAAGTATATTGGTGGGACCAGTATACTGGAACACGACTCATACTCGATTCAGTCACACGGTATTCACTCTTGGAGAGTCGATGACAAATCGAAAGGTTGTGATAGTATACGTGGACCTTTGACTTGAGTGTTCAGTAGAAGATGTGCCTGTGACGTTTAGTTTGTCATTAGAGTAGTTAGACTCATTTGCTTAATTGCTGAGTCGACCTCGAAGTGCGGACTATACAGGCAGGTAGCAGTCTTCACTGTACGCCAAGAAAGGATTCTATCTCCTGTTAGTGAGCAGACGAATGTCCTATACGGTTAATGGTGAATAAGATCATAAGTCTTTGGTCAAAGCATTCTGATATAGTCGTATTAGATACACTATTAATCAGTCGGTCTTGATTTACATTAACACATGTATAGAGTTTAGTCAACAGTAGGGTTTGACTTTACCGTGACCCAAGACTGACCGACATCTCGATGAAGGGTCTATACGTATATAGTATTCACGACATAATGGTTCTCGGGAATGATTCGCTCATTTGTTCTCACGGGGTTTACAAAGGCGGCCCGCCAGTCAAGCTAAGTGCCGCCCGCACTCATTGGTTCCTCCCAATGCCTACCGAGATGAACCTACGGAGTCGCGCAATAGGATCATTGATGGATAAATGTGAATTAATAATCTCTCTTATAATATTAGATATTAGATATCTAATTTTGATTTATCGGATAAATCAAATAGCGGTCTTATGAATTGTAAGTAGGTTACTGGGTGATTACTTTAATTCATAAATTATATTTCTTAGAGAAATATATATTTGTGTTTGATATAATTAATTAATTGGATTAATTAATTAGTCCAAACACATTGGAAATAAAACGGATTCGTTTGACGAACATCCGGTACACGAGGGATTCGTTTTGGCGAACATCCGATACACGAGCCGAGTAAATTCGACCCGTCTTCTTGGAAATTTCCCTTAGGGCCGCCCCCCTCACTCTCTTGTCTCTTTTATAGTTATTTTATGTCACTAGGTGACATATGTGCGGTGTATTTGATACCCTCAATCATGTGTTAAAGGGAGACTTTCATTTTTTTATAAATAAAAGTCTTTAGAAAAGAGAGAGAACTTCTTCTTCTTCCTTGAACTCAAAATCACGAATTAGAGAGAGAGAGAGAGGAAGGTTGATAACTTCATCTTGATCTTAGAGACAATATATAAGAAGAATACATTGAGAGAGAAAATTCCTACAAGCTTCCCTAGCCGCATTCTTGAAGAACGGAAGCTTGTCAATTTTTCCATCAAGTTCCGGCGTGTAAAGTAGAGGCACCTTGCTTTAGGTGCTTGGAACGGAGGGCTCTTCATCATCATCATCATACGAAGGTTTTTCAGAGACATCATAGGTATGGGACTTTGATTCCTTGATCTTCGTATTTTTCTTTTCGTATATACGTTACTTGATCGATCCTCTTAGGGATTCCGTTTATTCTTCCGCTGCATTTATTTTCTGTGGAATCTCATCAGTGGTATCAGAGCGAGGTCAAATATATCATATATACGATCATCTTTTCATTTTGAATGTTATTTGATGATGTTTATGATTTAGAATCATAGTAGATATAATCGAAGAAATTTAATCGTTTGTAGTAAGTCTAGTTTCGACTATTTTATGTGAATTATAGATCTGAAAAATTTGATTTTTGTTGATTTATAAGTTCTTCATGAAGTTAAGAAACTTTTTCGTTTTGGAAGCGAGTCGAAAAAATGAGAAAAACGGGGGTTAAACACAAATACCGCACGAAGACGCAATACGGCAGCAGCCATCGATTCTTTGCCGCCACCGAGAGTGACTCGGTAGGCTCTCAGAGAAGCTCGGCCACTCACGGTAGTGGCCGAGAGTGACTCGGTCCGGGCGGTTCTCGGGTTTTCGGCTCGATTTTGAATCGGGCCGTGGGCTGGGCCTGATACCGGATTTTCCGGGATTCCATTTTTGTTTTTATATTTCGTTGTAATAATTTCCGAAATTTAAATTGGATTTAATAAAATATTTGGAATGTTTTTTATTAAGGGAAATTATTAGACGAGAATATTGTTTTGGCCGGATTACTTTGAACGGATTAAAATGACGATTATAAATATTAATTTGATTAATATTGTAGAAATTAAATAGATTAATTTTATATTAATTGGATTAATATATTAATTGATTATTTAATTTCATTTACTGTTACATGTTGTATGGAATGCCTTATGCGATGGTGATATAGCTCGTGGACTTAGTTGTTTATTTGTTCGATTCGATATGGTTGTAAAGGCCGTTTTGAGCCTATTTATTTTTAATAGAAAATATGTATAATAGGACGTATTGTTCAATGATGTAATTATTCATATGGCTATGACGAAGACCGAAGACGACCGACTAGAAGACGAAGAATCAATACTGTATTTTTCCTTTCTTTATTTGGCTTGGCCCAATACTTAGGAAAAAGTCCATGAGCTATATGTTGGTAGTAACTAGGTTGCTATTTATTGTTTTTCATTTTGAATGATTGACAAACCACAAACCGCGCTTATAAACGGATTAATGTGAAAAGTGTAACATATAATCACGTTAATACTCCCACTTACAAACACTAAGTTATAAAGGTTACGAGGTTTCCTACCCTCCGTC
This sequence comes from Orobanche coerulescens, assembly GCA_033398695.1. Lineage (NCBI taxonomy): Eukaryota > Viridiplantae > Streptophyta > Magnoliopsida > Lamiales > Orobanchaceae > Orobanche > Orobanche coerulescens. The sequence goes on along the minus strand of CM065802.1, from coordinate 86,135,807 downwards.
AAACTCATGGAAAATTGAAATCTAAACCGGAATATTATTCTCCCGAGTATGTCGGGGTAATATTTTTGGGGAAAGTTGATAAATTCCTAGAGTGCATTAGATGGCTTTGGTTGTGACAAATCAAACCCCTATAAACCGTATGGGTTGCCGGGTAAGATTCAATTGTCAGACTAATAGGAGTTGACGGTTTAAACTTAGATAGTTCAGCGAGCCATAGAAACCGAATGGGTTGAGGGCAAGTGAACTAGGGGTAAAAGAAGATCGAATCATCCATTAGATGGGTTGGTATTAGACACCACTTTATAAAGAATAATAGAATATAAACCGTATGGGTTTCCCTCTATTAAACTTTGTAAAGAAATCGATCACCACTATGAAGTCACCCAAGACTTCCGGATTTAACATGGGAGTGTGTAAATGCCGATAAAATAGTGGGAGCCGAGTTATGAATAAAGAAAGTCCTTAAATTCTTTACTCGGATCATAATTCAACAAACACTAACGAATCTCAAATTATTCTCTACAGTTAACAAAACTCTCAATATGACAATGAACCCACTCGCTATACTACTTGAAAAGAACGTCCTGACTGGTCCGAACTATGTGGACTGGCTTCGGAACTTGAGGATTGTCCTAACTATGGAAATGCTGGGATACGTGTTGGAGGCGGACATCCCAACGGCTCCTGCAAGAACCCGAGCCAATCAGGAAGATGCCGATGCCCATGAGAAATGGGTAAAAGACGACATAAGAGTGCGAGGGTACATGTTAGGCTCAATGACCAATGAGCTTCAACGTGCCCATGAAAAGATGACGTCTTCACGAGCCATCTTAGCGCACCTGGCTGAGCTCTATGGAGAGCATAGCCGAACTGCTAGATATGAGATATCAAAGCAATTATTCGGCGCCAGGATGAAGGAAGGAGAGAGGGTTGGGGACCATGTCCTCAAGATGATCTCGATGATTGAGAGATTGGAAGCTCTTGATTTTCAGATGCATGCATCTCTCCAAACTGACCTTATCCTGCAGTCACTTCCTGACTCCTTTTCACAATTTGTCATGAACTTCAACTGCAATGAGATTGCATGTAACTTAGCTGGGCTAATGAACAAACTGACGACTGCCCAGTCTCAGATGAAGACAAAGGGAAAGGAAGTTGCACTTGTGATTTCTTCTGGGACTTGGAAGTCCAAGAATAAGAAGAAAAAGAACAAGAAGCAGTTAGGTCCAATAGCCAAGATCGACAAGGGAAAGGGCAAGGCCCCAATGGTTCAAAAGAGCAAGGGGGCCAAGAAAACGGATGTATGCCTCAACTGCGGTGAGCTAGGCCACTGGAAGAGGTACTATCCAAAGCTTGACCGTAATGCGCCTTCAGGTACAGAACTATTGGTTTTAGAAACAAATTGTTCTGTAACTGTATATTCTACTTCTTGGATACTTGATTCCGGTGCGAGTTCTCACATTTGTACAATGAATCAGGATCTGGAACGAAGTAGGAAGCTGGATTCAGGGGAGGTGATAGTCACCGTCGGAAGTGGGCATAGTGTCGAGGCTTCTGATATCGGATCCCTTATGTTGGATTTAGAATCTGGTTTTATTCTTACTTTAGATGATGTACTTGTTTTGCCCAAGGGGCACAAGAATATTGTATCAATTCCGGTCATGGACCGAAAGGGATTTCACTCTTTTATTGGAGATGGGTCCTGTCGTATTTATTTCAGAAATAAATTGGTTGGTACTGCTACATTATTAAATGGTTTATACCATTTAAATTTAAAGAATAAAACAACTGTGAACACTATAACTAGGAATCGTGGTAGGGATGAAACGAACCAAGCACTTAAGTGGAATCTTAGACTTGGTCATATCGGTCAGACCATGGTTCATAAAATGGAGAAAGATGGGCTTACAGGTCCATTGGGATCAGATCCCTATCCAACTTGTGAATCTTGCCTTCAAGGCAAAATGACTAAGTTACCCTTCGCATGGACTTTTGAAAGAGCTGCTGAAAAACTTGGATTGATCCATACCGACGTCTGTGGCCCTTTTGAAGTGGCACGAGATGGATTTCAGTATTTCATTACATTCACTGATGACCATACCAGGTATGGATTCGTGTACTTAATGAAACATAAGTCTAAAGCTTTTGATAAATTCAAGGAATTTAAAGCCCTAGTTGAAAATCAAACAGGTAACCGTGTTAAGACTCTTCGGTCAGACCGGGGTGGTGAGTACATGAGTACCGAATTTGACGAGTTCTTAAAAGAACTAGAAATAGTGTCACAATTCACTCCTCCAGCTACTCCACAATTAAATGGTGTATCAAAAAGAAGGAACCGAACCTTGTTGGACATGGTTCGCTCCATGCTTAACTATACTGATCTACCGATTTATCTGTGGGGTTACGCGTTCCTTACTACTGTGCATATCTTGAACAGATGTCCTTCCAAATCCGTTCCTAAGACTCCCCATGAGATGTGGAGAGGTAGGAAACCAAGTATTAATCACATTAGGATTTGGGGATGCCCTGCTTATGTCAAGAAGACTAAAATAGAGAAATTAGAAACTAGGTCTGTGAAAGGTCGTTTGATAGAATATCCAGGGGATTCCATGGGATATATATTCTACATGCATGAAGATCATAGGATCATCATTGCTATACAAGCACACTTCCTGGAAGATCAGTTTATTCAGGAAGGAGGGGCAGGCAGAAATATTTCTTTGGAAGAAATAAAAGAAACACCAAATGAGACACCTATGGAAGATATTAGAACCCAACCTTCTGAAATACAAACACAACCTCGCAAGTCTAGTAGAATTTCTCAAATACCTGAGAGGTATGGCTATCTGCATCAAGAGGAACTGGGTGTCCATGAGATGACAGAAAGTAGTTAAGAGAATGATCCTTCTACATACGACTAAGCGATGGTAGACGTTGACTCCACCAAGTGGCAAGAAGCTATGGAAGCTGAGATAGACTCAATGCATGCTAATTAGGTCTGGACTTTAGTAGATCGTCCTAAAGGCATAGTGCCTATTGGAAACAAATGGATCTATAAGAGAAAGACTGATGGAGATGGCAAGGTTGATACCTATAAGGCCAGGATTGTGGCAAAGGGTTATTCCCAAAGAGAAGGAATCGATTACTTCGAGACCTTCCAACCTGTAGCTATGATTAAATCTATTTGCATGATGCTTGCTATAGCAGCCCACTTAGATTATGAAATATGGCAAATGGATGTGAAAACGGCATTCCTAAATGGATTCCTCGGGGAGGAGATTTACATGGAATATCCTAAGGGATTCATATCTCAAACGAATATCCATAAAGTATGCAAACTTCAGCATGCCATTTATGGACTGAAGCAAGCTTCACGGAGTTGGAATCTTCGTTTTAACTAGACAGTCAAAGAGTTTGATTTTGTCCAAAACGAAGAAGAGCCCTGTATTTACAAGAAGGTTAGTGGGAGCACAATTGCGTTCTTAATACTATATGTAGATGACATTCTACTTATAGGAAACGACATAGGAATGCTCAGTTCTGTGAAAGCTTGGCTTTCTAAAGAGTTCTCAATGAAAGACTTGGGAGAAGCTACCTATATTCTGGGTATTCGTCTCTACCGGGATAGAGCAAAAAGAATGTTAGGTCTTTCCCAAGCCCTCTACATAGAAAAGATCCTGAAGCGATTTAGGATGGAAGATTCTAAAAGTGGGTTTCTACCTATGCAACATGGTGCAAAACTTTCCTTAGAGATGTGTCCTCAAAGTGAGGAAGATAGAAAGGAAATGAGCAAGGTACCTTATGCTTCGGCAGTAGGTAGCCTTATGTATGCAATGATTTGCACTAGACCAGATATTGCCTATGCTGTGAGCGTAGTAAGTCGATTTTAGTCAAATCCAGGGCAGGAACATCTGCTGTAAAGAACATTATTAATTACCTAAGGAGGACTAAAGACTTGGTTCTTACATACGGAGGTGGAGAACTAAGAGTGATGGGTTATACAGACTCAGATTTTTCGGGGGACATGGATGCTCAGATGTCCACATCAGGGTATATCTTTACGCTGAATGGTGGGGCAGTTTCTTGGTAAGCAAAGTTCGACTGCTATCTCTATATGTCAAGCCGAATATCAGGAAGCCACAGAGGCTGCTAAAGAAGCTTTTTGGATAAAGAAGTTCACTGAGGAACTTCAAGTGGTTCCTAATGCAGAGAAGCCTGTGACACTGTTTTGTGACAACAAAGGAGATGTTGCACAGGCTAAGGAGCCTAGGGCTCACCACAACACCAAACATATTGCGAGAAAATATCATTTTGTTAGAGAAATGGTTCGGGATGGGAATATTACACTGCAGAGAGTAGACACAGCAAATAACGTTGTTGATCCGCTTACCAAGCCACTATCTCAGAAGGTATTAGAGAGACATCTAGAGAGTATGGGTATTAGATACCATAGTTTGTGGTATTGAGTGCAAGTGGGAGATTGTTAGGAATATGCCCTCGAATGCCACTCAGAGGATGAGAGAGTGAGAGCAATTGTATTGTAATTATGAATATTATATTTAATAAGGCAATTATTATTTCTATATTATTGTATATCACTGGCATTGTGATTTTGTATATAGAATAATAGTCTTTGAATTTGAGAGTGAACATTCTACTCCTTATGGAGATAAGGAGATAGGTACTAGAAGTGTTTAGAGCTCGAATGCTTAACTAGTTCGCAAGTCGATAAAACTTAACAGGACATTAAGTTTTAATAAGACTTGTATAACTGATGCTAGGACGTGTGCACGTCTTGATAGCATAGTTATAAGTATATTGGTGGGACCAGTATACTCGAACACGACTCATACTCGATTCAGTCACACGGTATTCACTCTTGGAGAGTCGATGAAAAATCGAAATGTTGTGATAGTATACGTGGGCCTTTGACTTGAGGGTTCAGTAGAAGATGTGCCTGTGACGTTTAGTTTGTCATTAGAGTAGTTAGACTCATTTGCTTAATTGCTGAGTCGACCTCGAAGTGCGGACTATACGGGCAGGTAGCAGTTTTTACTGTACGCCAAGAAAAGATTCTATCTCCTGTTAGTGAGCAGGCGAATGTCCTATATGGTTAATGGCGAATAAGATCATAAGTCTTTGGCCAAAACATTCTGATATAGTCGTATTAGATACACTATTACTCAGTCGGTCTTGATTTGCATTAACACATGTATATAGTTTAGTCAACAGTAGGGTTTGACTTTACCGTGACCCAAAAACTTGACCGGGACTGTAATACCCGAGAATTCTGTTATGTAATTGGAACTTGTGATATTGTAATGATTGTACTTTTGTCTGAGTACTATTCTCCGTATTTCATAATCCGATGTTGTCGAGCGTTTAATTTCGTGGTTGTGATTTAAAGATTGTAAATCTGCGCATGTAGCGCAGACTATTGGCTAAGTTTAGCGTGCGCTAACGTGGGTTCATAGCGCACGCTACTGAGGATCATTAGCGCACGTTATGCGCGGTCAAATTGATTGAGACGTGCGGTAGGTGAGAGCTGGCCGGGGGACCCCTGTCGGATCGTGTCGGGATGTACCTGGACGGCTTTTCGGGAAAAGCCGAGTCAACGCCTTAGCGCACGCTACAGGTATATGCATAGCGCACGCTAAGTGCTGAGTACAGTTTAGTCCAGTGAGCCGTTAGCGCACGCTACGAGCAGGGTCTAGCGCGCGCTAATAGTCATTTATTATAAATAGGACAGCATCCTATTCGTGATTTCAGTTCTCTCTTATCCCATTACCCGAATTCTTACACTTAGAACATAACTTCCTTCATCCTAAACACTTCATATCAACACCCTAGCTCGTGATTGAAGATCGTGTATCATTGGAGATTGGTGTTCAAGCTTTCGGTGTTGGATTGCTTCAACTTCCTCCGTGTTCTTCACTACTTTGAGGTAGGTGGTTCTTCACCGATGTTAGTAATGTTTTTAAGGACGTCTGATTATGTGTTGATAGCCAGTTATTTCGTTTATGATCGGTCATCACATGTTAGAAGGATACTTTTGACGTATCGGCACTATTTATCGTATGAACCCTTGAACCATCTTAGTAATCGGACTCCTAAGCGTTTTCAAATCGATTTATGATCAATAATCGGATATTACCTAGTTCGTATGCTTTACGTAAGAAATCATATTGTTTTGGGACTTGGAATAATCGGAACTTGGTATAATTCTTGAAGATCAAGGATAAGATATGACGTTGAGATGATTATCCGTATATTTATACCTCATGATCATGGAACTTCCACAAAACTTATTAGCATGACATGCTTGAGGATGACCTGTTGTATCAACATAGAATTCATGAATTCACCACCTTTCAACCCAGTTTTTCGTTAGCAGTATTTCTGCCATGCAAGGTTAGCGCACGCTAACATATGTGAGTTAACGTGCGCTAATGGGGGTCAGTTAACGCACTATACGTACGTATCGCACGTTATGTATCAGCCGATTCGAACTGTCAGTTCGTAGCTAACGCACGCTACGTAGAGTACGTAGCGCACGCTAAGCAGTCCAGGCAGATTGTTTGTTTTGAGCTTTTCGGCCGTAGACCGAATTGTTAGACCATCGTCCGACTTGAGATGATTTGTATATCATTCCTTTTGTTAAGGTTCGAGCTTGTTACGTTGATCGAAGGAGGCGGCCTTCGAGTGTGTCGAGATCATCGAAGTGTTTCATCCTTGCCATTTTCGAGGCAAGTATCATATGTTGAGTTCGATTTATCATGCTTGTGGTTTTGTTCATATTGTTGAATATGAGATGTATTTCTGGAAATTTTCGTGATATTCGTTGTTATTGGTTCGTATTGATGAATATATTGAAATGCATATGTGTGTGCATAGTTGATCGATTTATGGTATAAATGATCCGAGGGGATCATGAGGATCTATGCTGAGGGCGCTGGATCGATTGTCCACCATGCGTTGGTCCGACGGGATCATCATGGGGATCTATGCTGAGGGCGCTGGATCGTTGGACGGGTTTTCCACCATGCGTTGGTCCGACGGGATCATCATGGGGATCTATCCGAGGCGCGGATCATTTGGACTACCTTGTATTGTGTTGATGGAATCGTGAGGATTCGCATCGTTGGATTCCGGTGGCGGAAGTCCGTATTGCATGCTTTATGATGCATTGATGATTTATTGTATGATGATACTTGTACTAGCATTGTTTTGCTAACCCCTTCGGGGGTGGACATTGTTTTGATGTTCAGGTAGCCGAGGAGCGGGGAGGCAAACACAGAACCGACATGACGATGAAATGGCTCAGTGATGTGATTGATGTTATTGTTGTTGTGATTTGTCTTCTTGGTTCGTTTAGTACTCGAGTACGTCTGCTTTAATGAAGTCAATTCGATATGGTTGTATAAGTTAACTTATTTGATCGGTTGAATCAAATCTGTATTTGAACTTCAGTTGTTCGATTGTATTGTTTTTACACTTCTTTTAAAATTAGCCTTGTAAATCCTTATCTAAAGGGTTTACGGCGCTGTGATTATTCCGAATATCTCGGGGTGTTACAGAATATGGTATCAGAGCTAAGATTTATGGATATCTTGGCAGTCGGGTTAGTTGGGTCTGTTTACGTTATTTGATTATTGGTCGTTCGTAACATCATCACCGAGCCAAAGATCGCTGTGGACCATGGTTGTAAGTTTCCTAATCTCGGATACTACCGTTTTATTTAATTCATGTCTTGTAAACATTGATGGATGTACTTTGAGAAAGTTTGTCCTGGATATTGAGTATTTATGTTTACAGTATGTTGAGAGGCGGTCGTGGACGCAGACGCGGTCGTGGATGCGGACGTGGAAATGCGAGGCAATAAGAGTCGGTATCTACCCCAGAGATAGCCGCTAGTCGAACGGATTCACATTCCGGGGGACAGCAGGGATCGGCAAATAATAATGCAGATCCTAACGTGCCGGGAGTGCTTCAGCAGGTGGTTGCCCAGATAAACCAGTTTGCTCAAGTTGTGGATCGCATGCAGAGGCAGAATGGGACAAAAAGATAACGCGGATAATCGGGAGATAAATGGCTTACCGAGGTGGTCAAATTGCATCCTCCGAAATTTGACTCGCTCAATAAACGCTGTGGGATCATTGGCTAAAGGAATTAGAAAAGATTTTTGCAGGGATTAACTGTCCCAACGATAGGAAGGTTCCGGTCGCCCAGTATCTTTTGACCGGGGAGGCTTTCGACTGGTGGGAGGCCATTCGACCGGAGGAGCACATTGTTGACTGGATGGAATTTAAATTGATGATGGAGGCGCAGTATTGTCCTCGCCCAGTTAGAGAAGCCCGAGTTCGGGAGTTTTTCTCACCACAAAATTTGGAAGCATCTGTGACGGACGTGATTAAGACTTTTAATCACCAGCTAACTTATGTGCGCCACTTGGTCAGGACCGAGGCGGAGAAGATTTTTCATTTTGACATGCGAATGAAGCCGGAAATTCAGCAGTATATGTCCGGATTTGAATGTACCACCTTGCGACAGTATCAGGACAAGGCGTTGGCCTATGATATGAAGGAGGCAGCAGAGAGAAAGCGACGGAAGCAAAGAAACAGAAGGTGTCGGCAACTTCACGGAGGATAAGAGTAGCGGACCTCGCAGGGTCATCCTCTTTTCATTCATCCAGAGACCTCCGCATCCTTCTCGAGGTGGAAAGAAGTTCCGGGCAGCACCAACTGCTTGACGCAGGAAGAAGTGTTACAACTGTGGCAAAGCGGGACATGTTCGACGTGATTGTTTCGCTACCGTGGACTCGCTTTGAGTGTGGACAGGAAGGACATCGTGCAACATTTTGTGGGAATGCGACCCGATCTTTTGGTACTCGCACTACCTCGGCCCGAAGGAGACGAGTGTGAACCAGACGCAGCAGAGTGGATTTCAGCAATGAACGTTGGGAAGAGAGAGACATCCAGGCCGGGTCCGTTCCTCCGCGCCTGTACGAAATGAGGAAATCGATGATCAAAACACACTGTTGCATCGTGTGCGATTCAGATCCTTTTGCAACCAGTTAGTGTCTTGTTCGATTCGGGAGCTACGCATTCTTTTATATCTTTGAACTGTGTTAATCGTTTGAAAATCTCGTGTTTGTATAATTGTGAACCTTATGTTGTGGGATTACCGAGCGGAGAGAAAATTGTGGGAACCCTAGAAGCTAGGGATTTCCCAGTATATATAGAAGGAAGAGAGTGGCCATCGAACCTCATTGTAGTCGACATCTACGGTGACGATTTAATTCTCGGAGATGATTGGCTCAACCGTTATGGAGTCATTTCAATTACCGAGAGAGAGTCATTTCTATCATTGCTGATGACGGATCTGAACACTTATTCCGAGGATGGAGACCAGGAAGCTCGGGAAAATTGATCAAAGCAATGAAAGCCGTGAAATTACTGAAGCAGGGATGCCACGGACTTTGGTGCTATGCCATGAGGAAAGAGGAAGGAGTAGAGCTCTCGTCTATTTCAGTTGTAAATGAGTTCTCAGATATATTTCCGGACGAACTACCTGGGTTACCTCCACAAAGGGGAGTGGAATTCACTATCGAATTAGAGCCTGGAGCAGCTCCTATTTCCAGAGCACCATACCGCATGGCGCCAACCGAGATGTATGAACTCAAGAAGCAACTGGAGGAGTTGTTACAGAAGGGCTACATCCAACCTAGCGTTTCTCCTTGGGGAGCGCCCGTTCTCTTTGTTCGGAAGAAAGACGGATCCCTCCGATTGTGTATTGATTACAGGGAACTCAACAAGATGACGATCAAGAATAAGTATCCTATACCTCGGATCGACGACTTGTTTGATCAACTGCAAGGGGCAAGGGTATTCTCGAAGATTGACTTGCGATCAGGATACCACCAGTTGAGAATTAAGGAATCGGATATACCAAATCGCCAGATCCCGGTACGGGCATTATGAATTTGTAGTAATGCCGTTTGGACTTACCAATGCTCCTGCGGTATTCATGCAATTAATGAATCGGGTATTCTTGGAATACTTGGATAAATTTGTGGTCGTCTTCATCGATGACATCCTGATATATTCGAGGGACGTAGAGGAACATGCTGAACATTTACGTGTGGTTTTGAGCACCTTGAGGAAGGAACAGCTGTATGCAAAACTTTCAAAATGTGAGTTCTGGCTTAAGGAAGTAACCTTCCTTGGGCATGTGATATCAGCCGACGAGTTCAAAGTGGACTCAAGAAAGTCGAAGCAATCCTGGAATGGGAAGCTCCTAAAAACGTGAAGGAAGTCCGAAGCTTCTTAGGACTTGCTGGATATTATCGCCGCTTTGTAGAGGGATTTTCCAAAATTGCTCGTCCGCTCACTCAGCTGTTACAGAAAACTCAAAAGTACACGTGGAATGAGAAGTGCCAGGCTGGTTTTGACGAACTTAAGAGGAGACTGACGACAGCACCTATATTAGCGCTTCCAGAGGGAACTGATGGATTCATGGTATACAGCGACGCTTCAAATCAGGGTTTGGGTTGTGTGTTGATGCAGAAGGATAAAGTGATTGCTTATGCCTCTCGGCAATTGAAACCGTACGAGATTAATTACCCGACTCATGATCTGGAGCTAGCAGCTGTGGTCTTTGCCTTGAAAATTTGGCGACATTATTTGTACGGCACTCATTGTCAGATCTTTACAGACCATAAGACCCTCAAGTACATTTTCAGTTAGAAAGAATTAAACATGAGGCAGAGAAGGTGGCTGGAATTGATCAAGGATTACGACTTGGAGATTCTCTATCATCCGGGGAAAGCAAACGTAGTAGCCGATGCCTTGAGCCGAAAACCTGTTTCTCTTCGAGTTTTGTATGCACTTACGTCCTGCATCAAGATTCAAAGAGAACCGATCCGCGAGGGGATTGAAGTGTGGGCACCAGGAATCCAAGGGCAACTTTATGTGATGGAACTGACTTCATCACTAGTCGAGGAGATCAAGTCTAAACAATTGAACGATTCTCTGATCCTTCGATTATGTGACGAAGTAAAGAAAGGAAAAGCCCCAGGATTCGTGATACAAGACGATGGAGTTCTGAGATTTCAGAGTCGACTTTGCGTTCCCGAGGATGATGATTTGAGACGGACAATTTTAAAGGAAGCTCATAGCGCGCCCTATTCTATTCACCCAGGCAGTAGTAAGATGTATAAAGATTTAAAGCAAAACTTCTGGTGGGGGAATATGAAGAAGGACGTAGCGGAGTACGTCTCGAAGTGTTTGACTTGTCAGCAGGTTAAGATTGAACATCAACGACCTGCCGGAATGTTAAAACCGCTTCCGATCCCTGAGTGGAAGTGGGAGGATATCTCGATGGACTTCATCACTAGCATGCCAAGGACTAGAACGGGAATGAACATGATTTGGGTTGTAGTTGATCGACTAACCAAGTCGGCTCATTTCCTGGGAATTAAAGATACATGGGGACCCGAGAGATTGGCACGAATATTTATTGCGGAGATAGTCGATTGACGGACGCCAAGACCATTATTTCGGATCGAGATGGTCGTTTCGTGTCACACTTCTGGAAAGCAGTTCATAAGGCTTTGGGGACTGAGCTCAACTTTAGTACGGCTTATCATCCCCAAACGGACGGTCAGTCCGAAAGGACTATTCAAACTGTAGAAGACATGCTTAGAGCTTGTGCTTTGGATTGGTCAACTGATTGGGAAGTTCATCTGCCATTAGTTGAATTCACCTACAATAATAGTTGGCATGCTTCAATTAAGATGGCACCATTTGAAGCTCTGTACGGGAGAAGATGCCGATCACCCCTATGTTGGGATGATTCTTCGGATTTGATCGGGACGGAACCAGAATTGATTATTCAGACTCAAGAGAAGATAGCTTTGATTCGAGAGAGACTGTTGACTGCCCAGAGTCGACAGAAGTCTTATGCAGATGTACGTCGTCGCCCTCTAGAATTCGACACTGGGGACCATGTACTATTGAAGGTATCTCCTACACGAGGGATTTTCCGTTTCGGGAGGAGAGGCAAGCTTAGTCCGAGATATATCGGACCATTCGAGATCCTCGAGAGGGTTGGAGATTTAGCATACAGGTTGGCCTTACCGCCATCGCTGAGTCACGTTCACAGTGTGTTTCACGTATCCCAACTGCGGAAGTATGTACCGGACCCCAGTCACGTCATTGATTTCGACGAGATCGAAATAGCCAATGATGGCACCTTTGAAGAGAGACCAATCAAGATAATGGAGAGCCGGATCAAACAATTGAGGAATAAACCAATACACTTGGTTAAAGTACAATGGTCACGACATGGAGTCGAAGAGGCCACTTGGGAAACGGAGGACAGTATGAAGACTAGATATCCGGAGTTATTTTCATCTTAAGTTTCGGGACGAAACTTCTTTTTAGGGAGGAAGGATGTAATACCCGAGAATTCTGTTATGTAATTGGAACTTGTGATATTGTAATGATTGTACTTTTGTCTGAGTACTATTCTCCGTATTTCATAATCCGATGTTGTCGAGCGTTTAATTTCGTGGTTGTGATTTAAAGATTGTAAATCTGCGCATGTAGCGCACGCTATTGGCTAAGTTTAGCGTGCGCTAACGTGGGTTCATAGCGCACGCTACTGAGGATCATTAGCGCATGTTATGCGCGGTCAAATTGATTGAGACGTGCGGTAGGTGAGAGCTGGCCGGGGGAGCCCTGTCGGATCGTGTCGGGATGTACCTGGACGGCTTTTCGGGAAAAGCCGAGTCAACGCCTTAGCGCACGCTAGAGGTATATGCGTAGCGCACGCTAAGTGCTGAGTACAGTTTAGTCCAGTGAGCCGTTAGCGCACGCTACGAGCAGGGTCTAGCGCGCGCTAATAGTCATTTATTATAAATAGGACAGCATCCTATTCGTGATTTCAGTTCTCTCTTCTCCCATTACCCGAATTCTTACACTTAGAACATAACTTCCTTCATCCTAAACACTTCATATCAACACCCTAGCTCGTGATTGAAGATCGTGTATCATTGGAGATTGGTGTTCAAGCTTTCGGTGTTGGATTGCTTCAACTTCCTCCGTGTTCTTCACTACTTTGAGGTAGGTGGTTCTTCACCGATGTTAGTAATGTTTTTAAGGACGTCTGATTATGTGTTGATAGCCAGTTATTTCGTTTATGATCGGTCATCACATGTTAGAAGGATACTTTTGACGTATCGGCACTATTTATCGTATGAACCCTTGAACCATCTTAGTAATCGGACTCCTAAGCGTTTTCAAATCGATTTATGATCAATAATTGGATATTACCTAGTTCGTATGCTTTACGTAAGAAATCATATTGTTTTGGGACTTGGAATAATCGGAACTTGGTATAATTCTTGAAGATCAAGGATAAGATATGACGTTGAGATGATTATCCGTATATTTATACCTCATGATCATGGAACTTCCACAAAACTTATTAGCATGACATGCTTGAGGATGACCTGTTGTATCAACATAGAATTCATGAATTCACCACCTTTCAACCCAGTTTTTCGTTAGCAGTATTTCTGCCATGCAAGGTTAGCGCACGCTAACATATGTGAGTTAACGTGCGCTAAAGGGGGTCAGTTAACGCACTATACGTACGTAGAGCACGTTATGTATCAGCCGATTCGAACTGTCAGTTCGTAGCTAACGCACGCTAGTCTTACACGATAGCGTACGCTAACAGGCCGGATTAGCGCACGCTACGTAGAGTACGTAGCGCACGCTAAGCAGTCCAGGCAGATTGTTTGTTTTGAGCTTTTCGGCCGTAGACCGAATTGTTAGACCATCGTCCGACTTGAGATGATTTGTATATCATTCCTTTTGTTAAGGTTCGAGCTTGTTACGTTGATCGAAGGAGGCGGCCTTCGAGTGTGTCGAGATCATCGAAGTGTTTCATCCTTGCCATTTTCGTGGCAAGTATCATATGTTGAGTTTGATTTATCATGCTTGTGGTTTTGTTCATATTGTTGAATATGAGATGTATTTCTGGAAATTTTCGTGATATTCGTTGTTATTGGTTCGTATTGATGAATATATTGAAATGCATATGTGTGTGCATAGTTGATCGATTTATGGTATAAATGATCCGAGGGGATCATGAGGATCTATGCTGAGGGCGCTGGATCGATTGTCCACCATGCGTTGGTCCGACGGGATCATCATGGGGATCTATGCTGAGGGCGCTGGATCGTTGGACGGGTTTTCCACCATGCGTTGGTCCGACGGGATCATCATGGGGATCTATGCTGAGGGCGCTGGATCGCTGGACTACCTTGTATTGTGTTGACGGAATTGTGAGGATTTGCATCGTTGGATTCCAGTGGCGGAAGTCCGTATTGCATGCTTTATGATGCATTGATGATTTATTGTATGATGATACTTGTACTAGCATTGTTTTGCTAACCCCTTCGGGGGTGGACGTTGTTTTGATGTTCAGGTAGCCGAGGAGCGGGGAGGCAACCACAGTACCGATAGGACGATGAAATGGCTCAGTGATGTGATTGATGTTATTGTTGTTGTGATTTGTCTTCTTGGTTCGTTTAGTAATCGAGTACGTCTGCTTTAATGAAGTCAATTCGATATGGTTGTATAAGTTAACTTATTTGATCGGTTGAATCAAATCTGTATTTGAACTTCAGTTGTTCGATTGTATTGTTTTTACACTTCTTTTAAAATTAGCCTTGTAAATCCTTATCTAAAGGGTTTACGGCGCTGTGATTATTCCGAATATCTCGGGGTGTTACAGGGACATCTGATGAAGGGTCTATACGTATATAGTATTCACGACATAATGGTTCTGGAATGATTCATTCATTCGTTCTCAGTCGGGGTTTACAGTGCGGCCCGCTAGGCTGGCTAAGTGCTGCCCGCACTCATTGGTTCCTCCCAATGCCGGCTGAGACGAACCTACGCAGTCGCGCAAAAGGATCATTGATGGATAAATGTGAATTAATAATCTCTCTTATAATATTAGATATTAGATATCTAATTTTGATTTATCGGATAAATCAAATAGCGGTCTTATGAATTGTAAGTAGGTTACTGGGTGATTACTTTAATTCATAAATTATATTTCTTAGAGAAATATATATTTGTGTTTGATATAATTAATTAATTGGATTAATTAATTAGTCTAAACACATTGGAAATAAAACGGATTCGTTTGACGAACATCCGGTACACGAGGGATTCATTTTGACGAACATCCAATATACAAGCCGAGTAAATTCGACCCGTCTTCTTGGAAATTTCCCTTAGAGCCGCCCCCCTACCTCTCTTGTCTCTTTTATACTTATTTTATGTCACTAGGTGACATATGTGAGGTTTATTTGATACCCTCAATCATGTGTTAAAGAGAGACTTTCATTTTTTATAAATAAAAGTCTTTAGAAAAGAGAGAGAACTTCTTCTTCTTCCTTGAATTCAAAATCACGAATTAGAGAGAGAGAGTAAGGTTGATATCTTCATTTTGATTTTAGAGACGAGATATAAGAAGAATACATTGAGAGAGAAAATTCCTACAAGCTTCCCTAGCCGCATTCTTGAAGAAAGGAAGCTTGTCAATTTTGCCATCAAGTTCCGGCGTGTGAAGTAGAGGCACCTTGCTTTAGGTGGTTGAAACGAAGGGCTCTTCATCATCATCATCATATGAAGGTTTTTAAGAGACATCATAGGTATGGGACTTTGATTCCTTGATCTTCGTATTTTTCTTTTCGTATATACGTTACTTGATCGATCCTCTTAGGGATTCCGTTTATTCTTCCGCTGCATTTATTTTCTGTAGAATCCCAACAGTTGACATGTAGTGTATATCTCTCATTGTTCAACTTTTGGGGATATTATATATTTTTCTCTCAGTAATAATACAGATTATAGGTAGTGAATGAATGTATGATTATCCAACTCAAAGGACAGCGCCATAATGTCGTAACCAGTGGAATGTGTTGTTAATTGTTTATTCAGGAACCAAAAAAATAGAAGATGAGATTTATAGCGAAATAAGAAGTCATTTGAAAGAAGATGATGTATCAGCACCGTTACGTAAAGGATGTCACTATTATTACAAAAGAACCTTAGAGGGTAAAGAATATGCACAACATTGTCGCCGCCTTGTGCCTAATATTAGTGCACAGCCGACTGTTTATGACACCATGCCAACCGGACCTGATACCCCTCCTGAGCAAATACTTCTTGATGAAAATGCCAAAGCTCAAAAATTTGCATATTACGTCATTGGTGCTTTCAAAGTAAGACCCCCCTCCCTCTCTCTGCCCTTTCTAAGCATTGTTAATATCTTACCTCTTTTGATCCAGGTTAGTCCAAACAATAAATTGGTAGCTTATGCAGAAGACACTAAAGGAGATGAAAGTTACACGATTTTTATAGTGGACGCTGACTCTCAAAAACAAGTAGGTAAGCCTTTGGTCGCAGTTACATCTGACCTTGAATGGGCCGGCGATGATGCTTTAGTTTACACAACTAGGGATGAGGTTCTCCAAACAGACAAGGTATGGATGTTGAGTTGTAAATATATAATGACGTTCCTTTTATCAACAATAACAACCTGGGATACTTATGCGTTTCTATAAAATGATATAGTTTCTGATTGTGTTTTTGTTTTTTCCAGGTACGGTTCCATAAGTTGGGGACAGAACAATCATTGGATCACTGCCTTTATCACGAAAAGGATGACATGTTTTCTCTTGATATTGTTGCTTCAGAGAGCAAGAAGTTTTTTTTGTTGAATCTGGGAGCAAAACTACGGATTTCGTCTTTTACCTTGACATCTCAAAACCTGAAGACGGGCTAGTTGTTTGGATGGCATTGACACATCAGCAAGTCATCGTGGGAATCATTTGTTTTATCAAAAGAAGAATTGAGGAGTGTTATAATTCTGAATTACTTGCATAGACCAAGGTAAAACTGGATGAATGTTTTGAGCACTTGTCCCCATTTCATTGAGTATTGACGATAAAAGTAAGTTGATACTTTTTGTTTCTTTTCCCAATGGTGTAAATATTCAGAATATTCGGCTGTTTACTGATCACCTTGCGGTTTATGAGCGTGAAAATGGTTTGCCCAAGATAACGGTATATTGCCTTCCATCTATTGGAGAGCCACTTGAGAGACTTGATGGTGGTCGGACTGTAGACTTTGTTGATCCTATATATTCTGTAGACCCATCAGACTCAGAGTTCTCTTCTTCTATTTTGAGATTTTGCTATAGTTCGATGAAGACACCTCCTTCAGTATATGACTATGATATGGACTCTGGAGTTTCAGTTCTTAAGAAGATTGATGTGGTAAGTTAGCACTTCGTTATCCTTTTTCTTGGGTAGGGCACATGCTAGTTCTTAAGAGTAGTTTTTATCTCAAATTCTATTTTATAGAATATGTCGGATTCTTTTGATTTTTATTTTGGATTCTTAAAAACATATTCCGTGAGTAGTTAAAAGCGGTGTACATTGGGATTGCAGATAAGCCAGATTATTTAGTCCTCATCTTACTCCTGCATGATTTTTTTTTTAATTTATGAGTACTTTTGAAACCAAAAAAAATGTAAAATCTAATCCGTCCCAGTTAACGTTTTGCTTAAATTTTCAGGTCTTGGGAGGCTTTGACTCTGCTAATTACGTAACTGAAAGACAGTGGGCTACTGCTGCTGATGGCACCCAAATACCAATTTCAATTGTATATAGAAAGGATTTGGTGAAGCTTGGTGGTACAGATCCATTACTTCTCTATGGTTATGGTTCCTATGAGGTAATACACCAATGATTTGATCAATTTGATAGATTAAGTGTATGAGGTTTCTGTGAAATGATTGCAATCGCTGACATGGCTTTTGAAAGATTTCTAAGCCTATTCGGACAAGGAAACTAAACAAAACCTCGACATGGAAGGAAAGAGAACATATGTTAATTAATGTATATTGTTAGGGAAGAGAGAGAAAGTAGAGATTTTTATGCTGCTTGTTTCCTAATTAACATTGATATTTAGTTTCGGGTCGTACTTTCCATATATGTTGGGTCATGTGTGTTTCAATCCTTATCAAATTACTCTACTCCAATATTTATATTCGCCTTTCCCATTGAAAAACCTTCTTTTATTTTTGTCCTTAATTAATTAATTAATGAATATTATACTGATTCTAAATTCAAAAATCATGATTATTAAATTTATTTCGATGGTATTGTATATGTTCAGAATACTATCTAAAGAACAGTACTCCATATGTTTCTTAAGGTATTTAGTCCATATATAAGTAAACAAACTTATAAATATTTAGGGGTCTAAAAGTAACTATAATCACTATTATTTTTTTTCTATTTAAATTATCGACTCGATACAAGGAAATGGGGTGGGGGTGAGTCGAATCTGGGTGTAATGCCTAGTGGAGAGAACACGTGGCCACTGGGCTATCCCGAGTGGTTAACTATTATTACTATCACAAATTCACGACACTTAAAAAATTGTCACATAATACGTGATAAGCAAAAACGTCATGCATTTATCAAGTTAAAATAAATAAAATATACGCAAGATTTAGCTAGCAATTTAAACAATTTAAATAACAACTTTAGTATAAATACAGTTGAAATCCATTTTTACAAATTTATATAATAAATTTTATTTATTTAATTAAAACTCAATTTTTAGATATTAATTCAAACACAAACTATCTTAAATAAAACATCTTTGCTAAAATTATAGTTATACAAGCTAATTGCAAGCATAAACTAAACCATTTAACAAGAATATCATACATGACCTACATGAAGTCCATAACATTAACCAAAATAAAAGTAAAGTAGATAAAATTTAACACAATAATTCATAACAAAAGTGGCAATATAATGTTGGAAATTGATTTCATAAAAATGAGTGTTGACTAAATTTTGAACACATTTAATGATGGAAGAGTATTTAATTCTTGTAATGAGAAATAAATTATTAAAGCTGACTATTTAAAATAAATCTAATGGGAAGCTGAAGTGTTAAAATATGATATGAAAAACATCCGAAAAACAAAACTTCTTTACTAATTTATTAGCATGAAAATGTATGGGTAATTTAAATAAACTAGAAGTCTAAGTAAATCAGCTGTGCCAAGCCAACACGTGCCGCCGCCATCCATCGTAATAGTAGGGTGTGTGATAATAATAATAGAGAAGTATGGTAATATGACAACAAACAAATATAGGGATCACATGTTTTTTCTCCCATTTCATTTATGTTTCAATTAGTTTTTAAAATGAATTAACAAATATTAGTATTTCCTTCATTCCAATCTAAATTCTAATTCTTTGATAAAATTCACCAATCCATTCCTTTTCGATCTCTATTTCTATCTCTATATAAATTCAATTTCAAATTGGTGTATTTGAGTTGAATTCATAAAATTAATAGTTGATAACGAAATCAGGGTTGCATTCTTATATATATATATATATATATATATATGAAATTCTACATTTAAATTAATAACGTTGTTAATACTCGGTGACATTCACATATGTAAAAAGGGAAGAGAGAATTTTTATGATAAAAAATTCATTGATTTCGGTCATTTCTCGAAAAGAAATGAAAAAAACTCGTCGGCTCAGCTCGAGCATAGATGAGGTCTTGATTCCTAGCAATATAACTTGTGCTATTTGGAATTTGGGACTTGAGTTTGGAACTTGAAGCTTGGTATAAAGTTATAGAGGGTCATTCAGTTGATTGTATGAATTTAGAATGAAGATTGATACCAGAGTGGTCTAATAATTGCCTTTCATGAACATTTTTTAATATTGAGAGTAAATAACTTAAATTGTATAAATCAATTTGTAAAATCTAAAATCTGGGAAGTTGGTTTTTTCCTCCAACATAAAGATTGTTTAGGGATCATTGTGTACCCCTACTCTATAAACCAGAACAGGGTCACAGACTATACTGCTAGTAAAACTCTCCGCCTTCACTATAATCTCTTCAAACCTTCTTGTTGTTCGTTGTTACCATCAAACATGGAACCGCCTATTGCGAAGAAAGTGAAGCACGAGATGGAGAAGTTCGGCGACGTCAGAGTCGATAATTATTACTGGATTCGCGACGATTCTCGCTCTGATCCTCAAATTTTGGATCATCTCCGGAAGGAGAATGCTTAAACCGATCATGTCTGGTCTGGTCTGGTCGATTCTCTCTCATTATCTCTCTCTCTCTCTCTCTCTCATCGAGCTTGCCAATTACTTGATTTTTTTTTGGTTTTTGAGAATGTGGTTTATTGCTATTGGGTTATTGAGTTGGCATATTAATTGGGTTTTTGGGTTCATTAGAAGGTGGAAAATGGATCCTTGATTTTGACTAGGGTGTTGATGTTAGGAATATGCCCTCGAATGTGTAATACCCCCAAGTTATTCAGGGAATATTACAGCGCCGTAAGCCCCACCGTGGGACTCACAAGGCTAAACATACGCGGAACTATAAATTTTGACCGAGAAGGTCTACATACAATGGAACAAAGAACAATACAAAAGGTGTGTTGTATCGAGATTTATTCACCTCGACAGGCGATCGACTACAAGGCCGAGCGACCGAGTCCACAACCAATCAAGCTATGGAGAACTCGCCTAAGCGAAGATACCAAAGCACCTTCAGGTATCTAGCGATCGACTCCCAAGGCGATCGCCTTTTGGCACCTAGCGATCTACTCTGGTGCCCGACTAAAGACGACCGACCTACGCCCCGAACAGAGACGATCGTCCATCAAAGTCTACGAAGACTGGATCTCAAAACAGCACCCATGTGCAGATCCGAGACAAGATCCTCATTTCGCGGATCATTTACCACCAACAGCTGTCTCTGACAAGGGCGACTTTACCTACCGACAAGCCCGCCGAAAGACACAAGGTGGGACCGCCTGTGACAACGACTCAGACGCATGCAGGCTTCTCATTGGACCGTGCGACTGGCTGCCAGCAACTCCTGCAGACTTTAAGGGGACAAGCCCATGTGCCAAAAGACGATCGCCCGCTTATTATAATACAGCAAAGGCGATCGCCCGACATATCCAAGTCCTATAAATAGAGAACCTCCTCCTACTGGAAAAAGGTTCCCAATTTCGTTCACTTACATTCCGAATTCATTCATGGAAATACAGAAGAACATACATACTTCCAAGCTCCCAGCTTCCTCCTCAGAATCTATTTCAGGATTCCTCTCTCAGCACCTCTCAACCAGAAGACGGTCGACAGAGGCAAGAAGTCCCCACAGTACAGATTCTAAGAGACATACAAGTCCAAGAGCTTAAACATACAGCTAATACACGCTGTGAGAGACTGTCGATCTCTCACCGCCGTCACAGCTCATCAACGTTGTTACAAGAACTCACAGAGCATCATGTCTAGTTCTTCCGGTAATCTACACGCTCACAAGCTAAGATAACTAGAAGTCTTTACACTCATTGTAATAGATTCTAACATCTTGTATCCCAGAATATTCGTATTAATAACATCTCGCGAGAGCATTCAAGCCTGGGACTAATAACCTCGGCAAATCTTGTGTTATTTACTTTTCCCACGGAAGTGTTCTCGCATTTGTTTGCTATCCATCCATTCCAGCAATATCTATCTTCGGATAACATTTTGGGTAGCAACAATTGGTGCTACAAGGAGGGCATCTATACCTTCATTTTTCATTCCTACCGTCCCGAAGAACACTCACTGTTCTCGGGGCATATACTTGAAGTGACACTCACTGCGCTTCAAAGAAAGCCTTCAGAATCATGACGTCTGCCGGTACATCGAAGAGAGCCGCTCTCCGAACCGCCGGACACCATATCCCGGCTCAATTCGAACCCCAGCCGAGGACCAGGGGAAGCCGCGGCAATGCGAGACTCTCGATCCCACACCTGAGGGATGGCCCCAACCTCTCACTCGACCAGTTCCAAACTGAGGAACAGATCTAGGAGGTTATGGCCATCCTAGAGGAGCGACAGAGAGCATGCACGTCACCCGCAATAACTCCCTCGACCATCCGCCGCATGCAAAAACGGAAGTTCAATGGGCTACTGGGCGAGCGATTGTCAGAGAGCCCCGATTCGCGAGAAAAGGCTCTCGCCCAACCGGACGGATCCGTATTCAGTCGCCTGGGACGCGACCCATCATGGCGACCGGGGCATTCTGGACCCAACCACGAAACGACGGAATCCGAGTCCGTCACCAGGAGTTCGGCCTACCCAACTCGCAACCGAACGCAGATCAACCGTCTGACTCCCGCTCCGATCGCCAGGGGATCCGTACTCGATCGCCTCGGCTCCTGCTCTGAGCGCCGAGCCGCGAGCATCCAGGCCACGGCGATGGCCGCTATGCAACGCCAGCTCGACGAGATGAAAGCACTCTTGGACACTGGGGCAAGCACCAGCAGAAAGATCATCGGGCCGACCGAGCCACTCGCGGTCCACATCGAGCTCGCCCCCGTTCAACCAAGGATCGCCCCTCCTAAGACACCTCTGTATGAAGGGAGATCGGACCTCGAAACCCACCTAAGTAAATTCCGAATTTACATGACCGGGTGCGGGGCAACAGATGCAACAAAGTGCTGAATCTTCCCATTAACATTGGGCGAGCTGGCCCATAGGTGGTACGTCTCACTACCACCACGATCGATCATATCCTTTGAGAAAGTGGCGAATGACTTCACGTCATACTTCGCCACCAAGGTCGCCAGACCAGAAGTCCCCCATCGCGTGATGAAAATCAGGCAGAGGGAAGACGAAACCGACGCAGATTACATCGACCGAGTAGACGAAATCATCCTCGCCGGCGAACCCAACAGCGATGAGCTCGCTCTCTATTCGGTCCTGGGGGGATTCTACGGTCATTCACCCATGTTTAGACATCTCACCAAGGATATCCCCCCAACCTATGCAATCTTCCGCGCTAAGGCTGCCGACTTTTTGGCCAGGCAAAGGCTACTCACCCTCCGCCTAGGCGAGGAAACGCCTCCTCCTGCACGAAAATAGGCAATCGCCTATACCGAAAAGACGGTCGCCAAGTCATCCGGCGACCACAAGGCCTTCGACGATATGGAATCCCATCTCCTCCACAAGTTCAACCGAACTCCGGCCCACATTTTCTATGCCATCAAGGGGCGCGAACCGCTAAACAAGCCAAAGGCGATAAGGGACCACGGTCACCTGGACCACAATCAATATTGTGCCTACCATAAGAGTCCCGGCCACAGCACCAACCAATGTCGCGACCTCCTCAAATAGCTCTGGAGATTGTTCGAGGAGGGCAAGTTGGACATCTTATTGGCTTAGCCAGAGCCCCTACCAATCTCTAGACACGATCGTCCGAGTCGAACGCGAACAGGCTGGGAAGCTCATACGAGCCGACCCCTCGATCAACCTCGGCGACCGTCTCCACATGCTTCAATCAAGAGAAGGGAACCTTGGAAGTCTCTCCCCGATCTCCCTCCTCATTGAAAAACTGTAGGACTCGCTCGCCATCTACAGTTCATCATCTAACATGTTGGACTAAGGCACGAGATCGCCTCCCCCACACAACGTACACCGTCGACGGTCGGCATCTAACATGACGATCCGAGGTGGAAGAGTGTAGCCATGGTCCTGGTGGTCGATGGAACCGACTGCTTAGGCCATGCAAGGTTCCTTTGGGCCACGATCGCCCGCCCTTCGTTTAAATACGAGGCCGGCGTAGTCTGAGGGCCCTCCAAAACTAATCAGTGGACACGCTCGCCCGCCCTCAAAGGTTCATCATCTAACTTGGTGGACCCGGACAATGCGACGCGTCCCTACCCCCGTCTCATGGTACACCGTCGAGGGTCGCCACCTTCATGGCGGGCCGACGTGGAAGCAGAGCTAACAAGTCACGGAAGTGGAGTTGATTAATCTGACGACGCCCCGCGCAAGGACTCCTACAGACCAAGACCGCACGCCCTTCGTTTAAATACGAGGCGAGGCACAGCCTAATGGAGGACCCTCACAATAAAATGAGTCACGAGACAGACGATGTCGCTCGCGCACAAGATGTGGTCGAGGAGATCGGTCCATCGAACTCCGCGATTGTGCACGGCTCCTCAGGACCGAGATGGACGATCTTCCCCGAGGATTCGACAAAGTTGAAGACCGCTCACTCAAAGAATTATTTTCATCCCCTTACTTTCACTAAGTGAACAAAAACAAGGGGGAACACTGAAGAGTGCGGACTACTTATACGACGATCGTCCCTATTCAATCACACACGGAGATCGCCATTTTTCAGATGTTGTGCAGCGATCGAATTTGTTGTAAAAGTTATCTATATGAGTTTATCAATTCACGTAGACCTGCACTTGCAACGATCTCTCCTCACACATTTATACAAAGTCAAACAAAAGACTCAAAAATAGCAATCATTCAAGTGATAAATCGGAAAATCAAACGTTCATTTCATTGCTTGAAGGATCAGAATACATGGTCGCCCGAAGGCCTAAGTACTACAAAAAGAAAGCTACGAATTACAAGACAAGAAAAGCTAAAACAAACAAAAAATGAAGTGCCTCAGGCCCCTGCCTGGCCTTCGCCTTCAGCCTCCGGAGCGGCCTCCCCATCTTCCGGAGCATCGGGATGAACAAGATTGTCCGGAGTCAGATACCAGCTCAAGTCCACGCCGATATCCGCGAGATCCAAGATCGGCAAGAAGAAAGCAGAATGGAGAGGATGCTCCAATGCGTACGCCTTGAAGTCCTCAGCAAGAGGGCCGACCTCCAAACCTCCCTTCTTAGCAGCTTGGATCGAGTCGGCGAACGCCATATAATAGGCAAACTCACTGACAAACTCCAAGTTTTGAAAGGGATCGGTCTTAGTCGCCTCTACCTCCCCTTTTAGATCCACCATCGCCTGCTGCACGCCTTGGAGCTCGGCCTCCCTTGCAGCCGTCTTTTCCCGCGACTCCGCCAGCTCGCTAGTCAACCGAGCGATCGTCACCTTCATACGATCGACCTCCGTCTCAGCGGCATTCTGTGCCCGGACGGCATTTGTCATCCGGTCCCGAAAGCGATCGACCGTCACCCGGGATAGCTCAGCATCCTTCCTCGCCAGCTCAAGTTCTTGGCTCGCCCGATTAGCTGCGGCCAGGGAATCCTTCTCCATTGCCACAATCTTGTCGGCGAACTCGGCGTTCTCTTTCCGAGCCGCCTCGAGATCCGCCTGCAGGCGAGTAGTGGAAGGACGCCCCTCATACTCCTGTCTGACACTGGCGGCCATGGTCTCACTTTGAAGAGAAAGAAGCGGCGGCTGCATTGTACTCTCAGATCGCTGACGAGCGATCGCATCCAGATCGGTCGTCCTAGCCTTCGGTAAAGCGGAGACGGCCCGGTTGACGTACAACGGGATATCACATGATTGGCGAGGAGATCGGCTCGCTAAGAAATCCCGCACCGTCGGTGGACAAGACGGATCAGTGCTACGGATCCTGCATCAAAACAACAAAGTTAGCACAATCTCCCACGCAAATGACAAGTTCCAACCCAGCAAGCAAAGTCTACCTCTCGGCTCTCTCAGGATTACGACCGAAGTATGGCTTCCCGCGAGGGGTCTCAGCTTCGGCAATCGTCATCTCCCGTAAGAAAGCCGCGGAGGGAGTAGGCTCAATCTCCGGAGGAAAAATGGTGATCGGAGGCGCGGCGATCAGCACCTCGCTGACAGGGGCAGAAACAGGAGTTTCTCCTGACCTCTGCCATTTTCGATTCGTCCAAAGCCCCTCCTCACGAGCTTCCTCCTCAGCCACAATCGGCTCCACGCGAGGCTCCACCTCCGGGATGATAGGTAACGCCACATGAGGAACTCGAGATGACTTCGTCTAGCTGAGACGACCCAGAACTCCAGGGTTCGACATAGCAATCTCCTGTGGGGGCTCCAAAAAGCAAGGAAAACGAACCTCTACAAATGAGAACAATCAAGCCACAGTTAGTCATATTCCTCCAACAGGACGATCGCCCAGCAAATGGAGATCGTAGAAATTCGTACCTGAGACCGAAAGATGTCTCGGAAAATGGAATAGACGAGCATACAACCAACGACTCTCCTTATTGATCCGGCTAGCATTCAATTCGTCATCCGACAAACTTCGTATCCACGGCCAGACGACCAGGAAATCAAAAGGCAACTCCTCGATCGCTGGAATGTGGAAACCTGTAAAAACAAAATCAATTTAGATCAGTTCAGAACACATCCGAGCAAAGGGAGAGTCTAAACCCTTGCCGGGATTCCTCTCCCGAAAGCTAGTGGGGATCTCCAGCTCGCCAGTGGGGTTGTCGCTCGCTAAGGCTTTCCAGGCTCCGGCGACCCAGAACCACTTCGCCAGATCGCCCCACGCCTTGTTCGGGACTCCAAGGATCACCCGAACGGATTGGCCTTGTATATGATAACCTCCGACCGACCCTTTCTGAACCGTCAGCTTGAACAGGTCGTTCATCTCCGACGGCGAAGAGAGGCGGTACAGTCGGTGACCGCCGAACAAGGTGAGAGTGCAAATTATTTGGAGCCAAGCATTTGGCATCAGCTGGAGTGGCGCCACGTTCCAAGCGGCCAGCAGATTGGAGACAGCAAACGACAAAGGGAATCGCAACCCTGCCTCCACGATCGCTTCGTTCACAGCGACCATCCCCTCCGGAGGCTGATCGGCTCTCTCATTCTCAACCGGCACAAAGAGATCCACATTTGAAGGGATATGAAACCTCGTCCTCCAGACGGCCAGATCCTTCCTGGTCGCCGAACTCCTGATTTTTCCAAGAGACCACAGAGATCGCTGAGCAGCCCGAAATAGCGATCGCTTGGGAGGTTGATATGGGTGAGCGATCGAATACTCCCGGAAGTCAAATCTTGGAGACGGACTGGCCAGTCCCTCCATAATATCAGCAAAGGCCACAAAAGCCTGGCCAAAGGCACTGTGCCGCTCCCAGTAGGCCCTGACAACAAGATCTCTCACCATCTGCGAGCGCCTGTGTTTGACGGCCGATTCCTTAGCCACGTCGGCCTCGTTGAACAGCCCCTCGACCTCCGTAGGGTTAATTCCGGCCCCAATAGTCTCAGCGGCCATCTCCAGATGGAACTCAGCGGAGGATCCTCCCCGGACCTCAGAAGTCCCAGCGGCGGAGGAAGTTCCCACTCCATTTGAAGAAGATGTTCCAGCCATTTTTGAAGAAAAGAGGAGATAAGGAGTGTTCGTCTTACCCGAGATTAAATCGATCGACGATCGGCAGCAAAGTCTCCAGAAAAATCTTCAACAAAACCTTCTTTCTCCGACGAATGCGCGTAAGAATGAACACTACAGCACTACGCCTTTTTATAGGAGGTGGCAGGGGCTCTTGTGCAATTAAGGAGAATCTCAGGGGTCGGAGCGCAACCGTCACATTTATTGACCCCCTTGAAACCCGCGTATGCGTATTTTCAAAGACGCGTCAGACGAGGAGTCATAAATGACCGTCGGTCTACCCTAACAGGAACCCGACGCGTGTCCCAGAGACCTTTCCGCATCCGCTACCGTTTCCCGCTCTTTTCAGCGACCTTCCAGATCGTCCAAATTAAGAATCAATCATCTCAAAGACGATCGCCAGTTCAGTAAAACGCAGAGTCGCTCGTCGAAGTTCAGTGATCGCCAACAGAACCACCTCACCCCACGTTTCCAACATAGGAGCGAGCTGGGGGGCAATTGTTGTATCGAGATTTATTCACCTCGGCAGGCGATTGACTAAAATGCCGAGCGACCGAGTCCACAACCAATCAAGCTATGGTGAACTCGCCTAAGCGAAGATACCAAACGACCTTCAGGTATCTAGCGATCGACTCCCAAGGCGATCGCCTTTTGGCACCTAGCGATCTATTCTGGTGCCCTACTAAAGACGGCCGACCTACGCCCCGAACAGAGACGATCGTCCATCAAAGTCTACGAAGACTGGATCTCAAAACAGCACCCATGTGCAGATCTGACAGATCATTGACCACCAACAGCTGTCTCTGACAAGGGCGGCTTTACCTACCGACAAGCCCGCCGAAAGGCACAAGGTGGGACCGCCCGTGACAGCGACTCAGACGCGTGTAGGCTTCTCATTGGGCCGCACGACTGGCTGCCAGCAACTCCTGCAGACTTTAAGGAGACAAGCCCATGTGCCAAAAGATGATCGCCCGCTTATTATAATAGAGCAAAGGCGATCGCCCGACATATACAAGTCCTATAAATAGAGAACCTCCTCCTACTGGAAAAAGGTTCCCAATTTCGTTCACTTACATTCCGAATTCATTCACGGAAATACAGAAGAACATACATACTTCCAAGCTCCCAGCTTCCTCCTCAGAATCTATCTCAGGATTCCTCTCTCAGCACCTCTCAACCAGAAGACGGTCGACAGAGGCAAGAAGTCCCCACAGTGCAGATTCTAAGAGACATACAAGTCCAGGAGCTTAAACATACAGCTAATACACGCTGTGAGAGACTGTCGATCTCTCACCGCCGTCACAACTCATCAACGTTGTTACAAGAACTCACAGAGCATCATGTCTGGTTCTTCCGGCAATCTACACGCTCACAAGCTAAGATAATTAGAAGTCTTTACACTCATTGTAATAGATTCTAACATTAATACTTGTATCCCAGAATATTCGTATTAATAACATCTCGCGAGAGCATTCAAGCCCGGGACTAACAACCCCGGCAAATCTTGTGTTATTTACTTTTCCCACGGAAGTGTTCTCGCATTTGTTTGCTATCCATCCATTCCAGCAATATCTATCTCCGGATAATATTTTGGGTAGCAACAAGGTGTTCAAGACATAACCATTGTATCAACAGACACCACAACACAAATCAGTACCTCGGCAAATACAGGCCGGAACATCAAGGAAAAATGGAAAACAATACTCGAGTATTCAATAACAATTCTAGTACAACAACACTGAATGGAAAACTCAGAACATAACTGGAGGAAAGACAAAGTATCACACTTGCCCACCATCTTCGTGCCGACCCGATACTTGCGTGTCCACTCTCCTGGAACCTGAAATACATAAAAAGTATTTCCCCCATAAAGGGGTTAGCCGTCGAATAGCTAGTGCAAGTATATCAAGTATGAAACACAATACTTCTCGACAATAAAGTAAATGTAACCATCAATTCATCAATTCAAGACTAGTATTCCAGAATAACTAAATCTCATAGCATCACATCAATACATATATGAATACCGTGGAACCGCACCAGAGGCTACGGAACCCTCAGAGGACCCGTCGGTCCGTCCCATAGTGGTTCGTTCATATCATCCGTGGAATCGCACCAGAGGCTACGAAACCCTCAGGGGACCCGTTGGCCCACCCCAGAGTGGATATAAATAATCATGCCATTAATATATCTTACTTTCAAAGTCGAGAACGTACAATCATAAATATATACTTGCCTTTGAGACATCGAGAAATCAAACGGAAAAAGGGTATGAGTTCGGTAGGTCCAAGAACGCGCTTCCAGCACCTAAAC